>QNGE01000044.1:301814-313456 GCA_008508345.1 Paragonimus westermani | reverse complement strand
GACATTCAGGAACAAAAGGACAAGCCCCGAACTTGACGGACAAGAAGAGACTATCGGAACAGTGTGTACATGCTGTGTGAGAACTTTCACCAAGGTGAATGACCACGTACTGTCACCCAGTGTATGTGAGTGCATGTCTGTCGTGCAAATGGGTGTACGCGTTTGTGGTTTAGTTTTTGACATGACCTATACGGAAGTTTGCGCAACAAACCAAGCGTCTTTTGCGGACACAACACTAGTGTACATCTATAAATGCGGGTTCTTGTCTCATGAACTGCTTACTGCAACTACTCCGAGGTCTTCTCCTTGCTACTCACGGAAAGGTTTCGATTGGAGTATGATTTCTAGGGTCATTGAAGCCCTGCTTCCGACTATTGTAATGATTGCATCAGTGCACAGAAATGTCAACAGAAGTCGCAGTTTGTTCATGCAGTTCAATCGAAACAGTTATTTTTAGAAGGACGATGAAACAGAGGCTTTGCTACATCAGCGAAATTAGAAATATTTAGAACAGTTTCCTTGATCCAGTTTACCAATAACGGTAGAATACATCGCGAGATGTCAACATTTCGTTTACTCTATCGGTTCATCTTTCACGGCAGCCTTGATAACCTGATACTGTTCGCATAGTGTTGTAGCTGCCTGAAAAGCGGAATTCGGAAGCACTAAAAGCTTTGTTGCGGATCACGCATATTTGTTCCAGCGATCAGACGGTCACGAAGTTGAGTTTGTAATTGGTCTCTGAAATTACCCCGGCTGCCCGAGGCTGGATTTCAAAAATGAAATTCCTGATATTTTGATTTTCTCTTCTCACGAGCGTATAAAAGTTGGCTTATACAGCTGCTTCAGAATCTACAGATTGGACTTGTGAAAGCACTTCATTCAAGGATTCGTAGGAAAGAGAAATTGATGAATCAGGAAATGCAGGTTTTTCATCAAGCCGTGCCCATATTCACCAGTGACGTTGAGGAGATGATCCACTTTATACTGCTTTCAGCTGTTTGCCCGTGAGACACCATTAGTTCAAACTTCTCAAAATAGTCTTCCATTTCTCTCGACGAATTGTAACCTCGAAATTTCAGGTGAACGGGAATCCATCGTAGGACTTGCTGAAGTCCGCGACGCCAATTGTGATGGCCGTAGAAATACATAGATGAAGTAATTAACCTACCTCAACCTCAGAACAATAGTAACAACATCCGAACTTAGCAAACCAGGTATTTATCTCTGAAGCGCAGTTTTACAGCTTGTTGTCAACAATACAGCAAAACAACAGTATTGAGAAGCTTGTTTAATGACAATCACCACTTATGCGTTTGCCAGTGCCCTGTGTCATGAATTCGGACTGACGTAACGGCCCCAACTGTTATTCTGCGCGTTTGGTTAGCTGTGCACCCCTGTTTGATTGACCTGGTCAGCTTTTCTAAGTATGACCAGAAATTTTTTAAAAAAAACGGCGATTTTTCGAGGGTGAATGGACAGTCTTCATCGTAGCCTGTTGACTGTGAGCGCTCGGTTGCAGTCGTTGCTTTTTGTGTTGCGATCCAATCTCAGTAAAA
Organism: Paragonimus westermani; assembly: GCA_008508345.1. Taxonomy (NCBI): domain Eukaryota; kingdom Metazoa; phylum Platyhelminthes; class Trematoda; order Plagiorchiida; family Troglotrematidae; genus Paragonimus; species Paragonimus westermani. The sequence continues at coordinate 311,897 of QNGE01000044.1, read as the reverse complement.
CCGGACGCTCCATCCGGATACATTGTCTTGAACAAACGCACTGAAAAGCATGGAGTGCCTTTTGATTAGTTAATCACTTCTTGAAGAAAGTAAATGTTATACAGTGTTATAATTTCGTCTATCCCTGGCCACATATATGTAACTCGATTGGTAATATGTTAGTAGCTCCTGACATCAGAACAGTGTTATTTTCAACAGATTGGGTTGTCCATGAGGAGAATGGCAAAGGGAAAACATGCTCAGTCCCACAGAAATGATACCGGTCACGTCTGCAATTTCTGGGCCCAGAGCACTACACGGTGGTTACTAATCGGCTTTGATTTGGGACGTAAGCATCCGGTTCCGATTGCACGATAACATATCGCGATCGAAAACGCCATGTTTATTTTGGAGTGGTGTATTCCAGGAGTTTTTCGCGCCATCAGTCTGCACTGTGTGATTTCTCAGGCTCCGTTCCGTTTTGCTGATGTAAACGACTTAGTCAGGTGACTGAAGCACAGAATGATCCAGTGGATTATGTTCAAGTATGTTGAAGTCAGCACGTTGTTAAGCGTCTTCTCTTTTGAAGCTGGTTACTTCTGGCCGTTTATTATCTCTTGTGCGCTGTGCAAAGCAGTGGTCAACGAAAGGTTTCTCTTCATGTCACAGGTTGTCGGTGACCAAAGATTGCGCATTCCCCTGACGCTACATCCTGGCTCAGTCGCGTATATGCGGTAGCCGTACAAGTGTTCATTACGGGTGTTGTCCTCCCCGTGTCTTTTTGCGATTGAAGGGACGTTGTTTCTCCCTCACGACCTTCTGAGAGACCTTAATTTCATTCACTTTTCTTCACATTTCTTCATATTAAGATAGTCTTCCTTATTAAAAATCAAAACGTCACCTACATAGCGAGTGTAAAAACCAATGTCAAAAGGGACATTTGAAGCGGTTGCCCATCTTCTTTTGAAAGTGCTCACCAACATAGTCCCTGAGTTTTGGACGATTCCCATGTATATTCAGCCATACGCACGTATTCCGAAGTTCGATCGAATACTCTGCATATGAAAGGGGTAAACCTTCTAATTTAACCAGGTTGGGGCGTTTGTTGATTATTTTCTGGGGTCACTGAGCTGGCACAATGATTGTACAGCGTCAAGAAGGAGCACGTTCGTAATTGATAGGTCAGCACGAGGTTTCCGTCTCGTGAAATCCCTGGTGTCCTCAAGAATCCATTATCTTCAACGTGTTACCAGTCAACCATGTGGTGGACCTACGATACGTTTGATTGACCATGCCTTATTGGAATGCACTTATTGTGTTTGTTGATACTTCTCATGTTAATAGTTTCTTTTTTCTGTTTAGTTTCGGTGATTTGTGTGCATTAGCGGATTGATGATTACTGTTTCTCAACCGTCATTATTACCCGTGATGCGTTACAGCTGGAAATTGTATTTCCATTGGATTATGATACTCATGTCAAGCACTTAGCTCATTTTACGGATATGTGACGAATCCACATATGTTTAGGGGTCCCGGAAATAATCGATGTTTTCTCTAGGTTTTCTCAACATGTTCAAGCTGTCAGATCTCTTGGAACAATGAAGTCTTTCATCGTTGTAAGTTACGTGTCTAACCGGTACTACTCGGTTGTCAAACCACGCTGTTGAACACAAACCGGTGTTGCATTTTCTGTTGCCATGGTAAAGTACTCCTTAAGTACTTATTCCTTGTGTTCTTCCTGATGAGTGTTTTGGAATCGAATGTTTTCAAATTATCAGCCATCATATTATTATTACTGCTGTTGTTCCTATTATTATTATTATTATTATTATTATTATTATTATTATTATTATTATTATTATTGATAAAATAGTCAGCGTCGCACGTGGTTTTGTTGCTGGGTTACAAAGTTGCCTTGTTCTCCGTGACAAACTAAACGTGTTTGCATGCTGTTATCAATAGATTCTTGAACCCAATTTTCGTCTTATCGCATGGATTTCGATCTCTTTAGGCTTCGGAATCGATCGACCAAGATGATAAACAAGTTGAAGAAGCTTTGGGAATTCTGAAGGACGACAAAGAATTCGAAGAGTTTGTAAAAGAAGGTTAGTCTAGACGTGCGATCCCTCTCTTTGTTTCACAATTGACAACTGGTCGGAAATGTTGTTCGTCTTCATCTCTTGGTTGCTTGATTGTCTTTATCATGTTGATTGTTGGTTGCTTCACTAACGTTAATTTATTTAGTTGATTAGTTGGTCCTCGGTATATGTAGAGCTGCGTTGTCCGTGATCGGAATTTAATTCCAACACTTAATCAGACCGGGAAAATGATCCAAACAGGAACAGACAGACTCAAGGCTGTCATCGTTATTTCCTTCTACTACTCTAACCAGCAAGGCATCTTAGTTCGGTCACAGAGAAAGCGTGTTAGTCGAATTCCCCTCATCGTTGTAGGCCTTGTAGGAAGTGACTAGAATGTAAGCGTTTCCATATGGTTATTATCTTTCATAGGCAAGTACAGATGTGACACCACTCATCTTCGGTTTTTTTTTATTGTGATGAACGCTTTGTCTGACGTACTTTGGAAGGATTTAATAGATCTGAGTTCCCCTGTAGTTTTGGAAGTTTGGGTTCTCATCCTGGTCCCTTCACTGACATTTACACTCTGCGATCGTTGTTTTTGTAAAGCAAACACACTACCCACTGCTTCATAGACCTTATACTGTTTAGACTTTTGTTTACCTCTTGCCACTCATGTTTTCGGTTCGTCACAAGTAAATTTTAATACTTCTGGGGTTGCAGCGATTTTCTTATATTAATCAACATGACAGCTTACTTCCCCTCTGCAGTGCGATGTTTTGGAATGTTTGTTCATCCAATTTCGTGTTTTCTGCTTTGTACTCTGCGCGCTACCGTTCAGTTTTTATTTCACTCAGCTTCATTCTTAACCTTCACAGTTTTTCACTCCAACACACTGCTCGATTACATAATTTCAGTCTTTTATCTGTTCTGCGAAGCGGTAGTACGTTGTACTTACAGCCTTTTTTAACTCCGACAGTGCTCCATCACTGATTGTCCAAATTTCCCCTTCGTTTTCTGTCTTTTGCAGATTGGTCTGTCACCGAAGAAGATGCCTCGGATTTGCAAGTTTGGGACCACAAATGGGATGTTGATGGCGAAACACATGATGAATTTACGGAAACTCTCCAGTAAGAGACCATTAATTAAAACCCGGAATCTCCAATCGTGTTCATATATGGATGGAACACTATCAGTCGAAAACACACCTTACTTCACGTTTATAAAAGCGAGTAATAACGTCGTCCTCTGTGCATGCTCGGTTTACACACATACGAGACCTTGATGGGTATGACTTCGAAGCTGGAGGTCAGGAAATAGTGCGCTGTATTTTTACAAATAAGTTGGATAGTGAGAGTTACGGATTCCAGCGTGTTCGGGGACCAGCCGTGTTTGCCGGCGTCTAGGCGGAACAAACCGAAAAATAAACACAACCAAAGCCCGAAGTGTAATGGGAAGAAAAACTGACTGTTTTCCCGAAATATTGTCATGTACCTCAAACAAGCCATACTTATAAGACGATAAACGACACTAATTGCTTGTAAGAGGACTAGAATCGATTGTGTATGGTGTTGTGCAGCCCCGAGTTTACACCAAGACTTCCCACAACAAATGCACGTAACACGATTTCTAGAAGACATTGTTTATCGCCGAATCCTTTAGAAAAAAACACATTTTCTAGGCTGGCTTTGATCCGATTAGATAAAACTATACTCAGCTCATCACTTTTTACTATCCTGACATCGTTATGGTGGGTTTTGTGTATGTGGTGTTTTCAAGTGTTGGTACTGGTGCCGTAGTGGAAATTGAGTTCGAGCCCGAGCATTTTTCGTTGCGATCTACTCATACGTGCAAAACTCTGAATTGCGACGAATAAATAGCCCGCAAGTTAGCTATCTGTTCGGCTGCTATTAAGACAGCACTCCAATTACGACCAGTTCTTTTTGCGTTCACCAAACAAAATGGCGATAATTGGCACCATTTCTCTCGCATTTACTGTCTACTCGATCGAGTAGTAATCAACATTCTTTGGCAAAACTAGGAAGGCAAGTCCCAAATGAACGAGACAACCAACCGCATTATGAACAGTACATTGACAAAGTACTTTTAATCACGGATGATCGGATCCGAGATTCATTAGACCAAATGATCCGCATGCGTTCCAGTACACCCGTAGTGCATAAATGGGTGTGCGCTTGACCCTTGTTCATTAACAATTCAAAACGCCTTCCTGAACAGCGGTCGAAGTGTAGTTTCAACAGGCATCGAACTAAAAGATCGCGTTAGGGTTTGGAAACAAACCGTATATTCCCAGTTACGTTGGACTAACACCAACAACAACCAAGAGAAAAAGGACGGGAGGTGGGCCTCAGTCCACCGGGTGACACCTGGACGCGTGCTAATCGAAAGTGCGTTAAACAACGCTGGAAAGGCACAGGCCAGACGACCTCAAAGAATGGAATGACAGATGAGTCGTTAGGAAGAGAGCAAGCATTCGTTGCGTTTTAATCAGTTACACGACTGAAGAGACTTGCAATGAGTTAGTATCAGGCCTCCTACAGCAGACATCCACAGAATCATGTGTACTGAACAGGCGGGCGGGAAAACCGTTGCAGCTGGGTTCCTTAGAGTAGCCACGTGATCGCTGGCCGCTACACATTTTTTACTTTAAGAACTGGGAGTAATGAACAAAGACAACCCCTTGGTATTAAGTTGCTCAAAGAAATGACCAAATTTGTTCAACAGACTGTCTACCGATCACTACCTACATTTTGTGATTCTCGCTCTACAAGTATACAAAAGGGAAGCGGTGCAAACGTTACTTCATAGAACAAGACAATGTATGCCAATTACAGCTACCACTTGTTACCTATTTTGAAGGAGGAATCACAAGGTTTGAGCGGTGACAATGTTCGACCAAGATCCCCATCTTCAGCCTGTAGCAAAACAGTAGTTCGCCAACAGCTGCTCAGATGGGCAGTTTTTGCTCATTCTGTAGAAGTTTTAAGCTATTCAGGTTGTTTATGCCCCGAAAATACCGTCCGTGTACGGAACTTCTGGTCGAGCAACCGAATCGTCCCTGGGCAAACAAGCGTAATCTTTAGGTATACGTGTGGATCCTACTTTGACATAACTGGGCAAGGGGTCATGGCCAGGATTGTCAATCGCCCGACAATCTTGCGCTCCATCCAGCAGCCAGGCTACAGACAGTAGGTCATCGATCATGAGGTCGAATCTGTTTATAGAAGACGGAATGACAACATTTTTTCCACGCTGCTTGCAACACAACATGGACCTCTGTTGCAGTAGGATGATGTTATTGTTATCCGGTGCGGCTGCTGAACTCTGTACGTACAAAAATACACGTTTATGACTGTGAAACCACCGCTGTAACGAACGAACTAATGTCAAACTCTGACTGTTTTTGTTGAAAACGACTTTACTAATCACTGTTGAGTAGTCGGGGATCTGGTTCATTTTCAAGTTGAACATCACTCACATTTGATCGCAGCCTTCGAATTCAGATAGACTTTTCAGCCAACCTCTTTCTAGTGCTTCTTTTCCTAAGAGGCTTGCTGGAAAGTCTCTGAATGCGAAGGCTGCGATCAAATGTGAGTGATGTTCAACTTGAAGATTTTACTAGTCGTCTACAGAAGTGCAGCTTAGTCTCCTCGAGTGTACATCATTTGTGTTTTTCTGTCTTCTCTGTTCGGAATAGCGTTCCGGAGCGGATGTTTGTAAACTTCACCATCTTAGCATCTATCGAGCGACCGAATTATATACCTTACCCAACGTTGTGTAACAACAGTGAAATGCAATGTGTAAAATTTTTTCACTCACCTCTGTACCAGATCGCCTGTAGTTTCATGTTCACGTCTTTCCTAAGTATTCATCTACGACAGTTTTTCCTCACAGTTTTATCTTCCTTAGCACAAATTATTCTCCATGTGCGTTAAGCTCCTAATCCCTACGTGGTTCCATTTCAGTTCACAACCGGATTATTTTCAGGCTCCTATTCTGTAGTCTAAAACAGAAAATCGTATCTAGTAAGGTGATTTAGAGCAATAGGAATACCGTCGTCGAAAACCGTTTGGTTTAGATAGTCATTCTCCGTGACCCATTTGTAACAGACGGTTTTACCTAATTTATAAAACCGTACTATTTTTCTGTTTTGCTGATATCAGAGTGGCTGTAGAATTGACCCTACGTAATGAATGCTCTTTCTTTCAGGCTTGAATTGAAGAAATTGGGATATGAACCGGCGGCTTCTTGATCCTCTCAGAAAGGTTGCGACCGTTTGTTTAAATTTTTGAAAATTTCACTCACGTAACCCGTACAAATTTCCTTTTTTATCCGTCTTTCACGCCACTGAACTTATTTGTAGACATCAAATCCCGATCTGTTTAAAACTTGTTCGCGTTATACTCTTGTCGACTTAGCTTATATCTTGGATATGCTCTACGTGGAGTCATGAGTATGTATCGAAAGCCTCTCAGCCGAGTCACACTAAAATTACATGCAGGGGTGATGGTTTTTTGGTAAGGTACAGGAATATCGTTTTGATATCAATAAGAAAGTTCATACTGCAACCGTCCCTAGCTTTACCCCATGTATCCTGCATCATTTGTCTTTTTGCTGCCTTTCGATGATAGAGTGACTTCAGGCTGCACCGGGGGTGGAAATATTGATACACAACCTTCTACCAGACACCACACGACTGTTCGTTGAGGCTTCCGGAATAAGCAAAAGTACACTGGCAGTGATCTGCCTCTAGAGAGACCACCAACAAATTGACCTCCCTCGGTGAGGGACAACCCATGTGCCATATGCATTACGAATGCATTGGGCATTACTGATGTGCCTACTTTATTCCAACAAAATCTCGCTCTAACGGATTGTGTAGTGCACCTTTTTCTTTGATTAACGTGAAGTTGGTACCACGTTTTGTTTTTGATCGTTGAATTCAGTCAAACTTAATAAGATCACCAGCCACGTGTTACCAGGTTCATTGTTCACCCTTGACTCACTTAGCGCTGTACGTGCAAAATGAAGGGTGAGAGATCGCTGCTGTATACAGCGTTGGCGTTAGAAAGTCACGTTTGTTATGGTCGCTAGTGCCCAGTTCTTGTATTTGCCGAGAACCGTATCATGCCAAGCTGCACTCCAATGTTTGGTATTTTCCTTTCGATCACTCCAATATCCATGCTCCTGCCTCACTTCTGAATGGCAGTACTGTCAGTGGTATGGTGCAATCGCCCATGCTGACTGTAGTGATAGTGTTAAGCGCCGTATCCTCTCTAAAGGCTGATCGATTTCACCTGAGATCAGAATTAGTGTCAATATTTAGGTATATGGGTGGTCCCCTCGTTGTCCTAACGTTTCCTAAGAGGTCCACTGGATAAAAGTCGCCTCACCATGAGAGTGATTCTTCTGTAGAGGACCACTGCATTGGAACGGAGCATCTTCGGTGGGTGTTTTTGTCGTTAAAATGAAATGAAAATACTGATAGCTTAAAACGTCATGCCACATTGTACATCGAAGCTTGCAATGGAAATCAACAGACCACACTATGTGTCACCTAGTTTCTCTCATTCTATTGTTTTTCCAAATACTGACTAGATTTATGTATGGCCTTTGTCGATCATGCGATTCACGTCAAATTCAAGGTCTTCAACCAAGCCATTTGCCGACTGTATAAACCACTCATGATCGCTTCACGTGACAAGGATAATGGGTTTCATTTAAGTACCGCGTTCGTGTGTGTGCTGTTTCTTTATCTTAAATGGGGCCTGCCTATGGCGCATGAGCGGAGTCGTAATAGGTGCATATTAGTATTATCGGGTGCTACGAAGTCACTTGACACTAGTTTTCTTGTGTTTGCTAAGAATTCTTTGAAGTTTTGTGCCGTTCCGACTCGATAAGTGGTGAGCTACCCGTAGTGGATCGTGCATACTGAAAGATAAATATGATATTTTGTGGCTCTATGGTGTGGTAGATGACGAATAACAATAGAATGCAAACCCAAAGTGTACGCGTTCATGCGGTTGAGAAATCGTCGAAAAGCTTAGCCGCTCCGGCAGCGTTGAGATATTGCAACCGACTGCAAGCACGAACATTACGGAAAACTGTGGTTCTGAAGGGACTAGCGAGCAAATCTATATGCAAGCATTTTCAAACGAAATAAATCGGTGGGCAGTCAGTGTCCGAATGAGAGGTTGCCTATTTGTTTCTAGGCTGGACATTGCATAAGCAGGTCGGACTCAATGATCGTTAGCTTAATACAGTTAGCTACATAGTTGAAGACGGAACAAGCAGAATAGACCTGCCAAAGCATCAATACCCGAGTGGTGGGAAGCCTGGATGGACAGTCGGACGGATTCGGATGGAAGTACAACACAAGTATATCGCGTCAGGAGTTGTGGATGAATGGCGTATGTTCACGGTCAGTCGAATTGGGATAATTTTCAATCAAACAGGCAACTCCATGCGACATGTCAGCTCCCGGCCGGGTCAGTCCATTTGTGTTTGTCTCTTAAGTAATTGGCATTCTAATGGAATCGTATGGTTACAGCATGAACAGGCGTAATCAGCAAGACAGCGTCCTTACGGCTTTCGCTACCCCGCGTCCTCAAATGCACTCACTTCACAGACAACCCGACCAAACAACGACCACATTCACGCCACTGAGCTCGATTAGCCTCCATCTCGCTTAGAGTCTCCAGCCATCGATGGATGCCAGAATCCTAGAAATGAGTGGGGCCTAACTAATTCCTCTATAGTTTTCGCAAGAACCCCTGATACCTTTCTTGATTATAGGAACTATTATCGAGTGACCCCAACTCGGGGTGGGGGTGGTTTCCGTCGTCCACACAAGTTGAAACAAGAGTCAGCCTCTACTAACGTTTCTCTCCCTTCCTTGAAATGTGCAGCACGAGGTCATCTGGACCAGCAACCGTATTACGTCTGAGAGCCCCAATGCAATTGCGGACCTCATTCTCAGTGGGTGGTTCCAAGTCTATCGACCAGGGCACTACATTACAAGTTTGTGGCGGCAACGCAGTAGAAACAGGAGGCCAGTTAAATTGACCCTCGAAGTGTTCCACCCAACGCTCTAACCTTCAGGACTTATTATAGATGAGTGTGCCATCTGTCTCGCTGATAGCTTCACCGACAGACTGTCGCCTGGGATCAGTGGCACAGATAAGCTTAAACAGTTTGCCAGTGTTTCCTGAAGCAGAAGCCGTCTTCATTTCCTTAACTCTTCCCAATAATCAAGCCTCATGATCAGCCTTTAGGCTACGTTTCAGGTTCCTACGGACATCTCTAGACTTGTTATATGAACTGCCAGGAGGGATGTTCCGTCTGGCTTCTAACAGCTCCAGGGATTCATCCGAGATCCAATGTTTGTTCATTCCATGTACCCCATGCCGCATGCTAATGTATCCTTCACGAATGGCCTCTGTAATCTGGGTTCAGGAGCAATCAGGATTTTCGGACTGAGAACGACTAAGGCAGGTTTTTAAGCTGGTTTGATACTTATGCTTCACAGACGGTACAGTCAGTTTCTCAACAGCCAGTCGTTGCTGTCGATGGGTTCGTTCCCCAGAACAGATGAGTACGAAACGACAACGTCATCATCATCATAGACAGCAATACATCAGTAGTTCACACTAATGCTTAACTGTCACACAACCTTGAAGAAAAAGCAAACCCTATATAGGAAGAGAGAAAAATAGAAGGGGATTAGAAGGGACCTAACTACTGAAAATGACTACATCTATATTCAAACATTCAACATCAAGGTGCCTACACCCTGCAAACAAACAACCGAGCTGCAAATGAGAGTAAGGCGTCATCAGCGAGACAGCTTCCTTACGGCTTTCACTGCCCCGCGTCATTAAATGCACTCACTTCACAGACAGCACGGACAAACAACGACAACATTCACGCCACTGAGCTCGATTAGCCGCCATCTCACCTAGTGTCTCCAACCACCGACTCTGTGAGTCGCGAGGACCCCAGCCCG
>QNGE01000044.1:282500-301124 GCA_008508345.1 Paragonimus westermani | reverse complement strand
CCCCTGATACCTTTCTTGATTATAGGAACTATTATCGAGTGACCCCAACTCGGGGTGGGGGTGGTTTCCGTCGTCCACACAAGTTGAAACAAGAGTCAGCCTCTACTAACGTTTCTCTCCCTTCCTTGAAATGTGCAGCACGAGGTCATCTGGACCAGCAACCGTATTACGTCTGAGAGCCGCAATGCAATATCTGAATCTTCACTTTACTTGAACATCCTTCTCCCCTCGTTAGTTACGGTACTCCAGTTACGCACTCGTCTCCCGATTAATGTGTAGCTGGAGTTCCTTTAGTTCCGATAATTTCATTTTCCACCCTGCTTTAGTATTGATCACTGACCATCTAAATATGAACATGCTTATAGCCATGTCCATCCCAAGAGCGGGCGAAAAATAAGAATTCTGTTGAAAATCCGTTGTATTTTTTTCCTTTGTGCACTAGGCCCTTTTGGATTGGCTTGAAAATTCCAGGTTAATCGCATATGAGTCTGCCTTGTGTTGTACGATTTTAACCGCAAAACCAGTACCTCAAAGCCTACGATTAATAACGTCATAATACTCCACTGAAATCAACCGCATATTGGCGGCATTCTGCGCTTCGTCTGAATAATGCGTCCTAATGGTGGTCTCGGTTGATACGAAAAATCGGTTGGAGCAAACATTTCTCCAGGTGAGTCTGACAGCAGGGAGGTGTACGTATGCTTTATGCAGCTAGCGGCCAAATGTTTCCCGGACCACACCAAAAAATATCACCAGAGGATCTCAATACGTCTGACTCGATTAATTAATGTGCACGCCAGACTTCGTTTGTAAGACAGGGGTACAAACATTTAAGGTGCAGGTACTGACTTGTCCAAATGGTTTCGCGACAGACACTTCTTTGAGTTCAGTCGGTTGCATTCATTCCGTTATACGTACTAAGGCAAGTTAGGCCGTTTTGATTCCTACCCTCTGTACCGAAGTGCACGTTCGGATGCAAACAGTCTCCTTGATCCGTCGTTCGGTGGCTGCAGTTGCCTGCCCGCGATGAGAAAAGTATCATCAGCGTGTGGTTTATATAGCCGCATTAGTGATATATGCTCTGCTGATTTTTCTAACGCTTTGCTGTACACATGTCTTTAAGGATAGGACTGAGCGGGATACCCACAGTTGCTTAATCACTTTGTCGCAGAAGTGAATTATGACAGATAAGGTCCATGTTTTGGTACACTGTAGCAGTGATTGTTCCGACTCACTTTCAGGTGTGCCAAATTCCAAATAATGCTCCCTCATATAGGAAAGCGGAAATTCGCCGTCCCTCTGGTATATCTTTTGATTCCTCATATTCCCATATGAATGACCTCTTGTGTGCGGTCGTGAAGATGCACCGAAATATTTTCGAACATGAACCGTGCAAAAGCAGCCTGTTGTCCACATCACTCATATTATCGTGCTGTTGGACGTGCAGGAATTTTATGTATGTGCCCTATAACCACCTTTCGATCAAAGCAGCAATACCCGGTACGCTAATCCACCATGCAGCTGATTTGCTTGCCACCTCGAAGGTCGTAAAGGAACGGCGAGGGTGAGATCGCCTACGCACTGCCTCGAACAGTCACCGCTAAGTTCATTCAGGGAGGCGTCCCCAGACCGTTACTTAAATGTACATAAATGACGTGTGAAGTTATTAGGCAGTGTGATACGTTTCTGTATGTTGACAATGCTAAAAGTGTCTTCAAATGTCCATCTGTCTATCTCAATGCTTGAAAACATACTCTGAAGCGAAATCCCATATCACTGGACACAGTGTCAATCTTTCACGAGGAAAATTTTGGCTGATAAATCTATGATTTTTGTGCGTTTACGAAGGTCTGCCTAGAACTAGCATATTAGATTGTTCATCATAATCCACATGGTCAATCTACCTTTTCCAAACTGTCACACGAAACGGTACTCCGCTCTCAATCCCACAAATGCACATCACGCGAGCGGTTGCTCTACAACGTCTGGAAGCTAAAACTCCCACCTCGAGTGTAAAGTTCACGAGATTGTCGACCGTTGGATGTATCCAAGTCATAATCGAAGTAGTGCCCAGTTGTCCGCCTGCTTGTCCGTCGGTTTTTCGATGTCTCTTGTCTTTCCTTGTTCCAACAGACCTTTCGGAAATTTCCTGGTGGTGATCACACCGAATAATGGTGAAACCCTTTGGTACCCAACTTCCACTCTTTTCGGAACATTATCTTTGACGTGAACGTGATTATCAGTTCAGACCTAACCTTGGAAACAAAATTTTTGCATCATTCCATCTTTTGGATTAGACGTTTTGAGACGTGTGAACCATAATATCAACAGTACGTAGGTCCGGGTTCATTGATGAACACAATTATTCATCATTTCTCCTCCCCTGCTAACGGATTTTTATAGTTTTCTCGTACCATTATCATTCAGATGTAACACATACAATTACTCACAATTGTCGCCACGAATTGTGATACATCGAGCCCTGTTTTCACCACGCCTAGTGATACATCGAGCCACGCTTAGTCCAGTCACATCGCCTGTTGATGCGTTGGACCTGGAGTAATCGCGTCCGTAATGCGGCGAGTGACTATAAATTCCGAGCCAACTGAGCATTCGATTCGGATCCGAATATAAAGACGGTCATATTGGCGAGTTCCTTATTGATAAAGTGCTATCGTCCAAGAAAATTTTGATAAACCAAATGGAGGAAGACAACAGCAAACCTCGATACTGGATCCACCAAATATACAAATCCCCAGATTAATGGTTCACATGGATATGACAAAGTGCAACGGTCTCATAGTGGCGAACCGATCAAGCGCAAAATGAAACCAGGGTTCACGTAAACGAAGGTTCAGCAGTGGGAGGTGAGAAGGAAAAACTACGCCAGAAAAAGTCTCCACAAGTAAACGATCTCAATATTTATTAGTAAATCAAAGTGAATTGTCGCATGCGCAATTCGAATGGTTATGCCATTCTTTACAGGGAGGGCATGTAATTTCTATTAGTGAGATTTTGAATATCAGAAGGTGGACCGACGAGAGGAGCATAGGTGAAAATAGGGAGCATAATCACCGGCTTGGTCTCAAACGCAACTGTTGGTATCTGACTTCTAACGGTTTAACGAGCAACGCTTTTTCTACTCGCAACGCTGTCGACAAGCTGGATCCAGGATAGTCGTATAGGTAAGCAACCAGCGTCTATATTTTCTAAACATGTCGAGTACCCGATTCGGATTAAAAATGAAAGTTGTCGTATTGGCGAGTTTCCTGATAATAGGGTGCTGACGTTCATCAAAATTTTGATAAACCAGATGTAAGAAGATAACAAACCTCGATATTGAGTCTACCAAATATACAAGGTCCGAGATTGACGGTTCACGTAAATATGATCAAATGCAACAGCCGTGTAATAGCGGAGCGGTCAAGCGCGTATGAAACCAAAGTATGCATAAACAAATGTCTTGCAAGGAAAAGTAAAGGAGAAACCCCGCGCGGAAACAAGCTTCTACAAATAAACGATATCAAGGTTTAGTAACACGTCACGATTGACATTCACGAGGGGAATGATCCGTCGCGCGCGTGACTTTAGTGGTTATGTCAGTCTGCAAGAAATGCTCGTAATCATTATCAAGAGGTGAGCCAATATGAAGGTGCTAAATAGGACAGGGAACGTGGTCAGCGACATTCCATTAACACATGATAATAATAAAGCGTTCAACGCAAGCAGCTACTTCAACAACAAAGATCGTCAAATACTCGACGCATGCAGCTAAGTTAACACACTTTTCCGTCCATCGACTTCGATGCTTGCTAAGATATTATGGAACAAAACTTCGTCACTCGAGCTTAAGTGTCAAACTTTCCCGGCAAAAGTTGTGGCCAATAAGTCTATTGTGGTTGTCATAGGTAGAATGAGCCACTAAGGCATAATGTCCATATTATGTTAGCTGTCATTTTGATGTGCGGTCTGAGCGAACGCATTTAAAGTGAGCGTCAGGACGTTGAGAAGGTTTATTTGCAGCAACCCGTTGACGTGTATCCGTGGCATTTATGTTAATACGGCTGACGGTCCCACGTGTGTTTGCATAATGAGTTGGAATTTTTTTTATTGTCGAAGGAATTTGCTAAATGGGACAGAAATCTGACCAAAATGAGGCGGGAGCATCAGCGATCATTTTGTCCTATGGAAATACTGGGATTCCTTTCGTAGTTCCTTCGTCTCATGCTTTTCATCAACCCCATGTACCCATCTTCTCTGTTGAGGTCAAGTCGCTCATCACCCAATTGATGGACTTTATTCAATATTGAGTACTATAGAGCATATCATGCGTTTGCATAACGTGAAATAAACCGTGTAATTCGATGCTCTGGTCCATGACCTATGAGTTTAAGGTGTTCGGTTGGGGAAGTGTTATTTGGTCGTCGAACGCGTCGCGATGTTTATCGTTTGTGGCACTGAGATCTACACAAAGCTCGGAGTTTCCATTCAGTAATTGCACTGCTGTACTTTAAGAGGAGAAAACACATTACACTGGGCGACATTATTTTTACGATGGTGTATAACGGTCGATTTTTAAGCGGTCTCGCGGTGAATCAACACTTCAAAGGCGTCGTTATCAATCTTCTTTTTGGGACGACACCACAGCAAAGGATATGCCTGCCGTTAGAATGAGATCAGATAGTTGGAACTGATCCAACAAAATAAAACCCTGTCAGTTATCACAATCGACAATCGATCGACAATGAATGGCCAATTCTCAGCGCGTTGAATTCGTATATTATTACCGACCCTGGAAAATGGAGAGTGCAGAGAGACACCTCAAGTAAGCGAGGCACGGAGCGAGTTGTGTTTTTGACCCCGGGATGGATGTTACCTAATGGGTAGCTCGACTAAAACAAAAGTAGATACAAAATCAAAATTATAGAAATGTCATTTATTATAGTCGCTACAAAGCTCTCTCCCAGAATGCTAGTAAATAATACACAGGCCTTCGTTATTGCAGCGAGGGAGGGAAAATCACATATCACGTCTTTTAGAATGATCACAGTTACAGGGTGATACATGCAAAGGATGATTGCACGTGATAGAGAATGTCAAATTTCGGAGGTAAAGGGGGGTCGGTCCAAAATAGTTGCTGTGCTGGGATGGTTTATTTATTTATGTTATTTAGTCTTCGGTGCGTATCTTCTCTATCGCAGCGGGCTGCCCAACCCTAAAAACTCTTGAGAGAAAAGGGGGTAGGTTTGTCCAGTGCTGTACGATAGGTTGATGGGAGTTGTCTCTCCACGCACCATATCCAGATCATCTGGAAGAGAGAAAACAAGGTGAGGTACCCGCAGGACAGGCGGAAAAAAGATAACTCACCGTGTCAACGTATCCGGTGGGGACTGAATAATTTTACAGTCGGCGTTTCATGGACACTATAAATTTGCGTGTCGTTGCTTTTGGTTCTCTTCTTTTTTGTTATCCTGTCTACAGTTGATAGACTCAAAAAAGAAAAAGATTAGTAGGCGAATAGACCTGGTCCAGAACCATGCCAAGGAATAGTACGTGGTGTTTAAACTGACAGGTATCCTCAGGCAGGTCGTGCGAGTGGATGCCAGGTGAACTGAAATGAAGCAGATAGCGTTAGTGTTATCCGCGCAACCGCTCAGTGTGAAATGCTGTTGGCCTAGAGATATCCATGGTTTGCACAGACAAGATGGATTATTCCTTGCAAACGTGCGCAAACAATCTCATATGGCTTAACAAAGCTTCTGACACGGTGTTGCAAAAACAAATGAGCGATGGAGATCGAGGGTGTCTGTGTGCCGATGAACAAACAGGAGTGACCGTGCAGTGAGGACATTAATGCTAGTCGTGTTTCCTTTGCAGTACCTGCGTTACGTAGTGCTTACGACGTTGCAGGGTCCGATGTCGGCTGAAATGCGCTGTGGCTGAAACTGCACTCGCGTGAATGAGCGACAGTGGTTGTCTCTGGGTCAGTCCTGAATGTTGAGAATGCCTGAACTCTTGCGGGAATAACCTACCGAGGAATGGTGCTGTGGCAAGCGTTAGTGTTTAGAGCCGTGAGGACGTTTAATCCGAGGTGTTTACCGTGCTGCTTACGACCGTAAGAGCTACACCGTTGGAAAGATGTCCGATAGATGGCTAATGAAACCAGACCTGCCAGATTGGTTGACCCGTGAATATTAAACTAGGTCAGATGCTGAGTGTGCATCGCTTTGATGAGGCGTAGATGCAGGGTTTGTGCACCGTTAGGCTGCAGTCAGCTTTTGACTGCGGTATATGGTGCTTGGATGATATACTAGGTCAAAGACAGGAAGAACGGCTTGAAGAAAGTTAGTTCAAGCCGCGTTGCGAAGCAGCGATTTCTGCTCCTAGAGCCTCAATGTCTGATAGACCACGTTTAAGGTAACCACCTTGTCGGGACCTACATGTGCCTACTTTAGAACGTGTAGTAGATTGTGGTACACTAAAGCAATCTGGTTGCTGAAAAGGCTCCATTACCTGATCAGCCATTTTTGCTGTCTCGGCAAGAGTTTGTGAACGTGCAACGGAAACTATTGCTTGCGTGGCTCCTAGCAACCTTTGAAGCCAGAATTTCCTGAGGGCTACGTCTATGTGAGAGTTGCGGATTACTTGTTGCGTTTGCGCTAGGGCGTTTGTCAACTGGATTTAGGTCGTGAAAAATTTTCTGTACTCAGGTCTTTTCGGTTAACAACTGCTCCTTTTTTATAAAAGGTCTCGTACTTGAGTTATACGGTTTGTTTACTATAACATCGCGAAGCTGTGAGGTACCTTGGCTTGGAAGCCTGACTAATAACTGACAGAACCTTGTCTGTTCAGACAAAATTCCGTTGTCGAAAAATTCTGCTTATAAGTAATCAAACCAGAGAGGGTCATTTTCAAGAAACTGAGGGAGCGCTAGAACATTAGTGCCAACGCGGAGGACTTCGGACAGGGGGTAGTGCTTACGTGGTTTAGATATCAATAACAACTAATTAGGCCGAATTGAGGAAATTTGTAAATGCTTATATGCCGGACGTATACACGAACAGAGAAAAACAACTGATTACGTGTACGTCAATAGAGGCAGTATACATGCAAGTACGCAAAGGAACGAACTCACCAAGACGCAAAATACGACTGCAGCGGAACTTTCGAAATTTTCGGACTCACCAATTGTTGGAACTGAACCAACAAAATAAAACCCTGTCAGTTATCACTATCGACAATAGATCGACAGTGAATAGCCAAGTCTCAGCGCGTTGACTTCGAATATTATTACCGACCCTGGAAAATGGAGAGTACAGAGAGACACATCAAGTTAGCGAGGCACGGAGCGAGTTGTGTTTTTAGCCCCGGGACGGATGTTACCAAATGGGTAGCTCGACTAAAACAAAAGTAGGTACAAAATCAAAATCATAGAAAACGCTCAGATGAATGCGACTATCAAAATGTCATTTATTATAGTCGCTACAAGATGTGTTGTTTAATATGGTGTGTGGTAAGACATGTCAACACTATCCGTTTTTGAAGGCACCAGCGGGAATCCAGCCTGACATGCAGGATTGATGAGAGAGATCCATTAGAGATTGCAGTAATAAAATTTCTAATTACTTTGTGTTGCGAATGAGATTAATACACAACAAAGTCCAATAATTAAATTAATCGTGCCGTGTAGACAATGTTGTTTGGTGGTCTGTGGATGTATCTTAATAGTGGCTCACAACAGCTAGTGGACACTACCTTGACAATGTCAATCGTCATGCATGACTACGGAACATTTTTAGATGAGTTTTACATCCTCCTCCACGTCTCCTCTCACGATTTTCACTGGGTTTTTTGTAACCCGTACGCCTTAGTTTTGTATCTGAAGTCCTAGAACTACACCGGGCTTCACTGGTAAGAGGGATATGTGGGTCGTTGAAACTGAAAGTCGTAAAAATGTTCATTCCACACCCAGTAGAAGCGAACAGAGTGAATTTTCCCTCATTGACGTCGTTTTTTACTCTTGAACAGGCAGGTTAGTTTGGTTTGACGACTCTGGTTGCGCTTCTTTGTCTGATGCACTAACAGTATGCCTATTCATGATTGACTAGGGGTCATTCCCATCTGACCCCATGATTTGATGTGCTGAATCGTCACGAGTGTAATGTGGGATTCTGGAACCGTCGGGCGTGGGCTTGATAGGGAGGTGTGGATAGCGTGGGGACAGCTAAAATGGGTGATGTTGAAAAGAATTATCGCAGCGAGGTATGGAAAAAGATATGAAAACATCAAACAACTTCAAACAAGACAGCGTCACCTGTCAAAAAAGAGGAGATTCATTCTCCGCTTGAAGTTATGGAGCACAGCTTATCATACGTGTTGACTTCACGAAGCCGAAGGCAAACTACGCAGAAAATTGGGACCAGTTTCAATACCCAAACCAAACATAAATCAACGGATCCAACACTTTTTTATGGCACCTGCTTCAGAACATGAAGTACAATAAACACACTTCATCATATCTGAGGCACATCTCATGGCTTCACTTTCTTTTTCGTAGTGAAGAAGGATACCACGTGAAGGTGCTTGACAGAGTAATTCGGGATCCCATTTCGGTTGTTCTGCATGTACAAAGAGAATTGATAACTATTCGTGGTGTGTGCACTACTAGGATTGTAGCTTGTTCTTTTGTCTACGTTACAGCTGCATTAGATGAACCTCTGCGGCTCGAGGATGTAGCACTGCGGCTCTGCTTGTCTTCAGTCTCCCACAAAAAGGCTATAGCAATGAGCTAGCACCCGACAACGCGAGTGCGGGAAGTGACGCTCACCGAGCACTTCAGTCAATCTGCAAGATGAATAAAAGTTCGGAGACTAACTTGGTTAAATATAACGTGGAACATGGGATCATGTAACGTTGTCACAACCGTGTGAGCCGCCCAACATATACCATGCGTAAGGTACCAACGCCGCCTCGGACCAACGCGGTGTCCTCTGAGGTCGACGTGACGATGGCAATCGTTGGCGTGCTCCTGATGCAAAGTCGCGGTATCTCGCTCAATTATTTTTGGAAAGCAAGTGCGAAAGTTTGTGTTCTTCGTAGGCCGAAGATCGCGAACGAGAATCAGGCACGTGAAGGAGCCCTCAGTAAGTGTACCAGCTATGGAACTCGTACACTCGCGACAGATCAGGCCGGCATAGATAACGTATTCGCCACGTGCTCGACCACTCTTGGATGAAAGTGCCTCCTGTCGAACACTGAACACTGATCGCTGACGGCAAACAACAGCATCTCGGCCATTTCATCAAACAGGATGTCGCGTCGGGTCCCAAAACTGGCCGTTGGCGGAATTCTCGTGCCAGACAGTGCGGAGTCTTCGTGTAGGACATCGCTTTCACGTTCGCCCTGTAAGCCAAAGTCGACATTGAATGGATCTTCATGCCTTAGGAACTAAGAATCAGACGTAAGTTTGGCCTGGACCCCGTGACGAAACTCGGAGTTCGTCCTTGAGTTTGCGCCACCTAATTGTCTTTTACAAGTTGGTGGCGGCTGGGCCAAGTTCGATGTATGTAAACAACCAGTTAGCACCTCGATTATCCTGAGCCGTTGGGCAGGACATATAATTCAGCGGGCTCTCCAACCATGACTGAAATGCATCACACACGTTTACCAGGTTCACGTAACTGGGTAACCTGTCTACGAACGGATCGATCGATCATGACAGGCAAAAGAACGACAGAAATGGTACGGCGGATCAACAGCTCAATGATAACGGGCAGTGGATAACAGAGGGCAGAAGCATAAGCAACCGAATCGTCACCTTTCGACCAATTGAACAATGGGAGATAGACGGACTAGCGCAGGAGGAAAATTGACCTCCGACGGAACAATGTTGTTTTGCCCAGTGTAAAGACAAACATGGTTGTAAACAGCCTCTTATTCACATGGTTTGTTAACAGTTGGAAATCAGAGCCAAAATGTAGCAGTCAGAAGTGGATGGACTTCTTCAAGGCGTCAGTCAGAACGCGGTGGTGGGAACCGTTGCGCAATCAGCTTGTAGTTTCCACTGATTTCGACTATTTTGTTATTTCCTTCCAGGCAATCCGTCCAAGTAGTATACTATACGCTGAGTATACTCAACATGTGTCACACTACGTAAACAATCATGAGGATGTCACACTCTCCCCTTGACCGACTTGTTTAAATCTTACTGAAGACCGTCCGTTGACATGTCATTCAAGTGTTTTGACCTGAGGTTGTGCGAGTCACCTCTTAGTCTTTGCATCTACCAGTACACCTACCGTGGTTGTTCCTTCGCTCCCTTCTCTGATCTTGGACTGCATGGAGGCTTCAAGTATTTACCGCTCTGTGTGTAAATTGTCATCCATCGTTATCACTGCGAGCGTCTGCAGAATGCCAAAACTAGTAACGATGAGTCAAGAATATTCGTAGACAGCGCAGAATCAGGTACTCGCGCGAGTTTCAAGGTTCGGCGTGTGGTTGTGTCTCAGGTCGATGGAAATTATCCGTAGGGAGTGAATTCTGCCGTAAGATGGTGATAACATAATGAATCACCGAATTCCGGGTGTTATTTCCGTGGCTTCGTCAAGGAATTCGAGAATAACTGATTTCCATGATAGAGAGCGTCAGCAAAGTTAGAAAGATTTGTTGTAATCGATCGTAAATCGGTTTGGTTTTCATTTGGCGCCGAGATCGAAAGTAGCGATGGTAGGTATTCTGACGGCATAAATGTGGTGTAATGTGAAGAATTTTTCACGTGTGAATAATATTTTACCGATGTTATCCTATGTTACATTTTAGATTATGGATTATTTACAGAGCCTCCGAGATGTGTTTGAGGGTCACGAAATTTTTAGCTTCAGGTAGTTAAAAAGTTGCTCAGATAAGTACTTGAAGGATCACGGTGTTCTGTACATGCTTGGTTCAAGCAAGGAATCAGGTATTGGACGCTTCAAATATGACCATGTAAGTGTGCTTGCCGTTGAGTTTATGTGGAATATGGCGATCCTCTGTCCCATGTAGCACGACGGTCTTTCGGGTCATTTTTGACCGTAGTTTGAGTGTCTGCTTAGAGTCTCAACTAAACACCTGTAAGTCACTCAAAAGTCGTTAAACAGGGGGATTTTCGTAGGCCTTATTTATTTACGAACACCTGTGGGCTCCAATCCTAATTGACCTCACTGGCAATTTCGCCTTGTTTTCAGGCTTTATATTAACGAAAGCAGGCCTTCGTGCAGCGTGAACAATCATTCGACTACATTTTAGAAACAAAATCATTGAAGATGGCGAACATTTAATACACATTCATGAAATGTGCATACTGCAGGAACATTTATTCAACAGTAGAACGTTCGTTTCAGTTTTTCTGTGTAGCTATTGTTCTCCAAGTTTTCTATTCAATTTTTCTCATCTGGTAGCTGCTTGAGAGTCCGATTCTGAAAGAAAGTGGAATATCTTAGTTATTATTGAAATTACAACAGAATACCACTGTAACGAAATCAACAAGAATATTACGGTGGTTGATAAAATCGAACGCTTACTAGACCATGATAGCTGGATGACCATCAAAATGCAATCTGAACTTGTACACACTTCGGCCAATCATACAAGTTTTCAGTTTCGGATTAAAAGTGGAATATCTCAGTTAGTATTGAAAACAAAACAATATATACCACCTGAGAAAGAACACGCAGTATGACCATACAATAGTTATTGGAAATGAAACTCACCGTCTGTAATCACCTGCAGCCTATGCCTTCAAACCCGGGATTGCGAATGGCCGGCCATTTCGAACGCGCGCTCACAAACTAATAGTCATGTTGTGTGACTGAACAAAAATTAGCCAGTGACAGTTGGGCTTTGAATATATATTGTGAGTCCTCCGCATTTTTTAGTCCTTAAATTTACGAATTCTGACGTTTAAATTGCTTCATTAGTGAAATCTCTTAAGGTGATTTGTAAGACACTCAAAAGACGGACAACCGTCTGAGTGTGCTACTGGGAGTAAAAATACAAGCGACGAAAGATCGAGAGCCAAAGATTTCGACGTTTCTAGTGATGTGAGTTCACACATTATCCATTGCACAGTCCCCGCAATACATGCCGCCAGTCACGTTTTAAAGTGGTTTGGGGGAATACCGGTTGGATATCAGCTTTCTCACGTTGGAGCAAAACCACGGTAAATGACTACACGGACGACACAGGAAACGGCGGCCTGGAGATTTCACTGGCCTGTCTGTGGTATGGTGTGTAAAATAGTACCAAAACTCATAGTTGCATATTGTACCTAGGCTATTAGGAAAGCTCGCATGATGCATGCTGTCTGATTGTTTGCCTGCAGGTCATGCGACCGTGGCGCGAACCCGAAGGACACACGTGTCACACCCTTTCGGTTTACTCGCTCGTCGACGGCCGGTCTCTAGTTTTTCTTGCTATTTCGCGCGTCGGTGCCTTTTATAGCGCTATCAGAGGCCACCTGTACATTTCGTCGATTAAAGATTTGGTCTCTCTCTTCAACAGCCTTTTGCTTCTCGCGTCTGATAATTGCGTACTTGGGGGAAACGCGACTTAGTGTGACGAGCACTAAATTGGTGAGCCTGACTAAATATACCCCACTCAACATGTTACATACCGTTCAACTGTAGACCCGCATATACAGCGTGAGGAGGACTTTTACTGAAGCGGAACCGATAGCAAGGAGGTTTCCTGAATTCTGACGGAATATTCCAGTTAGTGATGACATGTACATGTAATAACGTATTTCGACAATTCAGTATCCTTTTCACGTATGTCGTGACTATAGGGTGTACGTAAACTGACCGACGAGCATAGACGTCAGTGCGTCCAACCATAGGTCTAGGCGCTGTGACTATAGGGTGCGCGTAGGCTGACCGTCAAGCATAGACTATAATACCGAAGCAGCTTACGCCCGATTACACTGAGCAGTATATACTCTAAGCAGATCACGCTGACTCTCGTTCGCATTATGGTTAGAAGTCATCAGCTGCAGCCTTATCTGCTCACCGACCGCGCCTCCAAATGTCAGTGATTTCCGGTCAAACGTGGGGATGATCATGAAGACTCAAACTTATCGCTGTCGGCACCTAGTTCAAGGGATATCGTAGGCAGAATTTCGAAATAAGATCCATAACTTACATGTGCATTTTTACTAATCATTCGTTGCGAATTTCTTCTATCAACCAGTTAAAAAAGCTTCAGCTATCTCGTCAGCNGAGCGTTCGCAAACGTCTGCATTTTCCAACGATTCTTGTACATTACGGTTAAGCTGGGCAAGCGTGCGCTGCACATTCCGATAAATGGTGGAACGGCTGGCTAACGTTTTCGAAAACCACTATTGCTATGATGAATGAAATAATTCTTCTTACTTCATCGTCATCGTGATGCTGCTCAGACATAATAGAAACGTCCACAAACCTCAAAAGAAACAGAAGCGCTAGGCTAGGCGTAGACTCGAACACGGCGCGCCTGAATAATTGAAGCGGTTCGAGTTCGGATAAACAATGAGCGAGTTTATCCGTACAACGAATATTTCCTAATTATGAATGCCATTCCTTTTTGTTATATATTTCATACATTATATAAACAAACTGGTTAATGACGCGCAGGAGATTGGATATATTTTCATCTATCGACGCACTATTGGTCAATATGAAACAACCCTAAATTACCCCTAAACAGCCCTAATTCACCCCTAATTGAATCCCTAATTGGTGCTAGCAGGGTTGTAGCGTGGGTGAAGTGCTTTACCCAGGCTTAACTTCCCAGGAAACACGTGTTTCCTGGTGAGTTAAGGATTTTCTAGACACATATCTTAGTCCCAGGGCCCACACAAAGTCCTGATACGTTTGTTTTGACATCCGATCATTTATTTTCTCTCCCTTCCCGCACATAATCCGTGTATACAGCGTCTGGTTCCGAGCGGGAGTATGTGCGCAGTTTGCCGTCAGTGGGAAAACGTGCGACCGAGGTTTATTTGAACCTATTGCCCTCGAAGTGGAATTTTCTGTGGAGAGTAGTGACTTTGCTGAGACAATTTCTGGGTCAGACATTCGTACATATCCAGAGAAGACGGAGGAAATTTAACCGTGACCTACATCGGAGAATGCGAATGAATTAATGAACTTTGACTCACATTTCATTACAGTTGCGGCTTGTTTAGAAGTGTGTGGATATGAACTAGTTGGGGGGGGGGGTAAAGCGACAGTTTGACAACAGTATGTTGTCAAGCAATTTGGAATTTTCACGAGGCCGAGAAGTGTGATTAAACTTGCACATCTCTGTAAGAGTATTTTTACGGCGTTGGCACTAGATTTGTCGGATGTCTTGGACACTAATGCAAGTGGTAAGGCAGTCACGGTGGCACCCACTTGGCGAGGATGGAACGGTAGAAAACGAGTGTAAGGTTATGGCCATCGGTGTTTGGGTAAGTGTAAAAAGTGTTGCAAGGCGAAAAAAGAACCTCCATTGTTTGTATTCCCTGCGTGAAATTTCCCGCAATGTTTTCTAGTCGAAAGGTTACCGTGTGCTCGGACCACCAATCCCTCCGCTGATTACAAAACTTCAAAGACCTAAGTAGACAACTAACCCGATGGCGTACCTTACATAAGCATGAATCCGAATGTAGACGCCGAAGAACTGCACATGAACGCTGACTACATCAAAACGCGTCACATACAATCACAGAAATTGCCGTCCCGCACTCCACCCCACCTGCTACCGATCAATCTGTAAAGTGCAGCAGCTGATCGTTCGCAACAGCTTCAAGCATCAGATCCCCAGACTACATGTATATGAGGGATGCCGGGGTGATGAAGACAGCCTACCAAGCGAAAATACAGAAGACAAAATCTACGAATCCCACTGATGCTGTGGGAATAGCCAAAGATGGCAAAAGGTTTATTTTAATATATATTTATATAGATGAGAACGGCGTTAATTTCACAAAGTCGACAAATTCGCACCGCAAGATGTACCATGAAGGGATAAGCAAGTTCGAGATGACCTCACGACAGCGACGTTATTAGCCTGGGCATCATCATCGTCATCACAACAGCCTTGACTTGATATTTTAAAGGAAACGTTACCAGAAAGTCTTAGAAATAATGGAAGAAAACTAAGCAGACGAGCTAGAAATGGTATGAGCGTGCTCACGTCACTGGCTGCGGATAGCGTTTCTAACTAGCGATCTGTGTGATCACGTGGACCCCAGCTAGGTAGGCAATACCCACCTGTCTTCACCATCCTCACAGATAGCAAAGTGTCAGTGGTTTTCACTGATGCCTACTCGTTAGTACCACTCGATGCGGGTGACTAAACGCAGGCATCACTGCTCAAGCACACGAAGACGGTTCACATCTACTCTGAGCGGCCAGGTTTCACCAGTGTAAAGTAATACAGCCCCCATTTTCGCCCTGTACACGCGACCCTTAAGCCTCAGAGAAATGCCTCTATCGCCAGAAGTGTTTTACGTTAGCGAATACTGCTGTGGTCTTGGGGATACGCGCTTTTATTTCAATTCATACGCTTCCGCCGTCACCGTCGATGTGACCTTCCAAGTTCACAAACCGGCCAACACCTTCCTTATCTCTATTATCCAACACTGATTCTACGTGTTCGCAGTGGTGTTACAGAATCCCTTTGTACTTTGAGGCTGCAAAGCGCCTTCCGAAATGTTTAGCAGAGTACGAAATAGCTTCTAACGTTGTCTTTACTGCTTTAAACTAACCAGAAAACAACACTGTCGTCGGCGTCATCACGTTCAGTCAGCCTTTCCTCAGGTAGGAGGTCCCGACCGTTATCAAATGAGTGTTGCACACAGTAATCTATTATTTCATCTGACAAAAAAATAATGAAAGTGGACTGCGTTGACATACGCCCCTCCTGGTGCTGAAACGGTTAAGCGGTTCGCCGTAGACCTCACCGCTAACTGAAGTATGGGAGCAAAGTGACCACATTATATTCACGTGCATGTTCGGCACACCCCTTCGTTTAAGGGGCTCTAAAGTGTAGATCGACCTGGTGAATCTAACACTTCATAGTTGAGAAATACTGCAATTGCTGGCCGGTGATACAAATGACGCTGCTCCAGAATTCCGTTCAGAAGGAAACTACCTGTTTTCCCATAATATCCGCCCATCAGGGTGCAGTGAGTCGACGAACTGTAGTGGATGGCAATAGTGATGACTGACGTCAAGCTTACTCCTTCATGGTTTAAGCAAGAGCCCTTGACGCCTTTCGTGAATATGTGCATTACTACTGAATGACTCCAGCACGAAGGGATGGTCTCCGTCGTCCACACAGGTTGAACTAACTGAGACAAAGTCTCTGCTAACGCCTGCCCACCTTTAAAAAGTACCAGTGTAAAGTAATGTGGGTCATCAGCCTTATTACTTTTGAGATCCAGAATGTAATTACGTACTCTAGTTTTGATGGGTTATCCCAAATCGACCGACAAGGGTTCTAAGTTGCAAGTTTGTGGCGGTAACGCAGGTTAGGTAAATTGACCTTTAATGTGTTCCGCCCAGCTCTGTACTCTTGCGGACGTATTGTGGATGAATGTGCTATTTGCCTCGCTGGTAGCTTCACTGGACGCCTACCCAATGCCAGTCGTGTCAGAAATTCGGTGCTTTCATGAACCCCCACAAAAGTAGTCGGCCACCCTTGCAGATTATGGTTGCCGGATACCCGACAGGTCGATTGGCGTTCTCATAATAGAAATGCTTTTCGGAAAAATTGATGTCGTGATTTCGATGAACCACTTCATCACATGGGATAAAGCGGCATCCCTTCCACAGATGGATTCAACGACTGTAGTGATATCTAATGTCTGCCGTTGGGCGCATGTATGGGAGCTCAAGGCCGACTATTTGAATCAACCTTCAGCAAGGGTACAGGCTACCAAGCGTAGATGAAGCGCAAATTAAACCATCATTATCACAGACAGCAATACACCAGTAGTTCACACTAATGCTTAACTGCCACACAACCATGAACAAACAAACACCCTATATAGGAATGAAGAAAAAAGAAGGGGATGGGAAGGGACCTAACTACTGAAAATAATTACGTCTATATTCAAAAATTCAACATCAAGATGCCTACATCTTGTAAGCAAACAACTGAGCTGCAAGTGAGAACAAGGCGCAATCAGCAAGACAGCGTCCTTACGGCTTTCGCTACCCCGCGTCCTCAAATGCACTCACTTCACAGACAACCCGACCAAACAACGACCACATTCACGCCACTGAGCTCGATTAGCCTCCATCTCGCTTAGAGTCTCCAGCCATCGATGGATGCCAGAATCCTAGAAATGAGTGGGGCCTAACTAATTCCTCTATAGTTTTCGCAAGAACCCCTGATACCTTTCTTGATTATAGGAACTATTATCGAGTGACCCCAACTCGGGGTGGGGGTGGTTTCCGTCGTCCACACAAGTTGAAACAAGAGTCAGCCTCTACTAACGTTTCTCTCCCTTCCTTGAAATGTGCAGCACGAGGTCATCTGGACCAGCAACCGTATTACGTCTGAGAGCCCCAATGCAATTGCGGACCTCATTCTCAGTGGGTGGTTCCAAGTCTATCGACCAGGGCACTACATTACAAGTTTGTGGCGGCAACGCAGTAGAAACAGGAGGCCAGTTAAATTGACCCTCGAAGTGTTCCACCCAACGCTCTAACCTTCAGGACTTATTATAGATGAGTGTGCCATCTGTCTCGCTGATAGCTTCACCGACAGACTGTCGCCTGGGATCAGTGGCACAGATAAGCTTAAACAGTTTGCCAGTGTTTCCTGAAGCAGAAGCCGTCTTCATTTCCTTAACTCTTCCCAATAATCAAGCCTCATGATCAGCCTTTAGGCTACGTTTCAGGTTCCTACGGACATCTCTAGACTTGTTATATGAACTGCCAGGAGGGATGTTCCGTCTGGCTTCTAACAGCTCCAGGGATTCATCCGAGATCCAATGTTTGTTCATTCCATGTACCCCATGCCGCATGCTAATGTATCCTTCACGAATGGCCTCTGTAATCTGGGTTCAGGAGCAATCAGGATTTTCGGACTGAGAACGACTAAGGCAGGTTTTTAAGCTGGTTTGATACTTATGCTTCACAGACGGTACAGTCAGTTTCTCAACAGCCAGTCGTTGCTGTCGATGGGTTCGTTCCCCAGAACAGATGAGTACGAAACGACAACGTCATCATCATCATAGACAGCAATACATCAGTAGTTCACACTAATGCTTAACTGTCACACAACCTTGAAGAAAAAGCAAACCCTATATAGGAAGAGAGAAAAATAGAAGGGGATTAGAAGGGACCTAACTACTGAAAATGACTACATCTATATTCAAACATTCAACATCAAGGTGCCTACACCCTGCAAACAAACAACCGAGCTGCAAATGAGAGTAAGGCGTCATCAGCGAGACAGCTTCCTTACGGCTTTCACTGCCCCGCGTCATTAAATGCACTCACTTCACAGACAGCACGGACAAACAACGACAACATTCACGCCACTGAGCTCGATTAGCCGCCATCTCACCTAGTGTCTCCAACCACCGACTCTGTGAGTCGCGAGGACCCCAGCCCG
>QNGE01000044.1:78525-281958 GCA_008508345.1 Paragonimus westermani | reverse complement strand
AATCAGCAAGACAGCGTCCTTACGGCTTTCGCTACCCCGCGTCCTCAAATGCACTCACTTCACAGACAACCCGACCAAACAACGACCACATTCACGCCACTGAGCTCGATTAGCCTCCATCTCGCTTAGAGTCTCCAGCCATCGATGGATGCCAGAATCCTAGAAATGAGTGGGGCCTAACTAATTCCTCTATAGTTTTCGCAAGAACCCCTGATACCTTTCTTGATTATAGGAACTATTATCGAGTGACCCCAACTCGGGGTGGGGGTGGTTTCCGTCGTCCACACAAGTTGAAACAAGAGTCAGCCTCTACTAACGTTTCTCTCCCTTCCTTGAAATGTGCAGCACGAGGTCATCTGGACCAGCAACCGTATTACGTCTGAGAGCCCCAATGCAATTGCGGACCTCATTCTCAGTGGGTGGTTCCAAGTCTATCGACCAGGGCACTACATTACAAGTTTGTGGCGGCAACGCAGTAGAAACAGGAGGCCAGTTAAATTGACCCTCGAAGTGTTCCACCCAACGCTCTAACCTTCAGGACTTATTATAGATGAGTGTGCCATCTGTCTCGCTGATAGCTTCACCGACAGACTGTCGCCTGGGATCAGTGGCACAGATAAGCTTAAACAGTTTGCCAGTGTTTCCTGAAGCAGAAGCCGTCTTCATTTCCTTAACTCTTCCCAATAATCAAGCCTCATGATCAGCCTTTAGGCTACGTTTCAGGTTCCTACGGACATCTCTAGACTTGTTATATGAACTGCCAGGAGGGATGTTCCGTCTGGCTTCTAACAGCTCCAGGGATTCATCCGAGATCCAATGTTTGTTCATTCCATGTACCCCATGCCGCATGCTAATGTATCCTTCACGAATGGCCTCTGTAATCTGGGTTCAGGAGCAATCAGGATTTTCGGACTGAGAACGACTAAGGCAGGTTTTTAAGCTGGTTTGATACTTATGCTTCACAGACGGTACAGTCAGTTTCTCAACAGCCAGTCGTTGCTGAGACCAGGTCTCAGAACATTTTCTACCGAGCTGTCCGCACCGATCTGCGTAT
This sequence comes from Paragonimus westermani, assembly GCA_008508345.1. Lineage (NCBI taxonomy): Eukaryota > Metazoa > Platyhelminthes > Trematoda > Plagiorchiida > Troglotrematidae > Paragonimus > Paragonimus westermani. The sequence goes on along the minus strand of QNGE01000044.1, from coordinate 280,904 downwards.
CCAGCAAATTACCTTTATCTCGGCACCCTTGTATATGTATATAATAGTCAAATAAGACATGTTGACAAGGAGTGGAACGACGCGGTTCAATATCAAGGCCACAGAACCGAGACATGCAAAGCGACGCATAGTGTTTTGTCAACAGCCACACCGCCCGCGTCACAGGGCAAACAATGGTGAAGTGAACCCACATGGCGCCTCTCCGATTCCACGTGAAAATTGTTTGGTTTCAATGAAGTTTTCGTTGGCTGGTAATTCTGTTCTCTTCCTGAATCCAGAATTTAATTATCCATCGTTTGGTGAAAAAATGGTCGTGATAGCGCAATCCATTAGGATACTATTGTGTTCTTACTTTGTGTATTTACACCCGTCAGTGCATGCTGGTACGTGGTCCTACTTCGTCTCTACCACGCCGAGACGTTTATCGAGAAAGTTTTCAACAGCCTGGTGTTTTCCATCGTGTTTCCTGGTGACTGGAACTTCTGAAACGAGGCAGACTATCCACTCGATCCGCATTGCGCTTACCATCCCGTGCCAGCTGGTCTAGGTGTGGTTGCAGCAGTGTGTTGAGGCCGTTCGCTAACCAGACTCATTTAGGGGACCGGTTTTTAATCAAGCCCCTTAGTTTTGACTCCAGACTTCGTAATCTTGTCTACACTTGCGGGATGATCGGTACACAAGTTACGAAAGTTTATTTTGTTTCGGATTTCAGTCCGAAAAGTAAACTCCTGTGGTCCACGTAGATCTTGGGAGCTTGCAGTAGTTCACTAGTAACGAAGTTGATTATCAGCCACATAATTGCCGACTTGGAATCGGATTGTAATGGCTACTTCTATCCATGTTTGCACGTGGAACTTTCATTCGGCGGCGTTAATTGGCACCGTACGGCAGATGTTTATCCACAATTATCGCAAACCCTCCATTTGACTGTAGCACGCCGTTGATCTAATATTAATTTAGTTAGCCTTCCCACAAAGCTAAATCGTCCGACACCTCGACGCTAGCTGGTACTGAAACCGACCGTGTAAGAGCGGACAAATTAGTCGGGAAAAAGTCGTTGATTGTTACGTCTGTGCTTTACCACTTACTTGTTTCTGGCAAGTACCATGTCATATGCGATATGGCGCTCGTCATCGATGTTACTTTTATTGTTGTTCACCTGATCTATACTGCTACCCTGACATAGTGGTCAGGCTCAAATATCGTTTTGAACATGCGAGCTATGATGACTAGGACTTCGGTCCTACCAGATGCAACCTTTTCAGATAGGCAAAAAGCGAGCGGTTAGAAGAAAAGCTGTTGCACTCATAAAATTGTATCCCGCACCGCTGACCACGCACGAGTGCTTAGGTGGCGAGGCACGATGATATGAGTACACAGCAGAACTATTCTTGTAGTTGGAGCACTGCTGTCTTCCCTTTCAGCAAGAAAAGGGTTAAAAAATATGCCATCAAAAAAAGAGCACCTCGATTGTCCAACGGTTAACCGTGATCGCCGGCGTAATACCCAGTACCGTCTAAAAATACCTAGTACCATCTAAAAGTCTGATGTAGCTCCGGGTGCATCCACTGCGCGCAGAACCAGACCTTAATGTATCCTTTACTGCGCCCTCGGGCTAGGTAAGCCCCTTACTGCCAGACAAGTCAGACTGTTGAGATTTTGGTTCTGGATGGAGTCCCTCAAGAAGACCCTGTATCCTGTTGTCTCGTAGGTCAGACTTTTGTGTCAAAGACTCGAGGTGTGGTCCCGCCAGCCAACCACCTACTGCGGCATGAACGACCAGGAAGTGTCAGAAGTTGTCGTTCTCTCGACAGTGATATTATTCACCTATCACGACTTTCTCCTGTTCTTTTGTCCCCTTAAGTCTTTTGCCTTCCATGTCCCTTCGGGCGATGATTGTTTTCCGAGGACAAGACAACTGGTGAACATTGGCGCCTTCAATGTTCGCACTCCCCGGCAAGCCGCTCAGCAAGCTGCTCTGGCAAGTACTCCATCAGTTTGTGTTTGATGTGTTGTGTGTTGGCGAGGCGATTCTACGATTCATCCACTTGAGCACACCTCTAAGTAACTATCGATCCAAGCGCTTCTCTTCTAGGGTCTGTGGTGACGCTGGAGTGGAAATCGCACTGAGTTTCAAAACAGTGCAATTCTTTCCATTCTTGAAGCAGGTTCATTAGCATGCGGCACGGGGTACATGGAATGAACAAACATTGGATCTCGGATGAATCCCTGGAGCTGTTAGAAGCCAGACGGAACATCCCTCCTGGCAGTTCATATAACAAGTCTAGAGATGTCCGTAGGAACCTGAAACGTAGCCTAAAGGCTGATCATGAGGCTTGATTATTGGGAAGAGTTAAGGAAATGAAGACGGCTTCTGCTTCAGGAAACACTGGCAAACTGTTTAAGCTTATCTGTGCCACTGATCCCAGGCGACAGTCTGTCGGTGAAGCTATCAGCGAGACAGATGGCACACTCATCTATAATAAGTCCTGAAGGTTAGAGCGTTGGGTGGAACACTTCGAGGGTCAATTTAACTGGCCTCCTGTTTCTACTGCGTTGCCGCCACAAACTTGTAATGTAGTGCCCTGGTCGATAGACTTGGAACCACCCACTGAGAATGAGGTCCGCAATTGCATTGGGGCTCTCAGACGTAATACGGTTGCTGGTCCAGATGACCTCGTGCTGCACATTTCAAGGAAGGGAGAGAAACGTTAGTAGAGGCTGACTCTTGTTTCGACTTGTGTGGACGACGGAAACCACCCCCACCCGTTTGCACAGGCTTAGATGGTGTCTATCAACAATACCTTTAGTTTTCAAAAAGGGGACCAGGAGTCTATGTGACAAACGCAGAAGTGTCAGTCTAGTGTCTGTTGCGTCGAAGTTACTCACTGACCTCGCCTTACTTGGGCTTGCTAAGCCCATAAGAAGTCAGACATTCGAACAACAGGCAGGGTTCCGGTCCGGTCAAGAGTGTGCCGATCACATCTTCCCACTATGGTGTATGTTGGAGCATCGACACTTGTAGACTCTCGACGGTCGTGCTGTTTTTAGACCTTAAGGCTGCCTTCGATTCGGCTGCTCATGAGGTTCTCCGGTTCTGTTTTCCTCGCGTGAGAGTACCAGTGAAGTACGTGAATCTGTTGAAGTCACTGTATGCTCGCTCTGAAATCAGGTTGAGAGCGTATGGATAAGTGTCTCGGGCAGTCATCTTTTTCCGTGGTGTTTGTCAGGGGTTTATGATCTCGCCTTTCCTGTTCAATTTTGTTGTGGGCGACACACTGGAAAGTGCGCTTGGTGAGCTTACTCCTGGCGCTAGGTTGGTCGACATGGAGTATGTGGATGGCTTCGTCTTACTTAGCCCCTCTGCTGAAGATACGCAGACCGTGCTAAACAAGGTGAGTTACCGGGCTGGCTCGTATGGATTGCGCTTCGCATCCTCAAAATGCTGCTTCAAGACTGGGGCATTTCAACCACTGCTTTCTTCGTTGTAAGTAATCCTTTTAAGACTGGGGAATTTCACATACTTACGTAGCGCTCTCATCAGCTTGTGATGTTCCGATGAGGTATCAGCGAGAGTAACAAAGGCATGAGTTACTTTTGCCAGCCTACATCATTTGTGGAGTCGAAGTGACGTTCAGTTGTCTCTTAAAAGAAGGGCATATAGTGCGTGCGTACGCTTTCTTTTGCTTTGTGATTCGAAAACGCGACTTGTCCACAACGAAGATGTCAACAGACTTGCTGTTTTTGACCATCGCTATTTCCGCTAATTAGCCCACATTAAGTGGACTGATCGCGCGAGCATTTCAGCAGTTCGCTCGCGCATATTCCGGAACGCTCGGGATGTGCGATCAACTGGTCACCTACTCACTTTGCAGTCTGCGGTTGTTAGGTCACGTACTCCGTACGCCAGCTGAGCGTTTACCATACGGGGTGCACTATGCTGAGACCAACAGCAGTTGGTGAAACCACGTGGTGGTCAAACAGCAACGTGGTCACGAAATAGACAGACACTATTTCACTGAGTAAAGTGTGTAGGTGATGCTTGCCTGACTTGTGTCCTCGTGATCATTCAAATCGCTGGTTGGAAGCGCTATCTGAGATGGTGGTGTGCCACAGTCAATGATGTGTTTGCATCCATACCAGTTTTAATTCTTCCGCTTAGTCCGCTTTATTAATTTTCAACCTTGTTAGTAACGTTTTCTTCCAGGATGTTCTGCTTTGCTGTTGAGCTGAGTGGTGGCTCGAGCCACAGTACCTTCGGGTCAGGCTCTTGGTTACTGCGGCTGCTGCTGATAATGTTACGATGATAGTCTTGGTGACAGACTACCTGTCTGTTCATGGCCATTAAGCAGTTACTCGAAGAAGGGTGTGGCAAAAAACTTTAAAAAAAACTGTATAACGAGAACAAAAGAGAAAAACGCCTTTGTTGTGCCAGTGCCTCTCGCTACAATCTTCTTTTTTAAGAAGAAATTTTGTATACTGTCGATTAAAGACGGTCGCGTGAATAGGTATTATAGCCTTCCTGCCACCATTTGCAATCTGCACCTATTGGCTGTCACCGTCATGTAACTACGAACAAAATGTGGTAATGTTAAGTCGAAGGCCGAAAGAGGAAGACATATTTATCTGTACTCCTACAAACCGTATTTTTAACGCAAAAATATTACACATTAAGTTACGTGCACTTTGTAGCTGACAAAAATCGCATTTGTTTGACTTTTCCTTATAGTAAATTTTCTTCACCTCAGTGAGACCAGGTTAACTTTGGCTACATAACTTACCGTTGGCTGTTGTTAAGGGCGTAATTCGATTATCTTGCTATTTGTCCTGCACCGGTTTTGACTTGTTATCCCATGACTGCTTATATTGTCGCCCTAACCAGTCATGGGAGTGGATCTTACATGTCGAACACGGTTGAGACAAAATCTAGATACGCTAGCTCCTAACGTGGCGTCGGTTGTGCCCTCGAAGATCGGTTACCATTGACTGTTATTTCTCGGTGTCGTGATTATGACGAGCATTCTTAAATGCAGAAGTCCAGGCGTGTGAACTGCACTGTTCTAAACCTTTGAACGTACGCAGTATTTTGGCTCTCGCTGGTGAATGTGCTGTCCCTGTGGCCTTTGCTGTCAACAGCCTCGCAGTTAATATCTTCGGAAAGCTTGTGGACAGTCAGTGGTATCTAGTGAGTTTACCATGCTTCAGAACTGCACACAACCTTTTTCTTTCACTAGTTGTCGGTTACCTGACTGGAATCCGCGATGGTAAGGTCATGGCCTTCAGCATGCTGCTGACTGTTTAAGCTAGTTCTCCCAGATACCACCGTGAACTACCACAGGCACCGTTCTGTCTCCCACTGGGTTTTCTTGCTCAAGTTCTTTCCTCCATCATACTCGCAGGTTCTTGTTGGTTCTTCTATTCAGAGGTACAGGCCGATACATGTACCTCACATTCGCATGAGAAGATTGATGTCGAAAAGAATTAGCTCCCGAGCAAACACATCGAGCTTCCTACGCTTAGGTAGATTGTTTTTCACTGTATCCGATAGTAATATACCGCAGTCTCATAATGTAGTCGTTTTAAGCACATTCATGGATTTGCTCGCTCTCTACACTTAAGGTGATTACCAAGTTTTCCGGCGTTTCCCGATCAACATATCAAATTCAGCTGAGTTGTGTTAGTTTGGTTAATTTGGTAACTTGGCGGTTGAGTGATAATTGGCAACGACCATGCGATCTTCCGATATCGTGAAGTAAACGGTACCGATAACCAGAACCTACTTTCCAAATCTTAGCTGAGGAAATGCTCACTCAGTGCACATATAAAGATGCAACGCTTAGGAACCGTGCCGTTTCCATGTCAAGTCCTGTCGTGCTAGGTGATTCTGACTACTACTGTGCATCTTATGGCTCAGACGTGTATGTGAGGACAAACAGTGCCTCACTCATTAAGCCGTTTCTCACTATCAACCATCCCGAAATTTGCCTTTTCATTCACTTTTGGTATTTCCAACAGAGTTCAGTAGTTTTCTCTGGATGTATTTCAGATGTTCTCCACTAGATCTGCATTGATTCAGGCTACATACAGACAAGGATCGCGTATCTTCTTGCCTGGTTCTAGACCAAAGGTAGGTGTGCACATGGACACTATGTCTCTTACTGTTGCCAAGTACACATATGGACCCCACACCATCATGAACAAACTTATAACAAACGCATCTGGTTAAACAATTATTATGGTATTGATATGTTAGTATTGTCTTTTCTAAGTGTCACTGGTAATAGTTTTCGATCATATGCGATGGTCAGATTACCAGCGTTACAGATTGAGTTACAAACCAAAACAGTCAACAGAGACGAATCCCGATGTTTGTTGTTTACCACAGCAATGTCAAGCGCTTGCCATTGCGTCGCTCTTATCAGCCTATCCCAGAGTTCACAGTTCAATTCCACAATTCAGGCAGTGGAACAGCACCGAAAGACATGTTCAGTCCGGCGTATAACGTTGGCAGTTCATGTTAAGCACAGTGTTTCAGTTTGCTGTTTCCATGGACACCCAAGTGCTCGTTTTTTCAATGACGGACGTTTGCATGCCACGCTCAAGCAGTCCTATACATCTGAGCATAATATCAATTCATCCTCTCTAGAGAGACGTATTCTCTTATGCTAAAATTATTACTGCAGGTCTACAACCACTTTTGAAATGACCGCTAATGACTCTGTCCATGCACCCACTAACATTCAAATTACTGCGTAGGTGGATGAAACAGTTCATTCGCTCCATAGTGATAACAGTATGGATGAACCCAGGTATAATCTGGTGTTATTGAAGGGCTACCTTGCTTTTTGAAAGACCTACAGTTGAGGCATTATCCGCAATCTGTTCAAGTCGTTTTCGATGACTTGTCTATCACCGCTTACTAGAGAGATGTTAGCATGATCTAAGTAATGTTTTTCATCTGTGTAGGCTGACCTTCCAATGAACCTACCTCTCAATGATAGCTCAAAGGTGTCGTTAGCGATAAAGGTGAAAGCAAGCCTGTCGAACGATACTGGTGGCCAATTAGTTTGTAAGGCTGCAGTTGAGCGCCCGCTCAGATGTCGGCTTGCGGATGTTTTGAGTGAGTTACACGCGTGGTAGTTATATTAACGCAATTTTCCGGAATTACACTTGAAGTCGAAAAGGTTTTCGCGCGGTTTTTCTGACTAAAGAATTGATTTGCTAACCGCCTAAATAATTCTTGTCAAACTTCCATTGACAATGAAGTATTGCGTTAATTCAACAAAACTTGTTAATGTAGATGTTCACAAGTGTGGTTAACTTTGTTTACAGCGCGCTTGTACCAGCTTCCGATGTGATGCTGTCAGACCTAGTTTTCATGTGAACTCCCTTAGTGAATTTCAGTATTGCTCAGTCCAGACTGATCTTTATTTCTGTCATTAAACTGAGTTGAGCCATAGTGACCTTATCACGTCGTCTTTGGTTGTTGCAATTGTAGTCGCACATTTTTGGCACTCCCAGCTCCCAACGCGCTTGGTAGCTGAGCTATTGTCTTTCCCAACATGGAAAAAACACTGTTCTTTCCGTGTCTTCCTAGTTTGGCATGCCTCACTCCCTTCCAGGGCCGCTAACGGTATACGAGGTCACCACGTTGTACGTTTTTTCACTATATACGCATTTTGATGACATCGTAGACCGTGTTTTGTGTTGTTGGACATTTCCAACGAATGACGAACCCGATAAAGTTCGAACACGTTGCGTATCATTTTCTAGTGAGTTCATTCTTGCTTGTTATTTAACGTTAAGTTTACGTGAGCACTTTTCCTTATCTGGCTATAACCATTTTTAAAATATTCACCGATTTATATAGCCGTGTTTAAACCTGATATCAAGCCCATCGATTTCTCCATGGTTACAGCTACGCTAGCAGTCCTCCACTCTTTAGAAATAAACTATGATACCGAATTTTGTAATACTTAAGTCTCAGCTGTCAAGCGAGACTTGACCGGTTCTTATTCAGCTCGGTACAGGGTCATTAACCAACTTATTGACGAACTAATAAACCAGTTAACTGAAAACGTATACGGTAGCCTAAAGACTGTTACTGGGCGAGTTACTCCATGAGAGCCTATTTGTTTGCGACAATTCTTGCAAGTTAAGGCTGCATTGCAAACTCTCCACTTTTATGCTTAACGAAACGCTACAACACCGGGGTACTTAATGTGGGCGAGTTCTGTTTGCCAGTGACTTAGATACAGAGATCACCATAGACAGTTTTGGAGCTGATGTTCACTGTTCAATCGTAATTTTTAGCCCAGGCTTAACAGCAGTGGGACGGTTTCAACTTCCGTCTTACTAGATTAATGTCCCACCACCAACGATACGTTCTATTGAAACACTCAAGCATCATATGGATGTGATGATTCCACCCGGATTCAACACGTGTTAAGATGCCGTAAGCCAAAATTACATCACAGTGCTTGGGGGTTTGGCAAACTTCCCATAGGTCATTCCGCATGCCGTTTATCCATTAGATTGCCCTGATGCAGTTGCTACGAGCTAACGACGGCCTCTGTTACTGTCCTCAGTGTTTTGATTACCTATGAACTGGACGCACTGAAACGTTTACGTCTAGCGTACGTGGACAGAAAATTTTGATGCCGACTGTGATGGCGATTGGATTCTTCAGCTCTCTCTGCTTGTCATCTCACCTCCTTTAGGAATGCAGATACTGTAACCATATTCTTGGTTGGTACCGACCACTAATTGGCGTATCTCTGTTCGTTAGAGATGTAACGTCCAACTCCGACGCTTTCTGCGAACAGTAGAAATGTCATTCACTGTATTGAATAAACATGTGGGTCAGAAAGGGAAATGTGTGGATGTCGTAGATGTTGGAAACTTAACTTGGAAGACCAGTCATCGATTAGTGCATGTAGGGTTCATTTTTTCAAGCCCTGTGGACTGAGGAATCTGTTTGGTGATGCCGTTTAAGGTGGTTCGGTCGATCTGTTGAAATTATAATGTGCTTACTTTGGTCAACCTACTTTACTGGCTGCTTAGTTTATTTCTGAATACACTCAATTCCCACATTAGTTAAAATCTTTTGTGCGCGAGTTCTGCATAGTACCATTTCATCTCGTTCCGACAAATTTTGAAAATTATGAACCAACACTGTTTCACGAAATTTGTTCCCCTCTGGTATACAGGCTGAACTCAGGAACTTGTTGCTCTAAAGGTAGCAACTACTAGCACTGGCTGCTTGACATTTGGTCGCTGTTCTGTTAGTGTTTGTGGCAGGCTTCGGTCTTTTGGTACTGTTCACGAGGCCCTCAGTTGAATATTAAGGCATTCCGCACTATACATTGGTGAGTTCATAATCCATCAGGTTTAGGCTTGCATTTTTGGTCTTCGTTAACAGTTAGGCCCAACCGATCTCGTGCATGTTCAACATTCTCAAAGAGTGGTGGCCAGGATTGTCAATACAAAGTTCGGACTCCTTTTAATTTCAAAAAGTTTTACTCTCCAGTCAATATATGATACTAAGTTTACTTTCGTCCGAGGTCTGGTTGTTGGATTTCCAAACCATATGTTTGTTACGACCCCCTAAGAGAGAAAGGCAACAACGAATGCGAAGACCGCGAGCAGCACCTCGATCACGAACGAAATGTAACGATATCGCAAAATGACACGAGAATCAGACTGCAAGTACCCGAACTTAACTCTCGCAGCCTAAAGCCCCAAAAAGAATGGAAAAAGATGGCTTTCAAACAATCTTTATTTGCTGCTCAGCCCGAAGACAAAACAGTGGCGCATAGCGACTGTATTTATGTTTCCGGCGGCCCTGGGCCTATGCCACTCAACGGACCAATCAGAAGCAAGCGCTAAGCTTGAAATTTCGAGAATACTGGCGGGCATTTAAATTCCCGAAGTATAAAAATCCATTTCCCTTGGCAAATATGACGGATTCTCGGGAAAAAGGTGCCTTTCACAACACCTCCCCTGTGCATCATTGGTGCCGGCGTTGACGTGGATCAAGGTGCATTGGGAAAGTAGGCTTGCGTTTGGCGTCCGTCTTGGTTGCAAGGCTGTCAGTTCACTGTTCGGTCTAGAATTTGAGTTCGCTGAGGTAACCTTCGCGGGAACTGGCTGTATTGGGCACTTGATCTTGAAGTTATCGAGAAGTAAATCTAGTGGCAGTTGGTTCTTTACTTGCTCAGTGTTTGTGGAATAGCATGGGCGAAGTTGGTTCGGTGGCGCCTCCATATGTTGCTTCCGACGTTGACATCGTAAAGGACCGAGCCGTTCCGATGCCTGACTGTTGCTGCTGTTCAGTGGGAGTGACGTGGACGATAGTTCCTTGCGTAGACTAAATTGCTGACGTCAAATCCACGTCGGGACAGCAGCTGTTTATCTCCAGGGCGGTTTTCCACTGGCAGATAGAACTTGGCAAAGCAGGTTTTACCGTTAAGGATCGTGAACAGGTCTTCAGGGACGGGCAGTGGATGACAGATAACTTCCAAAGCAGTGTTGAGCCCGGTAGAGAAATCCGCACATATGCAAACCGATCCATTGATATTTTTCACGGCGATGTGTGGCGCTACCCATGATGAATAGGCGACAGCACTCCCAAATCCTCAAGGAGTTTGTGTTCCTGGTCGACGAGAGGTAAGGCAGCATCGATTACTGGACGTTTCGAGCGGAAAACAAGTTGAGTAGCAGGTTTGAGGTGCAAAACCGCTTGGGCACGAGTGCACCAGCCAAGACTCGTCGTACACCGACCAGAAGCGTTGAATGAGTTCGTCCACCTTGCATGGTAGCTTCGCTCTGGAGGAATGCAGTCGATTGCAAATGTGTGATTAGTAGTTCTGTCAGGCCAAGTTGTTCAAGTCAGTCGAGACTAAGTAGATTGAGATTTGAATCGGAAAGTTGCCAGACTCCATCCATGGTCTTTTTCTTGAAGCTGACACGACAATGCAATTATCCAGTTAATTGCACTGCACCACCACAGGCATTAGTGGCGGAATGGGATGTCAGCTGGACTGGCAGGCGGCCATTTGATTTCCACAGGCGATTGGGTTGATAGCGGACGCAGTGTCAAGCTGGAGACGAACTGGGTGTCCGTTGTTCAGTACGGACACAAACTTCCTTCGTGAGGCGACGTCGACTTTGAAAGAGACAAGCAAGTCGTTGGACCTGGTGATTGATTTGGACTGACGTGGGTGTGGCCGCTTGTTGTTTGTGCGTTGATTGCCCGGCGCACGTGATTGCCAATACCCGTCTTTGTGGCCCATATACCTGCACCACTGACAGCGGTGTAGCTTGAAGAGGCAATAACGCATGTAGTGTCATGCGCCGCAGTGCCAGCATAGAGAGGGTGACGACTTCTTGGAAGTAGAGTTCACTGTGCGGTTCGTGGGGGACAAATGGTTCCGTATGAACTTCCCGTAAACTTTATCATTCTATTTCTAAGGCTCACGAGTTCGCCTCTCGTTTATCCAAGTGGTACCCCTACATGGATGGATATGTGGTAATTCAGAACGACAGGTATGATAAAGGACCGCTTAAACCAGTCATCGCTACCTCTGAGCTCGGTTCACATCAATCCTGAAAAAGCATAAGGTTCTGACAACCTTCGACCTGTTGTACGCGGCTTGTCTTTGACTGACTCTTAATGAACTTCGTTCATCTATATCCACAATGTTTGCTCTTTTTCTCATTTCCGTTACTTTGTTTCTCCGGCTATAAGTTCCTGATCGCGGGGTTATGTATTGGAGTTAACATGACGGTTACTGTGTCTTCTATTAAGACGATTGGGCAATCCAAACACAAGTCAGGGGTTTAGTCATGATTGATCGGTCACGCATAGTGTGAGGTTACTGGCGTTGTGGTTAACACGCTTGTCTCGCAAACACAAGAGTCGGAGTGCAAATTCTGATTCGGACAAGCATATGCATAGCTGGTGAGCTCTGATATGAGCGAAACTCGAGTCTGTTGTTTCCTTACAAAATGGGCCGGTCGAAATGCCTATCTGAATGCAAGGACTATGATCGAATGTGGGTGGTGTTCGATTTGAAATTCGTTAAATATTTGTCCCCTTTTTCAGCTCGGGAAGTATTCCAAATTTAAAAGTCCAGCGTCTTCTTTTATTTACTCGAACCACATTGATAGCTTGTCAAATCTCTACAACCCGTCATATTGTGCTTTTGCAACTGTTCAATGAAACATCGGACTGCGTCCACCCTAACCACCATGACATACATACTTAATATGATGCGCTTTTATGGCTGGTTATGAAGTGAACTTTCATGCACACAAGTGTACAGGGGACGACCTAATGTAACATACATGCTATCGCCAAGTTGCAACATGTGACAACAATAACAAACTGGTCGAAAAGGCGGCCACGCAAGCTACTTGCGATAGAAGGACCATTTTTTGTCAGGCAATGTACATAAGGCCAAAATGTGTCGAGTTTGAAGTTCATTAGCCACACAAGAAACACGGGTATAGAATGTAGGCTATCGGTCTCTGAGGTTGTCCTCTACGTTCACTTGGATTGGCGTAGTCAACCGATTGGGGTGGCTCATTCCACCTGCGGTCAGAATGGAGTAAAGTCTGCAGGGGTCGGAATTCGTAATGGTGCAAATGTCTTTAAACTCTCCAATCGATACTTCAGCATAGCCGGTTTCATTTTCATTTGAACTCATCTGGTTCAAGTAATGTGAACGAACTTCATACCCAAATCCTCTTTCCACTCGACTGCCGGTCCTGTGAGCATCGATTGCTTCCATTGAAATCACATGAGTGCTAACAGGCCACAGGTAGCGCTCATAGGGCCGGTAGTCTGCGGTGGGTGACTGCTCAGTCTGCGAGGGCTGTTGATTCAAGTCCCAGTCTGGTTATCTTGACCTAACAAGGTTAAACAGGAATCGGAACTGGTGGTTATTGAAGGATCTTTATGTCTGTATGCAGTGGTGTAGGACGCGCATGTGCAGTTACTCACTGTCGTTAAACCGGATGGCATCGCCACGGTGAGTTGCGTACTGTCCTCTGTCGGGTTAATATGTGACTCGATACTGCTTTCGTTGCTTTCATGTGAAGAATGAGTGGATAGAAATTGCCACTCAGATCTGTGTTGTCTGAACTTTCATGTAACTACTGGTGTAGTGTACATTCCACATATCATGGTGCTGTCCTATTTATTTGTTTGTCTTAACGGAAACGTTTCTTTTTTTCCAAGTTGACCATCACTCACATTTGGTCGCAGCCTTCGCATTCAGATCGACTCTCCAGCCAGCCTCTTTTGAAGCGAAGCACTAGACTCGAGTTTCGCTCTCATTAGAGCTCGTCAGTAGTGCATATCCTTGCCACGGCCGAGATTTGAACTTCGGCCTTGCTTTCATGAGGCAATCATGTTAACCACTTCGCCATTGACCTCACATTGGGCACAACCGAATTATCAAATCTGAACGCTCAACCACTCTCGCTTTTGAGCAACGATCAGGTTGCCCGATCGTCTCGTGAGGAGACATAGTAACTGTTCTGTTAACTTCAATCGATAATCCCGCGATTAGGACTTCCGAGACAGGTCGAGATCACTGAACTCGTTTAACCCTCAAGGCGAAACGTTTCTGTTGTCCTTTCACTTTGCCTTGTCGTAGGCGAAGGATGTTGCTAGGTAGAACTCTGAACTGTAACTTGACTGTATGCAAATTTTTGTTCATTTCCACTACTGGTCTGTTTCGCTCTGCCGTGCTGTTTGAATGCGTTCAAGCGGTAGGCACATACACAGGGATCCCGTAAGTGCTTCATGGATCACGCTCAATCGTTCATCATTACTCAGTAGTTCTATTGTCTACACACGACACTTGATCTTTGTTGTGTCGGTAGCCAGCAACACTTCGAATGAATATCCCAACCAAATGCTCTAAACCTCCAACCGATTTTGCACGACGTTAGATGTGCGATACAAATGAAGCCAACGAAGAAGATAAAGACAGTCGTCTGCCTCTCCCCATCAGTCTAAGTAGTTTTGTAATGTTGTACAATGAGTGCAAGATACGAAGGTGCACCACGACACTATCGTGTATATCTGACAGTCCCAAATCTGCCACAGGCGGTACAGAGCTAGTTTTCTCTGTAAGAGTTATTCCACGCATACTTATACACATTTCTTACTGTCGTTTCCAGTTTCTGGTCTTCCGGATGCTCAGAGTAACCGTTGACTTTTGAGTGTGGGTTTTTCTTTCCGTTTTGTCACTATTCACTGGTGCCGCTGAATGGTATTACAATGTCTTTCTAGCCAACACCTCTCATTTCTTACTTACTGATATCCTAGGTTGAGTGAGCGTGGCTGCATACCAAAAGTGTGTCATTCAAGTACTGGTGTTCTCTACCAGTCAATTTCTTTCGGTGTTCAACACAAACTGTAAGCAGTTTTGAAAAACTCATGAAATATGGGTGATTAACTTATCGTAATGTTGCATTACTAAATGGTTAAAGCTGCGTGAGAGAAATATATGAGTTTGAATTTAATGCTATCGGTTGTGCCCTGAATGTTCTCTTGGGGGCAGTCGTCCAAGAAGGGCATACACTAAAAATAAGGTACTGTTATCGATGACGACGAGAGCTGCTCCTTCTAGACTTAGGTGTGCGCTACCCAAATAATTTGAATGAACACTCAAGATTTGGACGTGTGTTGTATGATGCAGTGGGTAACCCAACGGAACACTTCTGATGAGCAATTCGTTGTTTGCCTCGAGATGTGATGACAGACAAGTCAGTGTTTGCGGATCGAATAGGAAATGGTCTGCCGTGGACTTTGCCAACCTCGTGTTCTGCATCCGTAGGGTTGACACCGGTCAAAGGACCGCCGAAACAGAATTCCCGATACCAGCTCTTGGTCCTGCTACAAACATGTAGGAGACAGCTGCTGTTGGAGTAGTCACGACATGTTATTGGAGTGCAAAGTGACGTCTGTAAACTGTATCAGTATACAACTTCGCCATGATTATGACGTTGTTTTTGCCCTCGGCTTCAGGTCCATTTAGTGAACGTGACAAAACCAGTAACCGTCACAGCATGAACAAATAGTGGTGACCAGTTTGACCTGACTCGCGATAGAAATCTTTATCTCTTGTGTATGCTGAATATGTTTATCAGTGAAAATGTAATAACCTCATCTAGGAAGATCGCTCTCGAGTAAGGTGAAAAGTGAATATTGCTTTTAGGTAGTCTTTTTCATTACATTACGTAAAGGTGCTTGATCGTATCTTTAACCGTACAACTTCGAGCATATCCGTTTTCATCGCGAATATTCGGAATTCCGGAGGATGGTCATCAGTGGAATGCAGCGCATATTGGCGCATTGATTGTAAGCCTTTGATCCTCTCTTTGTTGCGAGCGGATTAATTCACAAGCTGGCTTATTCAAAATGGATTTCCCTTCCGGAATCCTCTTGCAGAAGTGTCTCTTTGGTTAGTGGATAAAAGAACACATAGCTCACAACAAAACTAATCACCTATCGAGTCATATTTTTTGTATCACTTAAAGGTAGGCAATTTATGTTAGATACTTTCATCCTCTATAAACAAGGATTGACGGTCATTCGTCGGCTTGTTTCCTTGTAGCACAAGGTGCAGTTTCAGGTTTGATTTGAACGCAACTCACATTCTAGTGCGGCTTCCACATTCAGACGGAAGTTCGGGGATTTAAGTTGTTTGAAATTGGGCACGACTCATTTGATCATAGCCTTCGCATTCAAATATGCCTTTCGGCCAGCCCCTTTCAAAGTGGACTAGGCGATAGGCTTATCTGAATCCGAAGGCTCTAATCAAGTGTGGTTGGTGTCCAGTTTGAAATAACTCAAATCCCCGAACTTCTACTACTGATTTAACATATGTTCAGTTGGTTAAATGACGACAGTAACTTCAGCCTAACTAAGAAGTCTTGATCACGAGGTTATCGATTTGATAAAACAGGACGATTCTGTTCGGTATCCTTTCGATATGGCCTGGCAAGCTGAACTTTATTCACATGAGGTTCTGGTTGAACGTCTGGGTTTGATTATTCGGTCATGCCTATTGTGAGGTGACTGGCGTTGTGGTTAACACGCTAGTCTCACAGACACGAAGTTTAGAGGGCAAACTGCGAATCGCACAGCAAAACTCGAATCTAGTTCTTCCTTTCGAAGTGGGTTAGACGAATGGCTTATGTGAACACGAAGACTTAGATCAGGTGTGAGTGGTGTTCAATTTGAAAGGTTCAGATGGACTTTTTAACCAGCTTCTTTCGGAACAATACGATAGACTCGAGTTTGCCCCCTGTTAGGTCAGTAGTAGTGCATTCCTCACCTCTGCAGGAAATTCGGTCATGCCTTAACGAAGCGACTGCACTTGCTACCTCATCGGCGACTGACTCACCCCATCTGAACACCGAACCACTTTCGCTTGTGCATGATGATCAGGTTAGGATACACAGTCACAGTGTCCGGTTGGAAAGTCCGTCTCAACGCGAAAGTTATAATCAAATGTGAGTAACGTCTCAATTACACCAACCAATTCTTCGATTGCTCACAATTTCACATTTCGCCTTGATTAGACATTCTGTTAGAAAAAGCCTTTCCGATTTGTGAGGACCGTGTGTATCCTCCTATTAGCTACGTCATACTGACTTTGACGGATGCACAATTCTTCCCTTTAATTGTTGCACCATCGTTCTGTTGAATCTTCAACACTTTCTTAACCTTGACGGTATCTAGCACATACTTTAATAGTGTTCAAGCGAGTTGATAGGCACCTGGTTGTTTTTCCTTTTTCGTCTATCTCGGCACTCTACTTCTGTCCTGAAGAGCAAAGGCCCCTCTCCATGCTTGACAGGCTAAATGACACGGCGTCTGCAGTGGATTTTGGGATGCCACCAACAACTGATCGTTGAGGTCCTATACCCCTTTCTTTAAGTGCTGTGTCACGGCCGAAAGTAAGTGGTTCAAGTTGAGGTCGTTCGAAATATCTCCTAGTGAATTGGATTACCCCAGCCTCAATTGTACAAAATTTTACCTCTTCGGGTAGTTAGACTACCGTAATTACTTAGTTTCATTCTACTTCTCCAGTGAGGCTGCACGGAAATCAGGTACTACTGACATTCGTCCGCTCGTTTTCCCTGTTCAGTCTGGCATTCATCAGACGGATTCCTGATCGACTTATTGAATGAACTGGTGGGTCAGACGACCTCAACTCCTAGTGTATTCATAGATCCCAGTTAACTTCCAGCTACTCCAAACGGCCGTTTGTTGTGAACTGACGGACTTCCGCTCTCCTGACCGATTAGGTTTCACATGAACCTGCTGTACTCATCTCGTACGTATTTCTAACCCCTTTGGTCTTTAAGGGTCACTTTGTGCTAGCTCACAGGGGTTCACTGGGTTTTAACTGTTAACTAAGCTTTTGCTGAGATTCCCCTATTGCACCATTTGTTTTTATGCTACGGTTTGTTGTTTCGATTTGCCCGATTCATTTTCAGTCCACTTATAATGGTGTTGTTGGTTTTGTCGGCCTGGGCAACATGGGTGGACATATGGCGACTAACCTGGCTCAACGTGGTTTCGATGTTCGTCTGTTCGACAAGTTTCCTAATCGTGTCGATCAAGTCCGAAAAGAAGGTATGTGATGTGAGGCCGTTGTTTCATGATTCTACTTGTTTTTCTGCCCACTCATCTGCTAACCAACTGTCTTGCATTTTCTTTGTAAAATTTAGCCGGTGTTGAATTATCGACTCGGCTGATCAAAGTGAACTCACTGAAGGAGTTGTTGGACGATGATTGTCTTTCAGCTGTCATAACCATGTTACCCTCAAGTCCCCAAGTTCTCGAGGTGAGTTTATACTTCTCATTCGGTTCTCACAGTCCTGTTGTATGGTGGCTGATTTCCTTGAGGATTATACTTGCATTTTTGATGTAATGCGCTATAGATTGACGCGTTTGTAAATAGAACATATTGTGCATATCAAAGCACGGCGGCCTCACTAGGACTCTAACATTTTACATTGCTAGATCTATTTGATACCCTTCTCTGTCACACTTTTCTAGAAGTAATTTTTACTGTCAGGATTAATGTGCGGCATTAGTCGTGTAGGTCGCCACCGATGCTCGCTTGAACTGTCAGTGCTTTACTTCCTTCCTCTAGTCTTTTGCTTGGTTCTGAATTTGATCATTCCTAGGTCTTATTGGTACGGAACCTCTGCGTATTTCTGTATTCCAGGCAGTCGCGCGACACAGTCTTTCACATTTACTTTGACGTATGCCTTTCGATGAATGTTTTTCACAGAAACTTAAAGCATCCTTTTCGGTGAAGTTGGAAAATAAAATCGCCACACCTGTGTGGTTTTGCGTAGTTCTGTGACACTGCTGTTTCAGTCTGCATGTGACCTGCCGGCGCCCACACTATCAGGCATCAGCATCATCCGAACGATAACGAACACTGTACTTTTCGTATGCCTTAACGATTGCTTCCACGTCCTTCTCAAACCAGCTGTTTGCGCGTGTTTTGTTACTCTGGTGCCTGATGAAAACTGCGTCAGTGATTTTCATTCCAAATAGAACCAACGGTATAATTTTATTTGGCGTACGTGGTTAAGGAACTCGAAAGTACGGTACTTTCGTACAGTGATGTGTCGGCAACTTAGAATATGCAGTACGGTAACCCATGTAAATAACCAGCATCTTTATCGCGAGTCAGCTGGTCATATCTATAGATCAGTCACAATGTTCAAGCTAGGTTGTCCCTAAAGAAGTGGAATTTAAAAGGGTGGTCAGCAAGGGAGAATAGGAATTGTATAAGACAAAGTTTACTCACTGGGTATGCCAGACTGCATGCCGTTGTCCAGGTAAACTTCCATGAAGCCCTAAAACTTGACTGGCGTTAGTCACAAAAGTAACAGGTATGCAGAATGAATTCGAAACGCTGTTAATTTCGTGGAATGCTTGTCCACCTTCGCTTACTTTCTACACCTATTCCCATGGATTCGCGTGGAATATCCTCTCAGAAATGTGGTCAGTCGCGACGAGGGTATCGAGAGACTTGTTATGTTTGACCGCTGTTGCCCTAACCAATCAGCCCCATATTAGATGAGATGTTCTTACAAGCGACGTGTTAGTTTGATAGCGTATATTTCTGATGAGTCGGGTATGCGGTCAGTTCGTCACCCACCCAGGTTGCACAATCTGCGATGGTTAGATCGTTCACTCCACATATCAGGTGAACGTTTATCGCGTAAAGGCTTATTTTCTGGAGTCACCAACAAGTGGATAAAAGTGCTGGGTGTTTTAAAAAATGGAGTGTGCTGTTATTCGTTAATCAAAGTTGTATGCTGGGGTTGGTTGCGAGCGCGCACCCGAGTTATCAACGCATGGCCGTGGCAACCACGGTGCATATATTGGAGGTGTAAGCAAACGAATGGCAGTTACTGTAACATTTATTAGAATACGGTTTCTGACCTGTTTGGAGTGAATATTAAATTTGGTTGATCTGGTAAATGGATTTGGAGAAGTTGACGAAGCGGGTGTTCTGGACGAAGTATGTTTCTCCCAGTCTGTAGTTCAGCCGCTTTGGTTGTTGCTGCCGGACGTGGTCAAATAAATGACTTACTGTTTGGTCTATGTAGCCTGCCACAAGAACAGGGGTCGGTGCAAACGCAAAGAGAAGAAGAGGAAAACGAGGCCATCGAATTGCGTATACGTACATGTCAGCTAAAGGCAACAAAAAAACAATTACGCAACAGTTACGCGGTATTAATCGGTTTCTCGTCGAGGTAGCCAGCCGGAATGCCCTTGTTAGACCATGACTTTTTTGTCCCACACTAACCAGCGTATTGATAAATTGCTTGAGATAGTCATTTTCCATTGGCAAAAATTGCAACTAGTTCGTCTCGTCGGACGAAGTTTCTGTGTCAGAAGTGAACTGTTACTGACAAAAATTCTTTCGCGGATTCTTGACAAGTTGTTCCGAGCTAGTGGATTGTTAGTCGGTCCTAAACATAACCAGCTCGTTTACAAATGCTCCTGTACTTTCCCAATTGGTTTGAAGGTTTATGGTACGCAGTCCAGTGATAGCGGACTAATCGCTATGGCCAGAAAAAACACCTTGTTTATTGACTGTACCACAGGTGATCCGAAAATTGCCGAGGAAGTTCACGCCTACGCTTTCTCTAGGCGTTGCGCCTTTGTTGATGCTCCGGTCTCCGGAGGTGAGTGAAATGCTGTACTTTACTACCGGAGACGATTGATGCTCGTTAACTGGACGAATCACCGTGTGATTAGGCAGTGCAACTATTTTACCATTCTCGTTATTCATTGGCCTACAGTTTGTAAAATAGTGTCATCTATGGTGGCCCCCTACTTCTTTCTTCTGATGAAATGGACAACCCCCCTGGGATGTTTGATTGCCTGTTACACACTTTTCTGTTGAACAGTACCTATGGGTGTGATATTTGGACCATAACATCTGTTAGTAAAAGAAATCTTCCCTCTTGGTGTGATGGGTTTCATTTCACGCCGGTCCCACAGAAATTCGCTTCTGATCTAGTGATATCGATTTTTAAATTTACGTGCGCAAGTTTGAACTTCATCTATCGTGTACATTTCTGTGAAGGTTTGGGCTTCTGGACACCATTTAACTTGCTTAACACGTATGAATTGCATCCCTTGTGACACCAGTAGGTGTTGTGACCTACCAGAAGAAAAGTGAGCCAGTGGAGCCAAGCCCGGCTAACGATGTGTTCATATCCATTCGTTTTTACCACTACCTATCGTTCTCTTTTTCTTTCAGGCGTCCCGGCGGCACAACAAGCTACTCTTACGTTCATGGTTGGCGGCTCGGCAGAGCCTGTCTCGCAAGCCACGCCTCTGTTACAGGCCATGGGCAAACAGGTGTTTCACTGCGGCCCCGTAGGCACTGGACTGGTTAGTCGCTATTTTTGTCACCGTACACAACGGCAACATCGAGTCAATGTTTGCCGCGCGTATCATGTGTCTGTCCTGAATATGCTTTGTTTATGTCCCTAGAAGAGACTACAGCCTAGCATGATGGGGATAGATGTAAGATGTTAGTTCGAGAGCGGACATGAGTTCGGTTAATTTTGTTCGTCCAACGAGAATGGATAATGTATTCGCTGTTTACCCTAGCTCCTCATGTCTAGATCAGATATGGTCTGAGACACTTTTTTTATCCTATACTTATCTTTATAGACACTCCTTAAGGTTTATGTTCATGTCCCTCTCCAGTTATTTGTCTATCGGGTAATTCGGGTATCTTTATTGTTGACTTCCATGCTTTGTCTATCCTCCGAACTATGTATGTTGTGTATGATGCTCGTTGACACTTCTTAGATGAACGCAGGTCTAGCGGTAACTAAAACTGTGTGTGAACCATAGTAATGAATTGACCGTTTTCTCTGTGCTGTCTGAAGATCTGGATCTTAAGGTGGCTTACTATCGGCGCTTTCTATGATAAGCAGGTCATTGTGCATGTAGGACACTATAGCTTAAGTGATAACTAGCATGCGTGTATCTGTCGGTTTAACTCACTCACCACTCGTGTGATATGTTTAATTTCAATCGTGTATGTAAGATAAACATAACTTCATAAAGCGTTTACTGTCCACTGCACTTCAGGCCGCAAAGATTTGCAACAACATGCTGCTTGCAGTTTCCATGATCGCAGTCAGTGAAGTCATGTGTCTGGGCGGACACCTGGGGTTGGATCCTCATGTGTTATCCAAAATCATTAACTGTAGTTCTGGGCGTTGTTGGAGTTCGGAAGTGTACAACCCCGTTCCTGGTGTTCTTCCTAACGTGCCATCTTCTAAGGGTTACGTTGGCGGTTTCGGCGTCGCATTAATGACGAAGGTAGGTTACGCCTAACACGTCTTTTTGGTTAAGTTGGTGCTTTCCGATCACTTACGCCCATGAATTCACCCCAAGGTAGTCGAACTAGTCAGATTGCTGGAGTTAACATGACTGCCTGAAAGCCACTAAGGGAACGTAAACACATGCTGTGAACTGTGGCATGTTGTCCACCTTACTTGTGCCCACCTACTCCTAACTCCAAGTGGGTGACTGATAATTAAGTTGTGGACATATGGTTCCTTATCATCTCACACATGACATACTGTTTGTACAGCACTTTATTATGATGTTTGATGTCTAATCAACGGGTTATCCATAACCTTGAAACATCAAGACTTTTCTGTGGCTGTGTACACCTAACGCAAAAGAGCATAGATGCTTGTTTAGAATCTGTTACAACCCACCCGATTACGCGCAATCAGAACAGGAAGACCGCAAACGCGCAGTAAGCTATACCTCCTCGTGTGGGAGAAAAACATAAACTGGAGTGACAGTGATCTCTAATCGTTTTATACGGAATCGGTTAGGTTAAACAGTTAGCTATTCAACGTGTTTTAGAAGCTAGCGAGTGGCCAGCTAAACTGGGCTCATCCGGACGATTGAATGAAACTGTCGGCTATTCCCAACACTAAGTATTCAGCCACACCAGGATCATCAGGGCATACCATTTCAGACCCAAAGCCTTCTAAACACTTATCAGCTCCGTTTGTCAGTTTGTTACGGTGCTTTGTGACTGGCTTCCGCTGCATTCATCTTTATGTTTCGTGCAAACCCCGCTGTTACCAAAATTCTGTTTTTCGGGTCTAACCCGATACATGACAACTTCTTTGGCTGTTGTCGTTCTACTATTTAAAAAGACTAATTTGTTTGAAGATCATGCCCAATAGCAGGATGCTTCTTTTTAAAATTGGAGTAGCGCTACTCTTCGCTTTCTCAGCTGAATTTGAATGACAGATAGCGAATTTGTCGGTTGTCTATTAGCTGACGTTGCCTGTACGACACTGCAGTGGACTTCTTTATAATTTCCATACGTTTCAACTTTACAGTATGCGTACGGCTCCCCGCGGCAGTTTCGAACGAAATGAAACGATCTGTATCACCTGTTCCTTTCCCATCATTAACCACTATGTTCTCTGTGCACGTTGTCAACGGTGCTGAAACGACGCCTATTCTTTTCTTAAAACCGGTTTTTCATAAGCAAGTCGTATCTGCGGGCTACCATATATGATAGGCGAAAACGATAGATTTTGTCGTTGGACCCGATGTTTTATAGCAAGATGAACGTTTGGGTTGTTCGAATAACACACACTTCTGAACAACCTAATCCACTTATCGTCTTTGTGTTGTGGCACCTACACGTGTCAATACGTTTTCAATCAGTATTTGACTGTTTCGAAGTTCCCACTTGGGTACGATTGTAAGTTTCAAGTATACCTTAGTTCTATCAACGGCCACCCAAACTTTATAACATATTTGGGAAGCGTGTTTAGCATATATATATGTATATGTGTATATATATATACATGGATGTGATTTTCAATGGTTTGAACTGTTCGTCGACTGTGAAGGAAACATGTGCACCACATGCCTTTGTGCAGTTTGCATTTAAAAGCCTCAGGAACAGTTAGTTGTAGTTTTCAGATTTGAATCTAAGTGTTGTTCAATTACAAATACGGTCACCAATAGGTGTTTTAACTAGTCTGTTAGTATAGAAGAGGAGACCCAATTATGAAAAACCTGAACTGAATTCGAGCCAGTGATAAGAGGAGACTGTCCAGACGCGGCAAGTGCTCTAACAGGTGGGCTACCAAACGACGTAAAGAATCCCAAAGACTAATGTGAACTCAATTGTCAACTCATGCAGTTCGTTTGGTAAGGCATTTCCTGATTGTGGGCATTCTGTTTCTACCGCTGGTTCGAGTTCAACTGATACTCTAATTTTTGCAATCGGACCTCTTCTAAATATGTCTATCATTTGGCAGTTGGGAGCATTATTAGTCTTCGTCAAACCATGAACACAAAAGTTCTGGAGTCCTGATCTGTACACCGAACTCAGGTGTCAGTATCCATGTTTTTGATTTTTTTTTTCGGAAGCTGTTTCCCTCACAAAGGAATTTCAGTGTGTGAATATGCTGAAACCCTTGTTAGTCACTTTGCATTCAGGTTAAAGATTTATCCGAGTTCCCCGTTTTCGTTCAACCTTAGCATTATAGACCTTCCAGTAAGTACGTCAGAGAGTGATTATCTTAGTATGAAGTTTCTTCATGGCGCTAAGTTGACTGACGTAGAACTCTTCTGCCGAATGCAAGCAGAACATGTTGAATAAGGTGGATGCTTGTGTTGATCTGTATAGAATGAGCTCCGCACCTTCCGTAGTTTGAATATACCCGATTTAGTCGTGAGAAGAAACGCGTACCAAACAAGCTCGTTTTCGGTTTTTCATCATTAGGCTAAATACAACAAATTTGTGTGTGTTCGATGGGGTGGTGGATAACATTATTGCGGTAATGGTTGTCAGTCAACAGTTTCTGTCTGATTTGGATCATGACTCAGCTACGTAACATTGACCATGTGAGTTTTACAAAGTCTGCGGGGGAAACGTACTGATTATGCGACCATTCTATCCTGGGTTTCTGTGCACGGCCATGGAAGGTTCAACGTTCTGACTAGCCGTTTTTGAGCGCACAGTGGTGGTGAGTGTAGTCGGATTGCGTTGGCCTCTGCAATAGATAGTTCACGACCTTTGACCCGCTTCGTTCGATAGATGAACCGGTCGGATCGTTCAGTTGGTTTGACTCGATCAGATGCGAGGCCGCCGCGGACGAGCATGGCCTTATCGATCCTCGTGTTAGCCACACCGGTTAGTGCTCCCGAATGCATTCGGATAATCGCCGTGTTGTGCGGCCTATGTAGCTTGTTCCACAGGAACGAACGAAACGGTAAACACGAAAGAGGCGGCATGAATGGGCAATATACCTTTCAACTGGGAGAGCAATACTGGTGTGTAAGTAAACTGAACGTGTAGTTGAGGGGCGAAGTATGTTTTGTTGATTGCTACGTTAAGTTTCTTAGTTACGCTTTCAACGATACCATCACTGTTGAAGGGCAAAGAAATATAAATAGACTTTTTGTTTGTAGTTTGCGGTTTTCCCACCTTACCGCTTATTAGCATATTTTTATGAATAAACTGCTCCTGATAGCCATTTCCAACGAGTGTACTGATTACGAACTGTCTTTCCTCTCCAATGGTGTCGCTTGAACATATTTTCGTGGTCCGGTTTATCAGACATCGGATTAGATTTCTCATTTGTCTTAGTGGTGCGAAACTATTGAAGCTTGTATACTGACCCATCCAAGTTGCTTTACGATACACCTTCCGTTGTATCGTGCCGTCCTCGCGACCACACATGAGCACGTCTAGGAACGCTATACTTGCGGGTGATTCGGGTTCTAGGGTAAAATCAACGTTTTTATGGACCGAGTTGAAATTAGTCAGTATCTCAGTGAGGCTTTTTGATTCATGTGTCACACAGATAATATCATCTACACAGCGCATGTGAAAGATGACTCATTTTACATAATTAATCGATGAACTACACTCTGAGCTTGTCATAAAGATAGCCAACAATGGGCCTAGTGGCCACCCCATTGCTACGCCGTCCTTTTAACGGTTTAACCTGACGGCGAACTTAAACGGAACGTTATATATGCACCGATGCGGTAACCGCTACCGTTCTTCTGGTATTCCCATATCGATATCATTACTCTCAATCTACTGTCCAAAAAACCCAATCTTTTCATTGAGTGGGATATTAGTGTCGAAGAATGTGATGTCGAGCGAGAATAAACGCTTAATTTGTCTGTTCAGCTGGTTTAAGGTTTCGATAAATTCGAAGGAGTCACTTAAGCTGTAAATCGCTAGTTTTTTCCTAACTGGCTCTAACAGCGTGGCAAGCCATTTTACCGTTGCGTGGTGCGGAGAATTACACATATCTAAAATCGGTCGTAATGATAAGTCTTTTGTTTGTAGCCTGGGTAATCCGTAGAGTCTAGGGATTACGGTCCCACTGGTTTGAGTTTTAGAATCTATCAGGCCCTTATGCCTCATATATCTAGGCGTTTTTGTTGATGACTTCCCAGTAACTGTTGTTTTGTCTTTCTAGTTTTTTACACTGACGAATTTGGTCTTATCTCCCAATACCTCATCCATTTTACTTAAATAATCTGCCTTATCTAAGGTGACGATCCCAGCACCTCTGTCAAGTCTGGACATTACTGTATTCTCATTCTGTCTTAGAGATTTCAGTGAAGCCAAGTGCCCCCTCGTCAGTAGGTTTCTGGTCACTGATTTTTGGTTCACACTGGTAACAAGACGGAACTAGGGTTACTTCGAGCATCTCAACATTAACAGCTGACGATGGTTGGAGATCACTCAATTGATCGTAAAGGTTTTCAAATGGGGTTTCTAGGTCAAACTGATAAAATCTCTTCTTAGGGCAACAGAACTTAACTCCTAGCGACAGTACTTCAAGAGCAGCTTTATCCAAGACTAAAGAAGAGAAATTATGCACACACCGCTCAGGATTTCTCGGAAATTCAGCCTTGGGTTTGATTGGATTGAGTTGCCTTCACAGTTTTACTGTCTTCTTTTCTCATCTTTCGGCCATAATCTGGTGAACGTAGTTTAAGAACTCATTTGTTTCGTTAAAGGTTAACTGTGTTACTGTCTCTCCAGCGACCGTCCGTTTATGGTCCAGGTCATATACTCTGCTCAGCCAAGTGTCCTTTTCGTTTAGAGCCAGTCGTTTTAGTGAAGTTAGCTTATCGTTAATGCGGGGTCGTTTGAGAATGGTTCAGTACTGTTTTGGAAATTTCGAGCACCTTCAGGTTGCTGTTTCAAGATGGATATTTCCGCCGTCATTTTCTTTACCACAGGTACGTGGTTGAGACAATCAATTAAACTCCTCCTGTCCTCAGTCCGTACTGTTGCTTAGGCACCTTTCAGGCAGAATAGTGATAGCGCGTGTTGCTTTCGCCAACCTGTGTTATCTGTCAGATCGAACAGACTTCCGATTGTCGCTGAAGGTTAGTATATAATGCTTGCGTACTACTTCCTTTGCTCTATGTTTAGAAAATTTAATTTTTCTGACGAAAATGTCAACAAACTAGTTGCGTTTGATCAGCCTTGTCTGTCAGTTAGCCCACATCAAGTGAAATGACTGTATGAACGACGCGGTCGTTGGTCAGCGCTGATTTTCAGAGGTTTCCTATATGCGTCACATTTATCAACCAGTTAAACTGTTCAGTTTTCTACTGACCATTTGCCACACAGTGTTGTTCATTAACGGTCCACGAACATTCACAAACAGTTGAGTAAATTTACGAGACTGTCGGATGGAGCGCGAGCACGATCTAGGACGACCTGACAGTTTTGTTAGACAAAGTCGGCAGGTACCACCTTCTCCGGTATTGGCCTCTTGGCTGCTCAAACGCTATCTGAAACGGCAGTATGCTGCAGCCAATATCGTGTTTGCGTGGACAACATTGCTAACTCTTGTGACTTATTGTGTCTATCTCTTGTTTCCTTTCTCATTTGATAACTAGTTATTTTGGTGTATTCCTCCTCACTGTCGTGCTAAACGTCACCTTGATTTGCAGTATCATTCGGTTAGGTTCGTGACTGCTTATGAATGAGAAAATAAGGCGTTGTTAATCGGTAGGCCGAATCCGAGTTTTATAGATTCGATGCTGTTTACATTTAATTGTAGCCTCCCCTTTAGTCTGACGCATTTTGAATGGATTTTTTCCCACAAAGCCATCAAGGGATTCATGTTCAGTGTGTATTTCTATGTGCTAGGTTTTGGCTTCTAGCACCGTTGGTAATTATACCAGATATTACCAAATTCTTATGTGTGAACCATGTCACAATTGTATGCTCATGTCGGCTGCTCCCTTATCCACTTTTGAGAATTGCTTGCCTGATATTTGTGTGATCCATAGAGATAGTGTGAACCCATTTGTCCGTTTGTGTACGTGTTTCTCCTGGGTGTATAATTCCAGACCCTGTGATACTTCATTGCTTTTAATGATCAACCCAACAGAATACTGTTGCCTACATTATTCATTCATTTACCTCTGTTTCACAGGATCTTGGTCTAGCCCAACAAGCCAGCACAATGACTGGGTGTCCGACTCCTTTGGGTTCTGCTGCTCACCAACTTTACCGCATTTTGTGTCAATCGGGTTATGCTCAAAAAGACTTTTCATCAATTTATCAATTTTTGTCAAAGTCATCATGATCTGTCATCAAGTGATTCTCTGTTCAATCTGTTTCCTGTCTTAGGTTCCTATACAAGCCTGTGATTTTTTTTAATTCCCATGTATTTTTATATCCGTTCTCGACCACTTCGGGTTTTTCGCTAATTTTTTCGTAATCTGAATACAGATTGTCACCGTTCCTCGTTGTTTGCTTGCCCTAGCCGACAAACTAATCGATTTTAGTGATCTCGTTCAGACTTTCAACACTTTGGGTTTGCTTGGATTCGATGTGTCCGTTTTCGTCTCAAACGGGGAAGTTGATTGCTTATCGTCCGAGCGGAAAACCCTAGCCTCCCTCAACTGAAAATTCACTCAATGTAGTTGATACCAGTTTGTTTTTTTGTCACTTACTTACCCATCGTGCGAATGCCTGACGTTCGCGAGTCCGTGTTTTGTACAGTTTGCTTACTTATTGTGTTTGAATTACACTACACACGTTGCAGGTTACAACTTTGTATGACTTTGAGATCACTAGGGTCGTTTGCTTAGCATGTCAACCACAATACCGTAGTCATGGGCTTTATCGATGTTGTTATGATGTTTGGGGAACAAAACAATTAGCTTGAAGTCGCTGTCAGGCAATTTATGTATTCTCCAATCTGATCCTAAGTAGGCGGCCCCGTGAACTTCTAATCACAATGTTTTCCCCTTTCGAAAGTGTTTTTTCCATCGCGTGCTTAGGGGTGCGCTCTCCAGTATCGTTGTAATCGTGATCCCGGAGATACCTTCTGATTGGGTGTCTCAAACTCCACAGTTAACGCTGACTGATAATCGGGACGAATGAGACTGATGTCTAACCATACACAGGCGGATTTGAAACGACCCAATAAATACCCATCACTCAATGTTCGCCTTTTAGACGTAGTCATATATATATATATATATATATATATATATATATAACAGGAGTGGTTAACGTACCACTATTTGAGAAGAAAAAAGGTAGTGTGAGATAAGGAAGAAGTGTAAAAGGGTAACGAAGGGAAATTTACAACGATGCACGCGAGTGCCATTGACCTTTGTTCTCCGCGACATCAGGCAGCGTTCGTTACCCTTTGGACCCCAACCAGAAAGCCGGGAACACTACTAAAGCAAGCTTCAAAGTATCTTCATGCTCCAAACCCACCACTTGCAAACAAGACGCCACTTGGCAGGCGACGAGTTGGCGTTCGCAAGATGTGGCCAAGTCACCGAATCCCAAGACGAGATCAGAGCCTACGGAATTTACCGAATCCGAAGATATGTTGATGAGGTTTGTCATTACTAGCACAGTGGTCCCACCACACA
This sequence comes from Paragonimus westermani, assembly GCA_008508345.1. Lineage (NCBI taxonomy): Eukaryota > Metazoa > Platyhelminthes > Trematoda > Plagiorchiida > Troglotrematidae > Paragonimus > Paragonimus westermani. The sequence goes on along the minus strand of QNGE01000044.1, from coordinate 251,395 downwards.
CCGCTAATGTTTCGGAGACACTGATGTTCGAAAACGAACACCATGAACATCCTTCGCGTGAATGGACTAGATTTGGGGGCCGTACAGTAGTACTATCGTTACTGTGTCATCGTACACTCGGTCTTCTGTTTTGCAAATTGTGTAGACAAAGACCTTCATAACCTCTGGAAATTGTGTCGATTTGCAAAACTTGTCCACCCTCGTGCGATATCCGGGGATTGTTTCATCCACTAGACGGACTTTGAACACCATATTAACAAAGTACTTGTTTTTTCTGCAATAGAGTAGGCACATTGTTTTATTCACCGTAAATCCGGGTGAGTTTAAATGCTATTTTTGGTATCACTGTCTCGTGTAATATTTGAGATTGCATTTAGGGGTTGATTTTCGATATCATGATATTCTTTGCAAAAATAACCGCTAAGGTACCGAATCAGAGTGCTTTTAAGCTCAGCTGCTTGTTCAGTTTGTTCGTCCCAAGCCGTGATGACCCTTTTTACGTAGCACAGCTTATGACTAGCAGTTAGTATTAGTTTTTAGCCCTGACTCATAGTCATCCAGCTTGGGGGACTATCACCAAATTTGCAGGAATCAGATGAAAGTACAATGTACCAAGTACTTGTACCCAAGTATGGGTATTGGCGGTATACGAAGTAATGCATACACCTGTTCAGAGCGCAGACCTAATGCTTATTGTTTGATACACGTATATCGTAACCTGACTCGTATTACTGTCTAAAGCCACCGACAAACTAGGAAGGTTGGTAGCCGTACGTCGGTGAACTATCAAACTGGACGTGGGTGTGTAACGTGATGTGCTCTACCAGAGAATGTGGCATGCCAAAAAACAATTGGCGTACAATTCCTTGGATGATTGAATAGTTTACGCAATTACGACTTTTGAGGTAATTTTATGCATATGCCGTATACGAATTCAGGTTGTCTCTAGGTCAGTACACGATTTTTGCGTTTACCTTCCCTGACGGAATGATCTTTTCTACTTAGCACGATCCTCCTTTCGAACAGTCGAGCGTTATAACAGTGCTTATTTTCACGAACTGCTTAAGTAGGGCTGAAGGTAATGAGTTAACGACCTTTTCCATCGTGTTTTTTTCTCAAGGATCCTTCATCGTGGCTCATATAATCACCTCACTAATAACCTTGAAGCCTATGTTACACGTCTTTTGATAACATCTTTTGCCCACCGAACTTTTGCGACCAAAGCTGGTTGTGACTTCCCTTTCTTTTTAGTTGTGATGTCCAACGACTGTGATTTGGCTAAAGATCCCGGTTGCAATCGTGGGCTTCCGGTTGTCTGTCTTGAAAGTATGCCTCTACGTACGCCTACCATAAGAGAGCTGACATGAATACACTGTCAACTTTTTCCGCCGTGCTTACAGCGGGTGCTTATGTGTCCCTGATGACGGTTCCAATAATTTAATCTTCAAGGTTGTTTCCTTTATCTATTCAGGTGTTGTTCAACGTGCTCGAAGGTCCTACACATTTTTCTCTTGGGGTGTATAATGGGCCTGAGCCCATCATGGTTATTGTCGTTGTCCCCAAGCTAGGCTAAAGTCAAGTACTAGTCATATTTCTAAATATCGCTGGAAATATGTGATTTGCCACCTAACAATAGAGGGTTACTATCCAACTGGCACGTTACCGCGCCAATCGTGTGCTCACCTCTATGGCCCTGGATTATAGTCCACAACGAAGCGATGACTTCCACTTGAATGTCGTGTGCACCTCTGCCTGGTTTTATACGTGTGGCTGACGCCTTCTGTTGTATGGTTTTTTGTCGGTCATTTCTCGCCTGTTGGTCCGATTTTGTTGATTGACGTTTCGTCCGGACACCCGTCTTGTTCGTAATCCACCTGCTATGGGTTTTGGCATTGTCTTCAAACCGCGTCATGATAATCCGCCAAGTGTTGAAATAACAGAGCCTCTAATTAGGTCATCCATCACACGTCTGCTGGGACCACAGTTTCACTGTTGTTCAAGAAAGCCGTTTCAAGTTGCTAATGGGCGAGGGTCGAACGCGTGCCCACTTGTCTGTTACAAGAGGTTCCTGAAGGTGCACTGCTGCGCCATGCGTTATTTCCAGTTTATATCAATCTTCCTCATTTTCACTATGACTCTTCGTTATGCTGCTGATTTAAATAACTGGAACACTGGTGATCCCAATGCGCTACAGATTAGCCTTAAAGCTGTCAGTCGTTCGTCAGATAATTGGACTCTGTTCCTCGGTAACGATGAATTTGAGGACGTTGTGGAAGCCTTCCTACTATGTATCACACAAAGCTACACCGAAACCACAAACTCCTAACTGAAAAAAGACGTAGCCATGTAACCTTCCCTTGGTTTATCCTTTGCCCACTGATGTTAAACAGCTGCAAAATGTGTGTATGGAACTGAGCATAGTCAATTTATATGACAGGAAGAAAACTCAACAATTTCTAGTGAGCAATGACAAACATGCTTACTTTGGTAGGCTCAGTGGATTTGTTGCTGACCTAGAAACTTGTTAACTTGTGGGTAACCTGGTCCTCAGTCTCGCGGATGTGTATTTAAATAGGGAAACCAATCCTTCGATGCGCTGAGGAGAGTGAACTATTCTAGAATTGGTTTGTTTATTGACGTGAACATGGAGAGAGATGGAGATTGTGTTCAGTTTGAAGCGCATGCAGGGGACGCTCTTGGAGTTACCAGTGAGATATGCCTGTTGTGAAAGATCATGGATCATCGATTGAAGTGTTTCACAACGACCGGAACTCTAGTATACCGTCACGGCCGGACAGAAAAAGCGCACAGAATACCTATAATCCAATCTGGAGAAACAATAAACAAGACCAAAAGACAAACAGATTGGGAATAACACAACGTTACAAGCAAGTTGTAATACTCTACGTTTCAACCACCTCAGGTGGCCTTCCTCAGGAGTGTTGACCAAAAGACACAGCAAGCCACTGACATTGCGTAGTGTAACTGACAGAAATGGTGATCGACTGAGAATTGCGCCACGATACGATAATTTTTTGAGCAGGTATTCGAATGAATCTGAGGATTACACTGTGAAAACCACATCTGGAAGGGTTTGTAGGTAACAGAATCGCGGATAAAGAAGAAATTACTCTCACAAAACAGTTTATTGCGTTGCCGATCAACATTTCTTGATTGCTCTCTAAGACCTTTTGTGACTGAGCTTCACAAATATAGTTTCGATTGCGTAAGTTTTGTGAATCATTACCGTAAGCACCGATGAATGATGTAGCGTTTCTCGCCGGGGGTATTTTACTTTCGTACTTTTCATGAATCTGATGCTACTTAAGTTCGTCCAAACAATCAACTTCGAAGCTGTCAGAAGCGTAGTCTATTATGCATCAGTATAAAACGAAAACCAGAATATCCTTGTTTTTATCTTTTGATTTCATGGCCAAACTTTGCGATCAGTTTGAAATTCAACTGAGGGTTCTCATTTGCTGTGTGGATCATTATCTCTGATCTTTTTTCAAAAATCCTCAATAATAACTGAACCAGCCTTCTAAACGGTGGTTGGCGTGCGCTAAAATTGTCAAATGATTGTATCTGCAGTAAAATGAGGGATACCTGTGTTACACAACGCTAACAATACAAAGAAACCAGTTTGTCAACAACAGTGACAATTCATAGGGGTGGCTCATCAAAGGGTTGCATCTACTCCGTTAATTCAATCCGTACTCTGACCGAATCTGAAGTGGGTGTAGATTATGCAAACAAAAACACTACGATCGTATTTGCTCATTCAGCAGTTGCACATATCGTAAATATGGTAAGCTAGGCTTCATTCACGATGACTACCATACTTCAAAGACGGGTTCATGAAATTTTGTTATGAGAGCAGAATCCGTCATTCAGTTTTCAGTACATTAGTCATACTGAAACTGATATGAATTGGGGTGATTTTGTGCGTCATAAAGCATTATCACATATTAGCAACCTTAAACAACTCGTCGTTATTAGGGCCCACAGCGTTTTCATTTTGTCACAGCTCTATGTTGGTAATCCACTACTTCCACATTTTCAACTTGCGTTACTGAGCCTGGCCCATCGAGTATTGTTACCAGGTGTGCGAAGGTACGAAATACTTCGAAAACCGGAATTCACGAATCTATTTCACGCTGTTTGAATACTTCCAGTTTCACCAGAATTAGTCCAGTATGTTTCTGGTCATCTGGCACTCAAATATGAAGGTTTCTAATACTTCGTTCGTATTAGTTTCTAAATCGTTCTGTTCCAAACGCTGTGACAATTACTCAGTGCTTTAGTGATTTACGTGTTGTGAATTCAAAAACTCACGTTTGAGACTAGTGACACCCGTTTTGATGAAGTGACAGACTGTTTTGTTTGACTTCAGTGAACCACGGAAAAATTCGTGAATGAACTAACTGATGAAGTCGCATCAGCTGTGATAGAGCCTTTGGCTTGAACCACGCCTCTAGTCACTCCCAAGCGTGTCGATAAACCTTGAAGACCATGATTATCAGTCCGTGCTATTGAGCAGAGCTCCTTCAGTATTACTGTATTGTAGCTGCAAACGTTTTGCATGGCAAGACCGCAAAGTAACCGTTCGAAGAGCGGAAACAGTCTTCAGTACAACGACTCGAAACCTTGGTGATGATAGTTACACGTTGACTTACTCTACTGTTGTGCTTTGAACGTGCGCATAATTGCATACACGGGTTTCAGAACACCGTCAATACGATGAGCCGGATTTTCTGTCAGACCGTGAAGAGTGTAGTGATTGTAATGCATGAACGACCTACGTTGATTGCTAGCTCGCATTACAGTTCGCATGAGATACAAATTCACAGGCTATCCTTCCTGACTTAGAAATAAGTCAACGATCGTCAGCAAACTTCGCTTAAGTTCTTGTATAGGCGTACGTATTACAACTAAATGAACAATACAGACGACTAAAGATGTCGCAAGCCCGAGACGTTTCTCGTGCAGCTCTTACCGTGAAGCTTCACATCATCACCTGCCCGAAGTTCGTTGATCTCTTGTTAGAGTCAATCATAGTTACCAAATACCTTGTAGGGCACAATTTTCATTGGGCTAATCAATAGTGGACGGTGATGTCCAGAAGCATCTACCAGTGAGACAGTGTGAGCTCATTCGACAACATTCTGTATCATCACGTAATCAATCGCTGGAAGTTTCCAACTTCTGCAGTTCTCACATGCTTTTTTAAATGACAACTTTAATCTTGACTGATTTTGTGGGTATGGTGCCGTGTTTTCTGTGGAAATTGTGTCCTTTTTCCATTTATTGTCTTGCAGATCTACAGAAGCCCACTGAACACGAAAAATGGCCAACGGATCCTATTATAATAACTTGGTTCTTCAGCTAAAAACCGGTACACCAGTTGATGAAACAATGTTGGTTCATTTTGTACACTGTTAGTTCTCTCTGTTGGATAACGCTAAGTTGACATTGTTTCATTACAACTGAAAACAAGTGATAGACTGCAGCTCTAACTTTCTGGAACGTTCTTTTTTTCATACAATCCTCCGTATTCATTTATATTCATGCAACTCGAACTCCAAGGAAAACATTCATCTACTGTGATTTTCCTAGACAAGTGGATGCAAGATGTTAGTAAGTCACAGTTCGTATCTGCAAGGGAGGTTCAGATTCGATGGGTTTTCGTCGGGCCTATTTGTGGCGGGAGTTCATCCATGCTCGCCGACTCACCTTTTGTAGCTACTCGGATGTAGAACACTCAAAACTTTATCCTTTCTTCACTAAGCCGCCGAGCTGAGGGATGTTAGCTTGATGTTTAATCTATCACAGCCGGTTCAACGGTGACGGTACTATCACACTTAGCTATTAAAGGAAACATTACATACCTAAATCATAGCCTGCTATAACACGGTCTAAAAATGTTGGGTTTCATCCAGCGGAAACTGGGAACTTACCCATCGATTGGCAAGTTCATTACGGTTTCTAGATTATCATGCTAAATATCAGGGAACCCAAATTAATGAGGATGGTCCTGGCCTACCAGTCTATGGTCGGTTGTCTCTCACCTATCTGTAGTCTCTACAATGGATTAACCCTGAAGGACCTGCACTTCCATGGATGTAGGCCACATAATGAAGAGGTGATATTTTTATCACTACGACCTCAAATTTTTCACCAAGGTCACCCGTCTAACCCACTCACCTACTGCTCATTCCTCTGGATCCACACTATCACCCCAGACATTTTGCTGTCCACTCTATCATCATTTACAAAAAGTTCTAATTCCAACTCCTGCAGAAATGACCTGTACCCGACGTCGGCACACCTCACTCAGAGTGCGAATTAACAATCCAGTACTTTCTTCTGTTCCGGACACAAAAATGCCTATACTCAACTGATCAGTCTTCCCAAAAAAACTGTTTGAAGTTAAGTATCCCTAAGACTCATTAGATTCAGTCCTCTTTAATATCGCAGAGACGCGACTATATGGTGAAATACCAGACTATGAGATCGCTCTCGAGAATTACGCTTTGGAGGTAGGGCGAAACGCAGAAGCACTATGGACTACCAAAAGTCAAACCAAGGGATATCAATAACATCGGAGGATGATAGCAAGGAATGTACCCACTCTTAGGCAAAAATATTGGTCGGGGTGGTTTTCAGCTCCCAGCCTGCATGGCATGCAAATATGCCCGTACACTGTTGGCCAAAGCATTTAGCCAGTTAATTCTCATCGGTTAGCTAGATCGAATCTGTTATGAAAAAGGACGCTTCTCACACATTCAACTATCCATACTGTGTACTCGTGGCTGATTTTCGTTATTGATCACCCGGATGACCTCCACTGCATGTTGTTTATTCTCTAAATAAACGGCTTCCACGCGAGCTCGTTGTATTTGTCACTGTTCCACCTAACTGGACAGCGTATCCGGAGTATTGTACAGACAGGAGGACTGACCAGTTCCATCTTCCTGGTTAGCTAGCATATCATGCATGGACTGAATCGTCAGCACTTTGCAGTGCAGAAATATTCACGCTTCCGCTGGATCGTTGACTTATGAGTCTCTATATGCGTACTCCTTCATTCAAACTTCTTTGACAAAGCCAGAACTGGTCAGTCCTCTTTCCACGCCCCAGCAGATTGTCAAATGTAATCTTTGCGACTCGGCTAGATTTGATTTGTGACTCTCTGAAGTTGTATTCTCTATTTAGTGTCAAAAGCAACCGACACGCAACTTCATTGGTTATCTCACCTACTTGGTTGGGTTACATGCTGCGCTCAACTGTGACAATCACAGGTTCAAAATCAACAGTTCTCGGGTAAAAAAAAATACATCACCGTAACGTGTCTATTGGCCAGAACGATGCAGCTACGTCCAGTCAGGAATGTCTTGAGTGTTTCGGTGCCATTGGTCCGGCATCTGGCAAACAGATGAGCCCACCGAGACTCACACACCAGGAAAAAAAGGGGATTGGCATTTGACCGTCCAACATTTTTCGGTCCACTGCTTCAATTTGTGCCATTTGTAAAATTTTTAGTCCAAAATGAACTAACTGTAGTCGCGGTCTTCAATTTTCCGTCTCTGCCGCGTTGAGGCTAGCAATCGCTCTGAGCTAGTAAATTACTTCTAGTCAGTTCAGTGAGTTCGATTACAATTCTAATTCAATCTGAAAAAGGACAACTGAATTATCCCATTCACGCTAGCTGTCATTGAGTGCCTGTGTAACAACCGTTCTATTACAAGCACCTGGGCTTAGGGTCCTCTGCCTATACGTGAACCGTGTGATATGGCCAGAAAGAGTCCCTGCAATTTTCAAGTGTTCATTACATAACCATTTGGCTAACGCCGTAAGGTTGGTTATTTTATTGGACAATTTGAAAAGTGACACGGGTTGACGACAGTACTTTTCCGGAAGAAAGGTTTGAACATCCCAGATTGAATAAGGCAGAACATATGGTCATCAGCTAGAGAAATAACAGTCATGTACGTAAATTGTAAACAACTTACACACAATGGTGTGTTAACAGTGTGTGGCGTTACATTGGAAAAATTATTGAATTCCGCTTAGCAGATGCTTACTAAAATTGAAAATACGTAAGCCTGTCGTTTATGAAATATGCAATTAGCCATTAGTTTCGTGACGCACAAAATTACAGTTGATCATTCTACTGCCTGGTGGCGAATAACTGATTTTAAAATTACATTTGGACGGCTTCTTCGTTTCTCCTTAAATGACTACGATTGTCCGAATGTGGTTACATTTCTGTGCTTCATAAGATATTGTGTACGTAGCCAGTACTCTGAACCTGTTAGGTCGCTCACTCTAAGTCAAAAGGTCTATTCAGTGGTCAACACTAATTCGCCGTGCGCTAGTGCCCGAGATGAAGTAGGTAGATGTCAGATTTGCCTAAACGTCTAGCACAGATTTTTTCAGAATGCATTCGAGCCAGCATATGCTTCACCCGTGTAGGTGCTGTTTGAACCTTTTTGATAGTCCTTAGGAATTCGTTCAACAGGAGTACGGAGAAATAATGCGTGCAATATTGTAAACTCTAACTAAACTCATAGATTGCACATGTTTTTGTCGTGCCGCCATATACAAGTTTTTTTCATTGTACTGTTTCTTCTGCTCACGTTCCTTCACATTCCATTTCATATACGTTCGAAAACTAGTTAAGATTCATTTCACCACAACCAAAATGTTCATCTCAACATCATGAGGTGGAACTTTATGAGACATCGGTGCATACTCACCCACCAACCAACCTCTGAACCGTTGCAATCCTGCATTTTTATCTAAACTAATTCATGCCACCTTGTTTGAGCCATTCCCAACAGATACTACACGAGTTTGGGGATACAGACCTAAATCAACCTGCCACGGTTGGTTAGTCTTTTACAAAAACCAGCAGACGACTTTTGATATGCGAGGTACTGACTGAAAAAGGGGAGCATTATCGTTCTTCAGGATTACAGCATGTACCGAAAACCCGGGGAAAATTGTGAATCCAAATAAGTTCTAGCTGAAAGTAAATCAGTTAACACTTTGGGATTATCTTTAAAGATGCAGCTAATGAAATCAGACGGGAGATTGTTTCAATCTCCGTTGAATTTGTAAAAAGGATACCTGAGGAATGTCCGAAGTCGGAGTCCGTAAAGCTATTGTCCGCCATTAGCTACCGTGATATGTGCATATATTTGTGTCCTTTGCTAAGGAAAAAATTGTGAAATTCAGGTCACTATGTTGTCTTTCAGTTCCAGGAAGACAAAATATAAATTATTCCAGCACGTGATCCACATAAAACATGCCTGTTTGGTACCACCTCACTGAACATGATCAATGGCGAGTTTCTTTTGAAGATCTTCCAAGTGGCGGTCTTACCTCAACCCTGTAACGTGCCTGAAGCCCTTTTCTGCCTAAACGAGAGCATTTTCGGTTTACCATTCCGAACTGCTTCAAAGTCTTTTTCTGGCAAGCATTCCTTGAGGATGGACGGAGGATGTATTAGACGATGGCCATTTACTAAGTCGTTTCCCAGGGTCGTTTGTTCTTGACTGCTGCTTGCTGCATACTGTGAATTACAAAATTATTTTCAGAGTCTGTACATACATACACTAACTGCCCTTGTAGTAAGTCCCATTAACTGACCATGGCTTGATCCTCGCAACAGCAAGTTGTGGAGTGCTGTCATCACCCATATCCTATAATGTCAAGTTAATATAAAGAACAGCGTCGCTAATAATTAGACGTGGAATATAAGTCAAAGATAGTAATGGCTGGTTTTCGTTTATTTGAGGAACCTCTGAATGAATCAAAGAAAGGTATGGTAAGTCTGAACCAGTTTTGCTAGCAAGAAAAAGAAACAATTAGGGACCACTCTTTTCAGTGATCGCATGTACTTTTCTTAAATGAAGTGCCAAAATCACAGTCAGCAGGGGAGTGGTGAGCGCCTGTCTAGCCATCACACAGTATCAGTCAGCAGTGTTTTCTTGTGCACGTTAGAGATAGGACCCGCCGAACTGGAACCTTTATTCTCAAAGAGCATACGATGATCTTATATGGATGCGACTTGGCCCAGTGTGATATATGGGCTGGTCTTGAACGATGGACCTTTAACATTAATCACCGAGAAGTCAGTCATCAAAGGTGGTCGTTGAAAGTATCGTAAGATGTCAGTTCGGCGGCACCACTGTATCGCATTTTCTGAATAACCAAAGCTCTCTGTGGTTAACGGAGCTGCCTCTGTCCGATTATCACGTGGAAAGCCCAAAAAGCTTTGATTTCTCTGTCAGCATACACTTAAATGAGGTTAGTGTTTCGACATGTTCCCACAGCTTCACCTATTTCATACACTGTGATAAGTGGTTGAGCTATCAAATTCGTCAGAAAGTTTCTTTGACAAAAAATATGGAACCGGTCATCACGGCTACAACGGATTTTATTCTTAAAAAGCATATAAGAAGTGAAAGAGCATACACTGAGTAGTAAGAATAAATCGTCTGCCTATGAACAGCATTTGAAAAGTACAACAGACCATATTCAGTTCATAAAGCTCGTAGTGGTTAACAACCACGAACAGAATGCGCTCTCACTGGTTGGTGAAACTTGCAACAAATGAAATCGAAATTCAGTACTGAAGGTCCGCTGTGTTCAATCGGTCGATTAACGAGTGCTAGTGAACTGATCGAACAGCATCTAATGATTGGTCCATTAAGTCCACTATTGTTTTGTTAACTTAACGATTTATGTTGTTACTTAACAATCCCTTGGTCATTTTTCATTGGATAGTAATGAATTTGTTCGTAAATGTACTTCGTTTTTCTCTACATACTCGCGTTGCCGTTGCGAAATCAAACATTCCGGCTTGAATATCTGAGAAAATCTAATAACTACCTTTGATGTTCACCTTGTCTAGGACCTTGTTTTTATGCCTCTTTAAGTTTTTCAGAAACTGGTACTTGCGCTCCATTCGGATTCATATATGTTACTCAGCTGCTTGCTTGGCTAATGTAGTTCATGACCGGCAGGGCGTTTTTTCCTGGAAAGCCTTCTGGTTTTCAAAAGTTACATTTCGGTGGGTTCTCTTTATTTTTGTCGTTTCGAAATATTTGGACACTGATTATCGGCGTTGGTCACATAGTAGGTCAGAATCATTTGCCATCCTCTCTTGTGGACGGCTACGAACTATTCTATTTGACACTTTCCCAGGGTGGGCCTCCAATTTATTACCGTTTAAACCACGTACAAAGTTAAAGACAAACACCAAGGAAGGGTATTATGTCGTGTCGTCCTCCACTTAGGTACATGAACCACAGTTTGAACGTTTCGACATTTCCAAACAGTGAGAACTGAACGGTTCTCAGTAAGCCGCATGAATCTCATAGAATGATAAACAGAAGAAGAATGGCCGGACTCAATTAAAGTTGGACGATCGGTAGAAACTATCCCTTCTTATTGATCGCTATTCTTCCATGACCTCTTCACATTCTTTCCAATCTGTCTTTTTTTGTAGTCGGAAGGGCTTGGTGCTTGTGACGGCAGGAATAACAGCTTTACACATTCGCACTAATTCGAGGACTACAATTCTGGTTTCATTTCATACGGCATTCGCCGACACACCCACTGTTTACTTCATGGAGGGAAGGAATAGGTGAAAAATGTCTTTCATTCACGGCTTAGCAATGACCACCGAGTAATGGTTCATTGTCAATCACCTCGGTTTTAGCGCAGCCGTTTTGTATGCCTAGAAATTCATCTGGAAGCGTAAGGATACCCTGGAGTGCCCTCAGACATTCAAAAGTAAGACACACCACGTGCTCGATTTTGTCCCTATTGCATCGCCATTCTGTCTTCTTATCGCTCGCCTGCAAGTCGCCTTTGTCTACAGACAGCCTATTGATTATGTAATTATTGCGCAGTTGTTCAACTCTTCGTCTCGACACGCTTGACTTTACAGGCCGGTGATTCCGATTAAATTGTACACCAAATTAATTCAATGAATCTTTTTTTTCGTTTACTATGTTCCGAGTGCACATAGTTAATAAATGTACATCTATTTGATTTACAGGTTGTAGGACAACGCCCGTCTTAGTGTCCTCTGAGCTTGTTACCAGGACCAACACCTGGAGACGCTGGTTTAAAAATAAGATTCGTTGTGTTCGCAGCATCTGAACCATCACCGCTCGGTTTGCAACGTGGCTTTCCAGAAGTACGTCTAAATCCATAAATTTTGTCCTTAAATACTCAAAAAATGATCGTTTGGTGTTCGCTAAACAGACCATTTTGAAAGAAATGGATACGTTTGCGACAAAAGCGTCCTGATCATCCAACTGTTAGTTTGCTATTGAAAGATGGGAAACGGTTGGCATTCTTTTGAGACGTGTGACATGGCAAACCCCAGTAGTCAGAGTTTCCCCTGTAATACTTATAGATGCTGGAAAGTGGAAGGTGTCTGTCGTGCGTATTACCACCGAGTCCATCATGGCAGCCAGCATCATCAGTCCAGACATCGCGTCCTCACCAGCAGCTAGGCATTCCACTATCCAAAACATTTCTTTCGATTATTTGTTGGCTAGGAAAAACACCGAAATATCCACCTTACACAAGACATTCGACGAGCGTTTTGATCACAAACCACCGCTTTTTTATCACCATTCACTCAGGCCATGTGTTATGTGTATTCAGTCCCCATCTATATTAACAGAGCGTAGCCAGTTTCGGTCGTACCACTTGACTTTCGGCGAAAGTGTGAGACGGTTTCGATCACTATGTACCAGCTGAGGACATAAACATTTAAACTAGAAGGCCTACATGGTTCAGCGATGAATGTCACATGCTAAATGCAAATGGTCTGTTATGGCCATTTAAATGGTCAGCCACTGAGGTTAATGGCCGGTTGTCAATGAGCAAACAAACCGGATGTGTGTGACCTGGAGCACGCCACACATGAACATGGTAACCAAACAATCAGGTGACCTAAAATTCGAACTTCTACAATAATCTAGGCGCCTCAGTTTTTGTAATCATTTTAAACATTATACCAAAAGCAGACAAGTGAAATCTTCCAATCACAACAATAACATGTCTGCGAGCGAACTCATGCTCCAGTCCCACAGCGTTTTCAAACGATTATCACAAAGATTCGAAGTAGGATTCCTAAGTCAGTACTCTACAGGCAATTTGCCTTCATTTATGTCAAGTGCGGGTCTGCTGTTCTACAAGATAATCGCAGAAAGCAGGATGTATCACTGCTTTTTGAAATCACAGCAACTTCCTGAAACTGGGCACAGTTTCAAATTCAGATATATCTGATGGAAAAAGAAGTTCAGTAACTGTTTGGAACCTCCTCATTCTGAAGGTTGTTCCATACTTTTTCCAGATTAGGAACATGTGAATAGGACTCCGTAGACGATGCCAACCGAGGCCTGGCAACGGGTTCATGTGGATTATTGTGGTCCTGTTCTTGATATGTATTATGCGCTAGTAATGATTGATTCTTATCCGAAGTGACCGGGAGTGGCATTCACAACAATGCCCACTGCAGAATTCATTATGCACGCACTCACAAGACTGTTCAGCAAAGAAGACATCTCTCTTGTGTTAATGACTGACAATGGTACCCATTTCACTGTCAACCTTCTAACTACCTGGCTCAGAGGCATTGGGTGCAAGCATCTGTTTACTCTTGCTCAACATCCCTGCTCTAATGGTCAGGCTGAAAACTTTGGTAAAACACTCAAAAGTGTTTTGGCCTCTCCTCAGTGCACTCATTCAAAAACATTGAAGAAGATGCTAACTTCTTGTTAAAATATCGCAACCCCTGCGATTCTGCCATACATGAAAGTCCCAATAAACTTTTTAAAGGAAGGTCTTTGAGGTCAAACTTGATGTGTATTCAATCCTCTGAAGTTACCTGCTGTCGGGGTGATGACTTGAGGCCGTCGTCTGGTTTACTTCTAAAGAATCTTGGTAAGTGCTTACATCGAATTATAGGTGTTGGTGATTTATCTGTACATAATCGACAAATGGATCAAACACGTTCTGAGGATACAGGTCAGTTCGTTCCAAATCAGATAATGATAAGTCCGTTCTAGATCCGAATCCGAACCGAAAAACTACAAGCATCGTTCGAAGGCCTTCAAAGCTGCAAATGATACCCAGGAAGGATTACAAGAACAAGCACTCCCATTCAACGTGTGGCGGATGTGATGAATGTCATTGAACATATACTTTCATGTCAATAAGGGAAGCTCAATTTTCACACTCTTATCGTTCAATCGCTCCGCTCAGTTCAATTCGGATATATAGGATACTGGTCTCACATTGAGTTCTATCTATTCGGGAAATGTCACATTAACGTACTCTATAACCTGCCTGAGAAAGTGCTACTGAGTAGTTCAGTTTCTACGCAGGACAAGGGGAGTGTTGAAACTTCATGACAGAAGTAGGTGATTTAGAGTTTTACCAAGGAGTATCTTTGAGATCGGCGCGACCCAGTTCACGTTCCCAAAACAAAACACGTTTAAACTGAGTGAATTCTCAAACGCATCAAGACGGTTTATTCAAAGGAATTTATTTCCAGGGCCTCATCAACTCAGGTTATATTCCAAACTACAGACCCTCAGTTGCTTTTGATTGTTTCATTCCTGCCCATATCTGCAGTCAACACGTGCTCTGTGGCCTGAGAAAACATTACCAGACATTCTAGTGTTAGTTGTACTATCGTGATCAGATTTTTCATTCGCCTTAGTTAATCGTTGCGTTAAACTTAACCCATTGATTCGAATCACCTACACATACAAACCAGAGGTACTTTGCACCTGTTATTTTTAATGGTGCTCAGACGATCGATAAAAAAACTACCAACTTCGCCTAACATTCGCGATACCTATTGGCCATTTATTAAAAAACTGTAGGAAATTCTCACCTTCTGAGATCACTCTTTAGTGAAGTGATATAACCGTGCTTGCCTGCACTAGTTTGATCTTCCCAGACACAGATGTACAGTACCGGATACAAAGTAAAAACACAAGTGAACGAATAGCCAAACTTTTGTCAGACAAAAATTAGACATGGCCTCACAAACGGTTAAACGACACCGATATGTGAGGACCATCAGAGAAGCTATGAACCTAACTGTCAAGAACTTATACGGATCGCAACTGTGTCTAACACCACTAATATGCGTAAGCAAACAACTGAGTCAGTCGAACAGACGTGATCACACCTGTCAAGTAACTTGTACGCAAGTTTTCAAGTACCCTAAGTTAGAGTAGAGCAAATTTTCGTTCAAGTATTTCACTGAGCATCGCTACGCATGATACTCACACCACTAACACTCATTAGTGAGGCGTGAGCATGGATTTTGAGATTGTAGTAGCCACGAGGAAAACACAAGAAAAAGCATTCGAGTGCAGCGTGGCATTAAATGGTTATTGGTATATAAAGGAATTGAGCATTGGCGTCCGTGGCTACCGTGACGTTCTGAGCCCAGTATCGTACGCAGGTGAGCGTCCATTTTTGTAGTCATACTGGGGCGTATAAAACATGCATGGGTTTTCTGATTAAACAACTCTTGCATCATCCGTGTTCTTGACTCAAAATAACAGTACCTCCTTTAGACTGGTATGACCCTACATGCAGTTTCGTACACAAACTTTGCACCGCAACGATATGTGTGCCTAATGACTCGCTGGGTAGCCGCGAAACGCTGACACTGCTGGATCCGAGCATGTAAAGTTTGTAATGGTGAGATACAATAACGAAGGTGAAATGCAAACTTTAATGACAACAAAAAGAGCGGCACGCTTAACAACGAATAACGGCACTCATGGAAAGATTTCCATGTACAGCGTCGAAGTACTAATGCCGTGAAGACATAGTTTGAAATTCAGGTAGGCTGGTCCGTAATCCGTCCGCATACTACTCTGGAGCATGACGTCGCACAAGTTATTCGTGCAACCATGATGATTATTTTCTCTTGCGTATTTGATGTTTTGGTCTAGTTGTAAAGTTAGAGATGCATCTGGCGCGTATGAGCGACATGGAACGTTGATAAATCATTATTCTAATGTATTTTTGTAAATTGAGAAGTGCATTTGCCTCTGTTCTAGTCTGCTTTCAAAGGCGAAACACTCCATAACTACTCTCACGTACGCCCATGCCGCCCTTGAAGCCCACTTGTCATTCACACATCCCCAGACGTTACAATGACAACCTAATCAGGCACTTCCTTGATCCGGTCCCTTTCATTTTTATCTAACCATATAAGAAGTAAACTTTAAGTGCAGTATTGTTACTTGTCTGTCCGTTTCAAACAAGTTACCAGAAATCGGGTAGCTGGTCCACGAGCTTAGTTCCCACATTCTTGCTCTTACACCAGATATCAGTGACCTTGAAGTGAATGATCCCCGCCACTCATTGCACTGAACAGACTCATCCCGTGGAAGCATGGAAAGCTCTACTATCTTCCTGATCCAACGTCAACTGCCATTTGAGATTTAACCTACTTGTTTAATTTCGGAGGGCTTTGAATTAAACTGCAGCTCTGCGGTCATGACAGGCTTTGTGCCTGTGTTATACGCTGCTCGCCCAGTTGCAGTGCATCTGACGACGAGGCCATTTTTACGCCTGAGTCGGTTTTCCAGTTCCACAGCTTTCCGTTCATCTTCATACTAAGGGTGATTTTACAACAAACCAAAACTCAGTGGGAACTGTTATCTCTTAAGGGCTGTTATCTTCGGATGTTTGACATCTTTGACACTGATGAACCTTGAAGAGCACTGGGCATGACACGTCAAACAAAACTCAAGACATTGTCCAAACCAGACACTTTTGGTTTGATCTCTTTTTCACGACCGAGGCTCACCTGGAAGGTAGAGTAGTCATTAAACCACTGCTGGCCACAATGAACGTCTGTCACTGGCTTTTGATACGATCGGTTACTGGCTCCAAAAAGCTATGACAAAGACGTAAGTCGGAAATATTTCCGGAACGCATGGCTCAACGCACTAGTATTCGTCCCCATTACGTTTGTAGTGGTCAAAAAGAGTCTCTGGCTAGCCTAAGTAAATGCAGCCGTATTCCACTGGGTTATCGGTGACAAAAATTGAATGAATGCAACAGAATAGTTACGGGCGTTAGAAAGGGCTCAAGAAGACCACTACAATATTCCAAATTACCAGTAGCCAGGAAGCGAGGATATTCCGAGATTATCCAGAGGCGGCTAAAACGCGGTCGGGACTGCGACGATGTTCGGAGTACAGCGGAACTAAAAAAATGGGTCAAAGATCAGTGTAGTGTCGTCAAGCAATTACGCCACAGGTAGAAAAGCAGACCGGCGTGCGTTTACAAAATTCTTTCATTGTAATTGCAAGGTCATTTTAATCAATTTGAACAACATGCAGAGATGACGTNGGCGTCCGAAGTGGAGAAATTTCCAGGGAAGGTGACTGTGTGGCGATGTAGCTTGCTCTTCTGGCAATGAAGACATGATTTAGTCCACCAGCGAACATCTTTTCTCATATCAGGCCAAACATAACGGGCGGTAATTAACTTGAGCGTGGCGCGGACATCAGGGTGGGGCAAAGAATGCAAATGGAGAAAAATGGGTCGACGAAGAGAAAGGAGTTGACTTGGACGTGGAATGCCTGCGAAAGTGTCACATACGATATTGGATTTGGAAGATGGTAAGGGAATACGAGAACACTGAAATGGTGGTATGCAAACGGATGGAAATTCATGATAAGACATTTGATTTTCAGCAATTTTCTCGAGACTTATGTCTTGCAAGCCAGAAACCGCGTTGACATATAGTCTCGAGAACGCACCAGCAACCAGTCTGGAGTTTCCGTCAATGCGTCGGATGTCCGTTGCGAATTGCGTTATGACAATCGAGGTTTCGAATCTCACGAGAGGAATATTTATCCTGACTAGCTTTGAGGGCGTACATTAACGGTTTGTGGTCCTTTAAAACAGTGAAGTTCCTTTCTTCTAACAGAGGACGAAAATGTCTCATGGACAAGTAGATAGCAAGCAGCTCATGACCGAAGGTGCCGTAATTGGCTTGCACGAGTGATAGCTTCTGGTAGTGAAATGAGACTGGTCGTAGTTCACCACCGACGTACTGTTAAAGCACCGCACCGACAGCATGATTAGACGCATCAGTCAATAAGATCAGATGGGCGGTCGGCACTGGAGTAAAATGAGCAAGGGTCGTCGCGTCGCTGAGTGCTTTCTCTGCGTCGTTGAACCATTGTAGTGCCTCAGGACTTAAAATGACACCCTTCTTAGAACCAGGGAGCAGATCGGTTAACGGCTTCAGAAACTGTGAGCAGTGAGGAATAAAACGACGGCGATAGTTGAAAACTCCAAAGAAACGTTGAAGTTTTTTGTTGGAATCAGGAATGCGGTACTCTTGCAGTGCATTCACCCTGGTGCCTGAGGGTTTGGTGCCAGTTGCGTCCATAAAATGTCCAAGAAACTCAAGAGACGAGACGTCAAAAACGCCCTTTGTTGAATTGATAAAAACCCCGTATTCATTCAACCGCTCCAGCACGACACGAAGATGTGTTTCGTGGTTTCCGGGGAAACGAATGGCGACCAAACCATCGTCGAGATAAACACAGACAAAACTAGGCCACATACAACTTTATCCTTAAAACGCTGGAACTTTTGGGCTGCATTCCGAAGGCCGAGGGGCATTCGAAGGAACCCATACAAGACAAAAAGAGTTGTGATCGCAGTCTTGGGTATGTCTTCTTCAGCGTCGGGAATTTGGTAATATGTACGCACCAAGTCGATTTCAGGGAAAACACACTTAGAATGTAAAGTCAAAGAAAAATCGTGGGTGTGAGGAATGGGATAACGGTTTGGTGCGGTGGCATTTTTGAGCGCTCGTGAAACGACATATGGTCTCCAATCACCCGGTGTTTTCTGGGACCAGATGCAACGGAAAAGACCGTGCACTGTCGGATGGACGGATGATACCAAGTTTAGGCCTGTGGTCAAATTCTATCTTGGCAAGTTTCAGCTTTTCGGGAGGAAGACGTCTGGGGTGAGTGGTCACTGGCTGTCCCTTGGTCACAATGGTGTGAGTAACGTCGTGTTTCAAAGAATGTGGGTGATACGACGGACTAATGAGCTGCAGGCATTGCTGGATCATCCGGGAATATCTTCAGGGTTCGGGTACCGCCATATAGATTTCGATGGAATTCATGGTAGTTAATTTGCCTTCAGCACTCAAGGAGGTCAAGCGGTCCAAAAGCGTGTGGTGCTCAATATCAACCAAGAGGCCAAAGTGAGATAGAAAATCAGCATTCAGAATTACACTGTGAACGTCTGCTGCTAGAAAAATCCAGCCGACCTGACGTCGTAGTCCAAGGTCAAGGGTGAGCAAATGTCGACCGCACGTCTGCATCTGGGTTTCGTTAGCGGCTTGTAAAGAGAAAACGGGCTGACAAAGCTGGCGGTCGCCTATGGTGCACGGAATTACGCTTACTTCAGCGCCGGTGTCGATTAGGAAGTTGTAGCCTGTGGATCTGTCGGGGATGTAAAAATGGTGACATTTGAATGAGACACCAGGCACATCCGTCGCCATTACTGGCCGGTCACTGAGTTTCCCTGTACCGTCGGTAAAGTAGTAATTGTGCAGGGCTGAGTGCACTTCTTTGCTCGGTGGTCGAAAGTACGTTGATACCAACAAAAGTTATGGTCGTTGTGTGCTAATGCTGTTGGATGTCGAGATGTTGTAGATCGGCTGCGTGGTCAGTGCGACCGAGAGTGCACAGTGTGAAGCAATGACTGGACCTGTTCGGCCAAACATTCCACCTGATTCAACGATTCGGCGACTGATACCCGGGTTTGAAGCGGGGGCCCGAGGTTCCCGGATCCAGTCGTTTTTCCTTGCTCAATGTAAGCGGGCGTCTGTGTATCTGAAAGGCAACCAGTGAAAACAGAGCGTGGCGCCGCTCTTGGGGAATACAGTGAATACCAAGAACGGAGAAAGATTACCCGCATAATGAAATTTCAGATGAATGGAAATCAACCAAAGCTTTGAAATGATCCCTAGAAGGAGTGCTGACGAACTCAGAAAGAAGGATGCTACAACAGTTAGTAACCCTGTAAGAAAAGAACTGCTGCTTAAGAAAGGTCCGAAGATGAAGCTCGAGAAGCGTCCTGTTATATCCTCGCCAGCCGTCATCATTCGCTACAGTGAAGAACTGTTCTACGATACCCACCCTAAAAGAGTGTATGAGTATTAAATCAACACGGAGTCTTCGAAATTCAAGTGCGTACAGGTCAAGAATTTCAAGTCGAGACTCGTAAATAACATTATTCAGGTCCGCGACCAACTTGACAGCCGCGCGCTGGACACGTTCAGCATTTAATATGTTTTTCTTCAGGCCGGTATACACGTTCTAATTTGCGTACCTGAGGAGCGGTCTCATATAAATCCCGTAAAGCGTTTGAAAAGCTTTCTCGTCTATGCGGGTGAAGGTGCATCTAATCATCATAACAGCGGCAAATCCCTTTTTTGCCGCCATCTCATGGTGATGCGTGAAGGACAAGTTAGACGACAACCAGATACCCAGATCTTTCTTCACATTGATTCTCATGATATCTACTGTGCTAGATGCGCTGTGAATCCTGAAGGCATTGCCAGAATATCCACCGAGTGACATGTGAGCACATTTATTTTCACTTAATGGGAGACTTGTAGTGACCAGCGATCGTGTGGCTGCTCTAATGAACACGGCTGCAACCATGTTTTATTGCTTGTCTGTTATGTACGCACGATTCTGTGCACGCCTGCTATAGGAGGCCTGAACTCAGCGCCACTTTCTTCAGCCGTGCAAATAACTACACGCAGCAAATTTCTGCTCATCTTCTAACGACCAACCTATTTCTCCATTATTCGAGGTCGCTTGACCTGGACATTTTCGAGCGTTGTTTAACGCCCTGGAAGTTTCCACACACACTTAAGACTTGGCGCGCTTTTGATTGTTACCAAGTTGGCTGTGGCCCACTTCGCGCTCCTCTTCTTTCTTCCCTTGGTTGCGCTGTTGGTCCCACATCAGGCTAGAACTAACTGCTTATCATATTTCTTAACATTGCTGGAAATATACGGTTTGTTTGCGAACTCCGACGTGTTCGTTTCGTTCGATGTCTGATGGAACTACGTTTTGACTGCTTTACATGAAAGGTGTTTCAAATTGTTAGTGGACGAGGGTCGAGCGCATACCCACGTGTCCGCTACAGACTCCAATCGTCAACCAGCACTTGATCGTGTCAAGGTCAATCTGTAGTGCACTTGGATCAGTGGCATTCCTGATTTTTAGTTCGTCTGCGCATAAGAGGTCATTAATGGACATATTGTTCGAGAGATCGTTCATGTAAATGAGGAATAACAGAGGACCTAGCACTGGCCCTTGGGAAACCCTCGCAAAAATGGAAGAGGGCGACGAAAGGTCTGATCCGGTCTTGACTCTAAAAGTTCTGTTGTCAAGAAAAGAGGCGATCCAGCGAAGAACCTCTCCTTAAATACCATAGGCTTCCAGTTTCTGTTTCAGGGAGCCGTGTGGGACACGGTCAGAATCCTTGGCGAAATCGAAGAAGATAGCGTCTGAGATGAGGCCATTGTCTTTGGCCTCCGCCAGACTTCGTGGGAATAAGTTTGTTTGTTACGCACGACCAAATGGGAAGGAAGCCAAGCTGGGTGGAGGAGAGATGTTGATTTGATCAGAAGTGATTGAGTATGGCGCGCCTTAGTAAGCACTCCATTATTTTGCACGGAGTGCTAGTAAGGCTGATGGACCGATAGCTAGCCGGGGAGTGCCGGTCACCCACTTCAAATATAGGTGTGACCATCGCCTCTTTTCATGCGTCAGGGAGAATGCTGGTCTAAAGTGTTTGCTTAAGCAGCTTATAAAGAGGTTCAGCCAGACTAATATCTGTTTCCTTGAATATTCTTGGATGGATCATGTCAGTACTCATTAAACTGTATGAAGTAACCTTCAGCAAAAGGTCTTCAACATCTTACACAGAAAACTCGGCGGTCACGAATAGTTGCCTGAACTTCTGCAGCGGTAGGACAGGATGCCAGCTCAGGGATGCGACGTTGTAGACTGCCGAGTAGTACTCCCTGAATAAATCGGCCACAACTAGGGAGTCAGATGGAGTCTCCCCGTCGGGCAGTCGTGAAGAAAGAGCTGAATGTTTGTTCTTTCTTAGTCGTCGCATATGCTTAAATAAGACGTTTTTGTCCCCGCGGGCTCTGAGGAGGATCTTCTCTGGTACGAG
This sequence comes from Paragonimus westermani, assembly GCA_008508345.1. NCBI lineage: Eukaryota > Metazoa > Platyhelminthes > Trematoda > Plagiorchiida > Troglotrematidae > Paragonimus > Paragonimus westermani. Next base: position 229,090 of record QNGE01000044.1, on the reverse strand, counting down.
TTTGGTGTGTTCGCGGATTTCCCGCCTACACCTGTTTCGGACAATGTGGAACGCGCTTAGGTTCTCTGAGTTTCCTGTAAGCTTATGCTTCGCAAACAAAGGGGCATGGTTGTCAGGAAGACGACGTACCCTGAGTGGGAGGACTAACCAATAAGAGAAAATGCACAGTTTGCGTGGTATAAGTCGTCCGCTTTCTGAATCGTCCAGGCTTACCAGAAAGGTGTCGTCGTCGGAGACGTCGGATCGAGGAGAACGATAAATAACCCCCACTAGGAGTGAGTCTTGACCACGCATTGTTAGTCGAAGCCACGGAGCGTCACATTTCTCAGAGGACTTAAAACCACCGATAATCGTGGGTTACGGGAGACACTGCTGGAAGAAGATCGCAGAGCCCCCCATTCTCCCTCTGGTGGAGTCAGCCTGGTAAACTGAATACCCCGAGACACTCAGTTCCCTGTCACTGTTATCACCTGTGAGCCAGGTCTCTGTGAAAGCGAACATGTGGGGTTGGGTGTCACGAAGTAACTGTCTGATTCCCGGTAATTTGCTGAACAGACTCACACAGTTCGTATACATGCAGTTGAAAGTTACTTCTTTGCTGGATTTCGCAAAATAAAAGAGAAAGGAGGGTGCGAGGAAGAGCCTGGGGAAGAAAACATAGAATTGCGAACGGTGGTGGGGTTGTGGTTGGTCTGTTTTTCCGAGTTGTTTCGACAGCCCTCCTTCGAGACTGTGGACACGACATCACCGCTTGTGCGTACGTCAGCGGCACTACAGGGCGTTTGACCAGCAATGTTGGTGTCACAACTTGTTTCTTCTGCCCACCCTCCAATGTCCGCTGCTTTGAAGGTTGTTTGGAGGTTTTCACCCACGAAAAATTGACTTCTTCGTTTGCTGGGCGCGGGGTATGGAAGACCGCAATGCGCGCGACGTTATGGTGCTACGGAAAGAAATATCAATAGGGGTGGGCGGGAGGTAGACTTAGCAGGCTGCTTCCGATCCAAACTCTCGGGAGGAAGAGTTTTCTTCATAGCCGTTTGGTGAGCTTTGGGGTGGGTAACTATGAAGACGGTTTCTGCTCGTCGTCATTGCTCTCAATGCTGATGCCTGTGCTTGGGGCGTCGGCCGTTGGAACGGCCATGCAGATGGTGCCCCCGCTTTCTACAACAGGCACAGAGGTCTGAGGGAATACCTCGAGAGCAGAAACTACGACTTTAGTCTTCAGCTGTAGCTTCTGGTCTGTCAAGATTCGTAACTTAGTCTTAGTCCGCTGTTTGCGTCCAGCCCTCTCTGGCCGATGGTGGTCGAAAGATAGGCCTTACAGATGAGCGCTGGCGGACTTCAAAGCCCCTGTTTTTCCCACCACGACTTTCGAGATTAGCATGGCTGGCAAGGTTACCAGGAGGCCAAGTGACATTTTGGTGATCTTAGCCCGCAGCCTACTCGTGTGCACCAGGTTTTTGAAATCCGGGGAAAGTGAAGTTGCAAGGAATGTTCTAGCTAGCTCGGTTGAGAAAGAGGTTTTGTGGAAGTGGCCCCATGAAACAACTCTCATCACCCTGAGAGCTCTGGCTTTCATTTTTATTGCCGCCCCTTCTATGTGTGTAGTAGACTGGGCAACTGCTTTCTTGGTAATTCCAGCTCCATGGACAGCAAGAGATTTGTACTCATTTAGAGACTGTTGTTCCACTTTCATTTCGGACAGAGTGCTTGTTTACTCTTCTATCTTACTCTCCATGGAAGAAATGAAAGGAGATACAGAGCTGAAAAGAGCCCCGCATTTACAGTCGCATGTTTTCTGCATACCGTTTTGTATGGACATTTCACACCCATACCGGCCGTAGACGCTTGTTACCACAGACAGTGTCCACTGAGTCCCAGCATTGCTAGATCTGACATGAGTCATTGTCGGCAGGTGTGAGTAATATGCAATGTATGGCAGTCAGTTTTCAATGATTCACAGAAAATGAAACAGACACGATAAGGCGGGGGAAAGAGTCGGATACTACGTAGCACAAATAATTCAATTAATAAGGAATTGTTATTCGATTATGAATAACAGAAGCCTTACGCAGTTTTTGATGCACAGGGCACCAGTAGGACAGAGATATGAATAGACAGTAACGACGAGAAAATTCGAACCAAATTTCGAGTTACTTGCGCGATGTTCGAAATAACCTGATGTCACAAGTCATCATGAGGTTGGTTAACAACTGTATTTACTAACTGAGGATTTCGCTGGGCGTCCAACATTTTGTCGACTGCTCTTCTATGGGTACAGCACTGTTGGATGTATCCAGAATCTCACGAGTCGATGATGGCAGATTTTTCATCCATAACAGTCGAAAAATGGTGTCATCCATCCTCTTACCTCCAAGAAGCCGTTCTATGTGTAGTAGCAGCTGGGATGGTTTGCGGTCACCTAGCCCAATTTTGGAAAATACTCGGTCTAGCTTCCGCTTTTCAGAACCACCTACCGTCTTAATTAAGGCGTCTTTCAGCTTGTCGTGCGGCTGGACTTCAGTCATTTCGTCAATAAGATCCGCGATCTTTACGCTATCTCGGTAGAGACGGACAAAACTATGTGGGAGTACACCATGGTTTGTGAATTGATGCGCCTCGTTCGAAAGAGAGCATCAGCTTGTCCGAACGATAGACGAGCGTTACTGACTCCAAATTCAGGCAGCTCGATGTGCACGGAAGCGGTCGGCTGCTCAGTTGAATCGTCGTAGTCGGACATAGCAACAGCCGACGCTCTTTAATAGTCAACGTTAATGGGGCAGTAGGAACGTTGTGTTGATTGTGCAGAACACCGGAAAAAGGAAACTAAATAAGGTGAAGATACAACGCGTTCGTTGGATAATGACGACGGAGAAATGTGAGAAGTTGACTAATTCGGAATCACCAATTTGTGGTGGTCAAAAAACGTTTCTGGCTAGCCTAAGTAAATGCAGCCGTGTTCCACTGGGTTATCGGTGACAAAAACTGAATGAATGCAACAGAATAGTTACCGGCGTTAGAAAGGGCTCAAGAAGACCACTACAATATTCCAAATTACCAGTAGCCAGGAAGCGAGGATATTCCGAGATTATCCAGAGGCGGCTAAAACGCGGTCGGGACTGCGACGATGTTCGGAGTACAGCGGAACTAAAAAAATGGGTCAAAGATCAGTGTAGTGTCGTCAAGCAATTACGCCACAGGTAGAAAAGCAGACCGGCGTGCGTTTACAAAATTCTTTCATTGTAATTGCAAGGTCATTTTAATCAATTTGAACAACATGCAGAGATGACGTAAAACGTTGTAGTAAAAGAGTGAAGCATCTTTAGTGAACAAAATCAAACGAAAACTCTACACAGTCCACCTCGAATATGGCTGAGCGAAACCACAATACGATTCCTTCGAAGCTCTCATTCCGAAACGTTATGAGCCATTTGTTCCCCCTCAAATATGGGAATCGCTCTTTGGCTCACGCTTTCGAGAAACACATGCCGTCTTTCAGATACGGGTTCTTTTATAATCTGTGGGCTGCCTGGAAATCCGGATGATTTGAAGATGCTCTGCAGCACAAGAAACAGGTACTAGCGGAAATCCATCGACAAGTCCAAAAGGTGTGGATGAAGGTCCAGCTGGAACCTCTTCAAGAATTTTTATATAAATGTACACAGCATCAGAGAACACATTAGTCCTTTGTATCTTCCCCGTGGTTATTCGGTGGAAAAAACTCATCCAAACTCGAAGTGGTTGAATCGGTGTCGCGAGAATTTTGTGTGCTATATTTCCCCTGACTTGCATCCTATTTCGCCACCGCGAAGTTTCTGACATTCACTTCTGACAGCCCACTCATCTGTGTTCGAACTCCAAGAACTCTTGTTCGAGATCATCCAATATACTACAATGGGACCGAACGAGATACACCGTCGGATTCTCATAGAAAGAGCCTTCGGCTTGGAAGAACCCTCGCGTATTTTTTATTCAACCAACCACTCTAAACTGGCACGTTTTTGCCGGCACGAGGGAAGTCCTCCAGGAAACATATATTTAGATCAGGAAGTTGATGCTCCCTGCTATTTTTCGGTTGACTGTCATTATCAACCTCTGTATGAGGATGGAAAGTTTTCTAAAGTGCGTCATTCCAAATTATTCCTCATGTTGGTGAGATCACTGATCTCGGCCTATCTTGGAAGTCTCAATCGCGGGGTTATTCATTGGAGTTAACAGAACAGTTACTGTGCCACCTTCGAGACGATCGTGCAACCTGACTGGTGCTCACAAGCAAACGTGGATGATAATTTGGCCATGCCCAAGGTGAGGTCAGTGGTGCAGATGTCAACACGTGTTGCCTCATGGAATCATGACCGGAGTTTGTAGAGGACTGGTATGTTTCTGTTCAGAATCGTGCCTATTCTCCACAATAATTAAATCAGAAAAGCTGATTATAGGACAACGACGTTTATTGCAAAGAGACCGGGAAAGCGAGCTGTAAGCAAAACACAACAGAAACAAAGCGCGACAGACCAGTTGCTATCGTCCGGAAGGTGCAAGTGCAATTGTGACCTTGGGCGGTCGAACCTACGAGAAAATCCAGACATGCAACCAAACAATGTCAATAGTGTCAACGGTCAAAATAAATAGCAAAATAGTTGGAATACGTGGCAAACCAAGAATGTCTCTACAGACGTCCCCCCCTAGAAGGCTTCACGCTTGAAGGCCTTCGACAAAAGCAAAAGAAAATGGAGCTAGTGACATCGAATTTACCGCGGGTTGAGTGGGGGACCAGCGTATTCAAGAACATCTACGTATGCCACGTTGAAGAAGGTTGGTAACGGTGAAGGGGGGTCGGTCTGCTTGCAACATCCGGAATTGTTCATGCGTCCCAAAAGTGGTGCTGTCGGAACGGGATACCCAACCCACCAAGACTCGAGGAGGAAAAGATGGGAGGTAGGTTTTCCCACTGCTGCAACGACAGACGGGAGTGTGCTTCCCCCCACCGTGCTCTGCGCGTCCATTGTATAATAATAATAGTAATATATATTTTTCAACGCATATGTGAGAAGCACTCTTGGTTATGCGCGATCACTGTAGATAGTTACAAAACATACAAAAACGGTTAATTAAACAGTAGCACAAACGTGAAGTTTGTTGCAAGTAGTACATGGTCAAAGAAAAAATGACCAGTTTATGGAACTTTGACGCACGCAACACAGAAAGCGATAGTTCGCTCACTTCACAGATTTAGTCTTAGAAAATGGGATTTTACATTAATTCACTGTATACAATGTTGTGGGATGGGCGATTCTTCAAATATTTCAAGGTCGCTCAGTATCTGCCGAGCAAAAATTATGTACAGGCTCACCATGTAACCTTCTAGTGTTTATTGCACTTCAAGTATTGCTTTACAAAATGTTTTCTTTTGTCGTTTTTGTGTTGTGCGCTTTTTTGCTTCTTTATCTCTAAAATGAGAAGGTTACTGGAGGAAAAAAGCTATGTATAATAAACAATGTCTACAAAACGTGCTTGAAAGTGGATTCGACGTCCTGATCGCGTTTGACGTGGGGCAGGTGGCGTGGATGCAACTGGTGAAGAGGGTTGTGGAGGGACGGGCGCTGCCGCGGCTGGCTGTGAAAGGACTCGTGTGGTATCGTCATCCACATACGCGACCTTAAGGCGATCGATGGAGACGGTGTCGCAACGACCATTACGATCGATTTTGAATGGCTTGAGTGTTCGCCGGAGCACGTTGAAGGGGCCCGAGTAAGGAGGCTGCAGTGGCTTGCGTACTTCGTCGCAACGGACGAGTGCATGTGAACAAGTGGCCAAATCCTTGTGCATGTGCACTGGCCTGTTCTGTTTACGAGGGGGTGTTGGATGAATTTGCCGCATGTATTGCGACAGTGTCGAAGCAAAGTTCGAAGGAAGGAAAGAAGTTGGAGGAGGGGGTGAAACAGATTCACCGGGCAAACGCAGCGTACAGCCATAAACAAGTTCTGCTGGTGTGCCTTGGAGGTCGGCCTTCAGTGTGTTTCTGATACCTAAAAGTACTGAAGGGAGTGCTTCGCTCCATACCTGACTAGTGGTAGCACAAAGTGAAGCTTTAAGCTGCCTATGAAAACGTTCCACTAAACCATTCGAGGATGGATGGTATGCCGTGGTGCGAATGTGCCGGCATCCAATAAAGTTCGTCATAGCTTCCAATGTTGAGTATTTGAAATGCGGACCGCGGTCCGTCGTGATAGTTGTAGGGCATCCGTAATTGGCCACCCAAAGTTCCAAGAAGGCGTTCACGACAGCCTCGGAGGAGCAATTCCTGAGTAAGACGGCATCCGGCCACCTTGAAAATCGGTCAACACAGGTTAGGATGTAGACGTAGCCACGTTAACTTGTGAAAACCTGACATCTGGAAGACCGAATGAAGAAATTGGGCTTCGTGTGTGCTTATGCACCTTGGAACGTTGGCATTGCAGGCAAGCAAGTGCCCAACTACGATCGTCTGAGCTGACTTTAGGCAAAACAAATCGATCCGTTACTAGCTTTACCGTAGCTCGAATACCAGGGTGTGAGAGATTATGAAGCTGGTTGAAGATAGCACGCCTGTATGCTAGTGGCACTACAGGTCTTGGAATACCTGTAGTCATATCGCAAAGAATGGTTCCATCTGCATTAGGTAGCGGAATGGTGCGCAGCTTTAAGGAGTAGCGTTGCAGAGAAGCTTGAAACTCAGGCTCTCGCGCCTGGGCTGCAGCTAGGTCGCTAAGGTCAACGGAAGCAGGTGTGACTAGGGTGGCGTGGACGCGTGAGAGAGCGTCGGCGACAGGGTTGGGGGCAGCTGAAGCATGCCGTATGTCGCAGGTAAGCTGCGAAACATAGTCCAGGTGTCTGATTTCCCTGGGGGAGTACCTGTCTGATGAAGATCCCAGTGCATACACCAAGGGCTTGTGATCAGTAAACACAGTGAAGAGGCGACCTTCCAACGCATGACGGAAATGGCGTATACCCAGGTAAATAGCAAGTAATTCTCTTCCAAACATGCTATATCGGGATTCGGTCGGTAAAACGCGTTTGGAGAATTAACCTAAGGGTTGCCCCTTGTCGTCGACAAACTGTTGCAATACGGCATCGACAGCTACACTTGAGGCATCAGTAAAAAGAGAAAGTTGGTCTTGAGGGTATGGGTGTGCTAAAAGAGCAATACTGGATAGAGCTTTTTTAAGCTCTACAAAAGCTGTGCATGCTACGTCCGTAAAAATGAATTTACGTGTACCACTTTGGAGTAAGTCCGTGAGGGGTTGCAGAAGTTGCGCACAATGTGGAATAAAACGCCGGTAGTAATTAAAGAGACCGGTGAAATGACGAAGCTGTCTAATGTGGCCTAAAAATTCTATGCTATCCTTTCCAAGTTCGCACTTAGCTGGATTGACGGTTACCCCGTGTTGGGCTAACCTGGCAAACAAGGAACGTAGATGTTGCACATGTTCTTCGGAAGGACTGGCCACCAATATGTCGTCTAAGTAGGGGTAGACGAAATCCAGGCCTCTGCATAATTCGTGGATGAAACGCTGGAAGGTTTGTGCAGCGTTTGTAAGGCCAAATGGCATTCTAAAGAATTTGAACAGGCCAAAAGGCGTGATGGTGGCCGTTTTGGGGATATCCGCTTCCTCTACTGGGATCTGGTGGTAAGCACGGACCAGACCAATCTTACTGAACAAATATTTACCTGAAAGACAGGCTGTCAGATCCTGGATGTGAGGGATAGGATACCTATCAGGGATTGTGACCTTGTTGAGGCCACGGTAATCGCCACAAGGGCGCCAGTCACCTGACTTCTTGGGAACCATAGGAAGTAGGAAGGCCCATGGACCTTTAGAAGGACGGATTATCCCTGGTTCGAGCATGTGTTCAAACTCCGCCCTAGCTATTTTAAGTTTGTCCGGGGCCAGACGTCTTGGTCTACAGGAGGCTGGTGGGCTTCTTGTTCTAATATGGTGAGTGCAAGTTAAGATGACTGGAAGACGTTCGTTCACAGATCGAACGAGCTGTGGGAGATCTAAAAATAAGGATGCGTAAGGCTGAGGGATTTCAAACTGAAGAGTAAGAGGACTGATGGCCTCTGAGTATGCCTGGGTGCCGTTGATGCTGATTTTCGTATGGGAATCGACCACGAGGACAAAATGCTGAAGAAAGTCAATTCCAAAAATAGCGAAAGGTACGGCTGCAACTGTGAAAACCCAGCGAAATGTTCGCCGGAGGCCGAGGCCAAGTGTGAGTGAGCGTTGACCACAGGTGGGAATGGGTTTGCCGTTAGCAGCACGAAGCATGGGTAGGGAAGAGGGGTTCGCCTCTCCGGATCTTGGAGGAATCACGCTGACTTCCACCCCGGTATCGACCAGGAACGTGATTCCCGTGCTGGAATTCTTAATTTGGAAGAGGCGGCAGTTAGGAAGGGTGCCGGCCGCGTTTGTCGTCATTACGGGCCGGCTTGGGAGTTTTCCTGGTTGAAGTATTCACAAGGGGCGACGTAACGCTTCGCCCGGTTGCCGAACTTGTTGTGGTACCAGCACAACTCGCCAGATGACTGTGATTTACGCGGGGATTTACTCCGACGTCGACGCGAAGGGGATCGTTTCTTGAGGCGGGCGAAATCTCGCCGCAGATCTGTTATCTCCGCCCAAAACGTGCGCCAATTATCGGGTGGCGGACGAGATGAAAGCTGTGGAGTTGAAAAGCTTGCGATCTCGAGACCCATTTATGTACGATCCGTCACCGCTGTAATGGAGACAGGGGAGACGGTGCAAAAACGATCCTGAATCTCATCAGCGAGCTGTGCTGCGTCCAACAAGGACGGGGACTTGGCTGCTGTAAGAACAATTTGCATGTTAACCGAAAGGCGTTGCGTCCAAAACTCCTTGAGGAGTGTCTCCTCCATGGATGACAGGCCCAGCAACTGTTGCATTTGAAGCAACAGACCAGACGGTCGCTTATCTCCAAGTTGCAGATCCCTAAAGAACTGTTGTAACCGAGATCTATCAAAAGGCGTTACCCGTTTGATAACCGCTTCCATAAGGGCTTCATATCTTTGTTCGGCGGGTAAATTCAGCAGGAGGTCACGCACTCGCATCGTGACATCCTTGGGAAGCCTGGCCAAGAGTTGGATAAATTTAGCCTGATCTGTCGTAACGCGCTGATTGTAGAACTCCACCTCTGATTACATGAGCCACAAAGCGGATTCCATATCTAGGAACTGTAGAACAGTAATTGTGACTGCTCCAACTGTCGGCTTCTGTTCAGAGTCCATTGCAAAATAATACCAAACTTAATATATATACACTAAAAGGATCAACGAAAATTTACGTATATTTATATATACATGAACAAGTAAAATTAGGTAGACTCCTAAAATTGAGAACGGTTTACCGGAAATATGAGGTTCCGGGTTGAAATAATTTGCTGCAGTGAACCGGAAAAAATTACTGAAAGAAAATGGATGAATAATCGGGCTCACCAAATTGTAGAGGACTGGTACGTTTCTGTTCAGAATCGTGCCTATTCTCCACAATAATTAAATCAGAAAAGCTGATTATAGGACAACGACGTTTATTGCAAAGAGACCGGGAAAGCGAGCTGTAAGCAAAACACAACAGAAACAAAGCGCGACAGACCAGTTGCTATCGTCCGGAAGGTGCAAGTGCAATTGTGACCTTGGGCGGTCGAACCTACGAGAAAATCCAGACATGCAACCAAACAATGTCAATAGTGTCAACGGTCAAAATTAGTGGCAAAATAGTTGGAATACGTGGCAAGCTAAGAATGTCTCTACGAGTTCAAATTCCGGTCGTGGCAAGGATATGCACCACTGACGAGCTCTTCTGAGAGCGAAACTTGAGTCTAGTGCTTCTTTTTGAAACAGGCTGGTTGGGAAGTCTCTGTGAACGAGGAAGCTACCATCAAATGTGAGTGATTATCAACTTGGTAACGTCTCCGATAACCTTTTTGCTACTGAACATGGCTTCCCTACCTTCCATTCATGAGTAACTAATATGTAAATCTCTATGTGTGGTCTGGCAGAGGCCAAGGACAACGGTCACACATTATGGTATGCAAGGCGGGATTGTGCGTTACACCAGATCTTTCATTAGCAGTTCTTTTACAGTAACAACCCTACGAGATCTCTCCCCGTTACCGATTTTCACGAGGTTTGACCTCTATCACTTTTGTTGGCAACACCAGGCTTACTTCTCGTTATTGTTGTTTCAACACAACATTGCATGGTTTCACCGCGTGGAAAACATCTAAACTCGAATTTGACGTGCCAGTAATACCGTGTCGAATCTGTCTGTGCGCACTAACTGGGCCAATCTGTGTTATTGGGATCATCACAGTGATCTGCCGTCTTATTTTTAAGGTCGTTATTCCTCATGCTGACGAATCAAAAAATGTGAAATGCTAGTGACCCGAGTACATTTATCTAAACATCAGTAAGTGTTAGCTAGATTACGGAATCCACCTCATTAGCACATTCATTCATGTCACTCGGAGAAGACTCCAAAAACTGCCTCGTGGTATGCAATGTGAAAAGGAAAAAATATATTTCACAAATAGCCCTGATTAAAGTATATGACACTTGAGTCTTGCCCAAATTTTCATTCGCCCACCATCAATAGGTGGCCATCAAAAGGGGATTCGGAACCCTGCGGGGGATAGAAAAAGAACTTTTCCTCGCATAAGCAAGCTTGCCATTCAGACGTTGTAGGGGGCCTATATAACATTACTGTTTTGGTATGTTTACCAGGTTGTGTATAACTGAGCAATTGCATACTCATTACTGAATGTGTCCGACGGATAGCCACCGAAATAGTCGGTGGACTGTGGCACATCTCCTACAAGCCCCACCTAGAGTTTCTTGACCTTTAACCACGAGTACTTGATCTTTATGGGCATTTTCTCTGGAAAACCCTTGTGCAACAGTCTTTCTACAGTGCTGTCTAGCACTTGAAGTGTTCAAAGTAAGAACCTTATTGAGCTCTAAACTGGAACTTTTACCAGACTGCGGGTCTTTCCCCAAAGAGCTGTCACTAGAATAATCGCTAATAACCGTTGGTCTGAGGTTTTGGTCATTCTTTTTGGGAGTCGCTTGAATGTGTCACTAAATCCCTACTCACTTACGACGATGTAAGTTACACGATCCTTTCCCGTGCCCGGTACTCGCTGTAAATTCCGGCAGCGCTGCCACATCCTGGCTCCAATGCGTGTCTTTCAGGTGAATAGGAGCTCACCGGATAATCGAGTGAACAAGCTGATCATATCCAGCTGAATTGAACACCCTGACTCTGTAGTCCGCATAAGTTGCCCAAACTAATCTGCGCGGTCAAAAAATTAACTCTATTTCTGAGTAAAACTGCCGATAATCGTTTTACTTTTTGACGTCAAATTTCTAACCGTCATTTCGCATAGAGTTCACTCCGTACTTAGACAGTAAACCACACTCAAAAATGGCCACCTTTTGTCGTTGCAACACCAATAGTCCGAGGCATTATATTTTGGAAGCTGCATCGTTCCTTTCTTCCAACTGCTGTTCACAGTGTAACGTTTAAAATTAACCGATGTCTACCAATAATTGTTTTCACACCTGTCTGCATACAAAATTTTATTGACAAAATCTGTGCCTTCGTTTGAAATCACATGCATCATTCCAGACCTGTTCGTTATCCTGGGAGTGAACGCAAGTTTCCACGTTCCTTCTCTCTTTTTTACTGTTTGTTGCATTGTTGAATTATGAACTGATGGCACAGTCAACCACTTTTGATTCGCGTTCCTACCGACCTTCCAAAACCCAATGTTTTGACTTCTATGCCTCGCACAAAATTATCTAGCAGAAATCGCCTGGTTCAACCCTCTGGCACTGTCTGTCTTTGTTTTAGTTGGTCATCTTTCCGAATTAACGGACGTAACCTCTAGGTATTTGGACGTTCAACGAACTTAGCATTAGGGTTGCGAACTCTTCATCGTCAAACGAGGGGACATCATCAGTGCCCATGTGTCTGGGCCCAAACGTGTGCGCACGAAGTCTAGTGAAGTTCGATTAATGACTGCCCTATTATACTGGAGTTAGCCACCATTTGAGTTATAATTCTGATTTACCACACTATGTTCTCTTCAACCTTTGACCTCAGTAACCACTAGCTGTTTCTTTATGCCTCTGAACTTTGACCTGGGGTTTGATTGGTTATTTCTTGCAGCTTTCGAGACACCGGTCCGGTGCTTGATCAGTTGTTTCCAGTTGCTGTTGTACTTTAACCCCAAATCGGTTGAGTTGGTCCTTGTCTTTTACTATAAAGGTCGCTTCTTCACATTCAGATTTTACTCTGAATGGTCATCCACTTCCCCACGTTCATTACCGGTCCAATCCGTTCAAGCTGCTCCGTTCAACTTTGCCGACATTTGGGTCTGATGGTGTGTATATCACCTCAACTCATTGATTGGGATATGGTTCAGATATTGCCAAGCTTAGTGTGTTCCCAACTCTCACGGACATTAATCGTTCTGAAACATGTTTGCTTGCCTTTCCAACTATTCCAATAAGCCAAAATGACTTGATCAAGACGAATATAATCATTGAAGTACTGTTTCTGTGGAGATGAACAAGGTTTGAACGGTAACTGCTGCAAAGAAATATTCGGTGCTATCCCAGAATCGAGGAGAGTTGTCAATACGACCTGATAATATGCTCTATCAGACAGATATGTTCGTCATTCCACCACCACTACGAAGTGCGGTTTTGAAAGACTTGCACAAAGGCCACCTGAGCATGGAGAAAATGAAATCAATGACTGGTCCGACGTGTTGGTGGCCAGGGAGAAATTCGGATATCAAGAGTGCCGCAGTGAACTAATACTCCTGCCTCCACAAAATAATGACAGGACTGAAAAATGGGATACCTTGGCCGGACAGTTACTTACAATGGCAGCCAGTGTAAGCAGACTATTATCCACCACTTCTGGCAAATATTACATTTGGGTGTTGATTGAACCGTTCCCACGGTGACCAAAAGTACTTATTACAACCTTCTCTTCTACATCATTTGGTAGATGTTTTAGTAGTGAAAGAGTTCCACAAGCCCTAGGGACGTACAACGGATAACTTCTTTTTTCATTAAAATGAAGCAGTGACTTGTCGTTACTTGTGAATGGCATCAGTATTCAAACAGAGCCGCAGATAATCGTTCAACAAAATACACAAGGCGTACCGGCCAATGTTTCTTGCAGTTCCGTTGATTCCTCCTTCGTTATCTCCACATCCCACCATCCCACCTCTCTTACTGCAATGCCTGATCCAGCAGTCACTGTTAATCCCGGATGTCTAGTGTTTATTCGAACAACGCTGAATCTTCTCGCAATGTCTATCGATATGCTGGATCCACGATAGTGTCTGTAAGTAACGAGCGTCCATAAATTCTGAGCCCGTCAAGCAACCGATTCGGATCCAAAAAGGAAGACGGTCGTATTGGCGAGTTTATTATTAATAAGGTGCCAATGTTAAAAAACAACATGACAAACTATACAGTGGAAGACAACAACAAGCCTCGATATTTAAGTTACCAAATGTACAAGTTCCGAGATTGACGGTTTGCCCAAATATAAGCAAGTACAACAGTCACGTAATGGCGAATTGGTCAGACGAAAGTGAAACCAAGGTACACAAAAAGGTATGGCAAGGGAAAGGAAGAAAGAAAAACTATGCGGGGAAATGTTTCTACAAGCAAACGGTAACAAGGTTCAATAATTCATCGATAACAACATTCATGGGAGAAATGGTCTGTCGCGCGCTTGACATGAGTTATAGTATCAGACTGTAGATGGTCGTAATTGGCATGAAGAATTCTAATGTAAGGAGACAAGTCAATGAGTAGTGAATAAATAGGGTAGGAAACGTGGCCACCAACGTTCTATTAACACGTAACAATCATCAAGCACTCACGCAAGCAGCTACCTCAACAGTCAATTCAATCCGGCCCCGTTCAGCCGCCCTCATGTCACCTTCCCGCTCGCGTTTTGATAGTTCTCTCCCAATCATACGTACGCTTATTCACGCTTCATCGTCAACGTTGTCACAGCCGTACACCAGTTCTTTCGTGACAATTCCGGTAACATCGTCACTACAAAACGAACCTGCTGTTTCCTCCAAACTGTCAGAAATAGTGCTGCCACTTCAAGATTTGGTGAAGAATGTGGCTGTTCTGAAAGAATGTCCAAAACAATGCCTCCTCTGCCCGGTTTGGGCGGTCTGGGCCAGGCTGTGCTCGACATCCGCGCACATGCTCTGCCTGTGAACACGGCAGCCAGTTTCCGTGACCTGGAAAGCAATCTTCAAGGACAACCATTTAGAATTGTGTTAAGTGTACGGCAAGTACTTCGGATACAGCTAGATAAACCATCTGAAATCAACGGGTGCTCCGTCTGCAAGGCTACTATTTTGCCATTGCATGAGGAAGGTAGTTAGTTTCCATCTAATCGTAAAAATGAATTTGGCTGGGGAAACAAATAAAACCGCTTTCAGAGACTCCACTTCAGAACGTGTCACAGACGGCCATTGGAGTGTAAAAATAATGCAACATACTTCGAACGTAAAAACAGTCCTATCGCAGGAGATGACTCAATAGACCGGAGGGTATCAGATACGCAACTAGATGCGATGTTGGTTTTGTGACGCCTGTGACCGTGTGGGGGCCTTCGATTGAGAAAACCGAGGACAGATGCGGAAGTAAGCGTCGAACAAAACATGAATTTGATTCTCCACTGCCTCAAGTTTCACACAACATAAGTTTCACTCAAATGTCTTGGCATGCAGAATAAGAACGAGTTCGGAACCAGCAAGAGTAAGGTGATTCGCATAATTAAGAGTCTCACCCCTTGAAAGTGTGTGGTGTCCGTTGGTCTCTTATGCGTTTCCGCATGCTGTTGATTCTCGACCGTGTTACGTTATGCACACCATAGGTCTTATCCAATTTTCTTATCATGTAGCATGAAGGTAGTTTTGGACACAATGTGCTTCATTGTTCATGTCAACATGCATCCCCGTTTTCCTGGGTTTCACTTGGTTCAAATCTTTGTTCGCCGATTTTCCGAGATGGTTAATGTAATGCATGTCTTTCCGTTTCAGCAGGAAGCACAACCCCATACAAAGTGATAGAATGAAACTAGAAAAATTTCTCTATGTGCTTTCACCCACTACAATGAAATTTTTCCGTTCAGTCTTGATGTGTTTTACTTCCTGCGTAAAATTTGTGGTTTCCAGAGGAGTTGTGGCGAATAACGTTGTTTAATGTTAACTTAACGGTGAATTAAATGACCTGTAGTAAATCTGCTCTGAATTGCGTGATTTCGGGTTAACTGAGAGGTGAATAAAGTTGTGGAGGATTGACCAATCTAAACGTTGCCACGGTACACGCGTTAGAGCTGCGTTAGGGATTGTGTTTCAAATCCCTAACATATCACTCAATGTTCTTCAGAACTGCTCCATTAGAGGGACTTAGTGGTTTCACATAATTCACCTCTATTTATGTTGGCAGGGCGGTTGAAATCGTACCCACTCAATCAAGGTGCCGTTAGATAACTGTCGTTTCCAGTTCCACGCGGTGATAATTATAAAACCTCACACTTACGCCGTCAGCGTCTACTTCACGGAGAACGATTCACAACTTCCACCGTGCAAGTTCGTTATTCATTCGTTTCTAATTTCTTCCGCCAAACAAATCTCCTCAATTTATTGTAACGTGTGACGGGGGTAGGCACCGATAAACGGCGTTTCTCTGAGAGACAAGAGCACGTTCAAAATCTGGGATGGTATCAAAAACCGATAAGCAAAACCAGAGGCTCAGCATGTCACGCACACAACTTACACAGCCAAAACCTCATGTGACGCCAGCTACACGGAAGCAAAATAATGTACACAATTTCACTATCAAATTACCGCGATTTCTTAGCGTTCCTGATAGAAATCTTCAACTCATCGAAACACAATTCTTCCTTACAAAAAATACCTACATTTCATGCTTCTGGTAATATTCCGTCAGGTACCACTCAGGTGGTATCAAGAAACGCACGTATTAACGATCTACACACGTCAGCATTCACCACTGCGGGTAATTTTCAGCAACCAGAAGTTGCTTTTAAAAATTAAATTCAATATGGCACTAATTGAACCGATGTGCAAGAAAGTTGAACCTCCCGCATCGAATGTGAGCTAACCCTGGCAACTGCACATAAAAAGTTCCAGTACAACAATGGGGCGTAACAAACAAGCCAGCCGTTCTCACTCTGATCGACCGTTACACTCGCGGATCAAATTATAGGCGACCAGGAGATAACGGCAGCAGCGTTCTTCCGGAGTGTGGATACCAGCAGCAGTCCTGTAAAATGTGACAACGAAAACAGGCGTGAGCCAGAGGCCTAGAAAGTCACGCGCAAGGCTTAAAGAAGCGAAAACCAAAACGGCACCAACAACACAACAGCAAGGCCTGTAACACATTTCGAATTCGGTCCGTGCGCGTTTCCTGGTGTCAACTGCACGTTACAGAGAGACAATAAAACGGTACCCAGACCACTCGAACGAACGGTCATTAGTTGTGTCGGAGCAAGAGGACCGTTTGTACGTCGAGAAGTGATGAGAATGGTAGGCTACTCGGGAAAAAAATATGGAAGGGAAATGTTCCATTTTGCCGCGTAAAAATGTACATGACTCAGACTGAATAACAGTTGGTTAAACGGTGGCAATGACTGACATAAGAATGAAGATGATTGGCGGAGTCTCGTTGGGGGGATAATAAGACTCGAAGGCGCTTCTTGACACTACTCAAACGAGGCTCAGCACTCCCAGAATAGTGTGATAAGCTTTGACAAAATCAAACTAGTCTGCTTTCGTTTGGTGGGCTTTTTCAAAGAGAAAAATTTGCCGTTAAGTTTCCACTGAAGGGGTGGTCGTTATTTGTTTACGAATTACCCAGACGAGTTCTTCGCAAGAAGGCGAAGTGCAGACAGCAAAGCTCTCTTGACGCGCCTCTACCCTCAGTCACAATGATGATCCTACTTTCCTGCCATCTATTTCCACTGAAAAAACCTAGGGACGTGGGTGGACAATAGCCCCTCTAGCTTGATGGAAACTAAAACCATTCACAAGCATCGCAACGGTAAATTTGCACTCGGTAAGCCACTCTTCGACAAGTTGCAGTTGGCACACGTTAACCTTCCATACAACGGATTTCTCAAAATTAATCCTGAAAATGACACCACGACCGGACACCAGTATATTCAGAATGATAAAGCCTAACCGGAGGCTGTCCGAAGAACTCCGAAGGCTGTCTGGTAGAAAGACCTAACTAACTTAATCTGCACGAGTTCGAAATCCGAAGATCAAGTGATGGTTTGATGTCTATCGTTCAAATCTTTCAGTCCCGGCCCACCCAATTAAAGGTATTGTAGGCCAAAACCGTTGCCGGCCTTAAGCTAACATGGTTTGTAAGTCACAAGCAAAAGACTGTGTGCCTGCAAGCAAATTTATTCAGCGATTTAATCGCCGTGCGACAAGCAGACGTCCGTGCAACAGATAAAAGCGCTAGGGAGGTGAACGTGAGAAAGCCCTCAACACACACGGGCCGACCGCCAGAAAGTCGCAGCTGTTCCATTTTCCCCCTGATGGACCACCAGGCAACCTCTCGGTATCGTCAAACATCCCTCTCATTTTATTTTTCAGCCGTACGAAGATAATTGACATTTAAATTTGGCAGCGAACGTATAGTAGGAGAAACTTATAATCAACCTCTTCTCGTGTTATTTGCTAACAGCTTTTCGATTATGGCATATATTTCATCAATTAACACAATGCTATTAACGCCATTGAGAGGGTTATGCCAGAATATCATACGTTCCATTGTTCGTCATAGTTCACATGGACAGTTTTTCGCTCTCTCATTTATCGGTTGATTCCGCTCTCCATTCTTGGTTTCACTGCTATGCGCCGAGCGAGAAAAAACCTCCACCACGCCCGGACACTTGAAGTTCCGCAGTGGTTGAGCATATCGAGAGCTCCTCAAAATTCTTTGGAATTTGAGCGGAGACTGACGTCCGGTTGAGAGGTCCAAGCGTTCCCCTCGAAAGAATATGCGTCTTCACTTTGCCCACGTCCTGAAAAAATTTTCTGCGCATTTGCTCTGGACTATCTACATGGAATAGTGCTCAAATTCTTCGCCAATACACCCTCTCCAACCATTCTTTTCGGCACCACCCTGGGCATTATGCCAGTGATCACCTTGTGGAGTCCCAATTGATGTAACAAATCAGTTATTTTTTCGAATTATGCAGATCCCAAGTGCTATCGTCTCAACACTATGTAGCTCAAGGATTTCTTCCCAAACTTGACTTTTCCCTTCATATAATATCTGTTTCGTTGCTCTATTCACACAGCTGACTCATTGTACAATTTTCAAATTTGATGGTCAAATGTGTATATGTTTAAAAATGTGTACGTTGACCACGCTCTCCTGAGCGTGTTTCTCACAAATGCGTCGAGGAGCATACCATTATTATTGTTATTGAAGGACTATGTAGACAAAAACTCCAGTCGACCTTCGAAATTCAAGCAGGCGTCGGACTGGTCGGAAGTCCTCCCAGTTTTAATGACTGAAACGTTGTTATTCCAGAGAAGTACAGCTCTACAGTACTAAAGATGACGGGTGTTCATTTTATATTCAAGAGTGAAGCTGCGACGCCGACGCCAACACTAGTTTGATTTCAGTGTTTCGCTGTGAATTTACACTCAAAAAATAATGTACACAGATAATATGGGGCTAGTAGTTCGACCTTGACACCATAGGAAGTCCGGAGTTTTGTGGACTTCGAAGGTATTCCCAACTACAGAGCTGTATTGAGCAACTCCACTAATATCGTTGTACTACTTCGTCTTTTCAAAATGAAGCCTCAAAACAATCAATTTGGACGTCGCCAAAGCCTCTTCTGTCGCATGTCCCTACATTTTTATTTGGTGTTTTGGCAGCGCTGTCTCTTAGCGTCCCATATCTGTCTAGACGAACTCGAAATTCGGTTTGGATTTTTTCGCTCTCATTGTCTACCCATCTTTTTGTTCTGTTGTTGCTCTGGGTGTGAAAAACTGTATACGATCGCTGTCATTTGTCACCGTGTGACATACCCATTATGTACTGAATTATCTGCATTAAATAAAATCTGTTTTTCTGTCTTATAGTGTTTCGTTTTGCCAACACTCGTCGTTTTTTACAAACTGTAGCGCAGTGACATGCACCAGGTCCACCAACATTGGTGAATCGGAGGCGTAGAGTTTTTGTGGCTGATTGGGCCGCCGCATGACAGATCAGAAAGGCGTGTGATGTCAAACGTGCCTACGCTTGTACCACTTTAAATCTACTGGCTTCAAGAACGACAAGTTCACCCTGCCCACTTCGTACAAACGTCATTTATCTACATGAGCTATCTTTTCTGAAAATTATTCCATCTCCGAGGCCGTACCACCTTACTGCTTGCCACCTCCAGTGAGGAAAAACGAGACAGTTTCAAGTGTAGTTGCAAGGCGTCTAAGAATGTCAGTGTGCTGCAGATAGCCGTGGTAGAGGGAGTTCTAGTTGAAACAGATAACTTTATCTGACATGAGGCCAGAATTGGGCCAGGATTGAGCTTGCTGAATATATATACGCTATGATCGCGCTTCCAGGTGTGGTGGTTGTTCCTAGGACGATGGATTTGTTCTCAGGTCAGTCTGATAAGCTGCGACAAACTTGAACGGCAAAGCACTTCAGCTGAGAAGGCCCGTTTCCTAGGGGCGGTTTCTGACCACCGCCTTTCCGAGTGAACAAACCAAACAAACAAACGCCCCGTCCCTTCAGAGTCGACAAACTAGGTTTCCAACATCAAGCTTTGCCTTAAATTTGCCAAGGTGTCTCTCAAAATCTCTGTGGCGTTATCCGTAAATGTTAGTACTGGGAAGGTACGAGACAAAAAAGCACCACTGAAGAAAAGTTACGCTATTTTGGGAGGGGTCTGGCTAGATCGCTTATTGCAAGGACGGTAGAAGCGTTTCCAGCTTGAACGAACGAGGTCACGCGTCGGAGCTGACCTCAGATTCCGAACCAGCGTGAGTCCTTATTCTCGTTTTCAAGGGGGTGCCAGTGCTCCTGGATGAATCACCCCACCAAGAGGCGGCTGCCCTGTTCCCTTGGGTGACCAATCGTCTGTGCACCTGCACCTGTCTGAAGTGGTAGCTCTCAGAGAAGGTACAGAACTCCACTCCGTCTTTTCCCCCCTCCTCAATTCACCCTAAAAAGCGTCCGCTAAAAAGCAATTTTTTCCTAATCTGTATAACCCAACGAGTCAGCTGGGGGCACCCTCTGCACCCGAAAGGCTCGTCCATGTCTCATTCTAGCTGCAGTTCCTTTGTCTGGATCACAGTCATTCCGTCCTAATTGGTCTTTTAATCCGGAATCTTGCCAACATTTTTAGGATGCAAATCCGCAAATCACTCACAGTAATTCAGAAGCGAACGCAGTGTCCCACAAGAATGCTCCCATAAACTCGGGATGTGATGGAACGGCTGCTGCCCCCCATGATGGCTCACGAGGCTCTTTCGCCGTCTACGCACCCCTTGGCCAACAGGACTGTATTTTAAAGCCCTCACTCGTGTTCTGTTGTCGCTTTTTGCATTCGGCCAAAGGAGGAAGTAGCCCTCAATTGTGTGTACGGTAATTCTTTGAGCCTTTTGAAAAAAACTACCGAAAATCAACCAGCTGGCCCACGGCACTGATCCTCGTATTTTTGTTTTAACAGATACCTAGCCTTTCACAGGTATCGGTGATAAGTGGTTGCATGTTCCCGGGTACTTACCGTGCCGAACGAACTCCTGTGGATGCATGGGAGGCTGTGCTGTCTTTCTAGCTCAGAAGCTCCCCGTGCCAACTGTCCTATGGGAATTTACCTCCGCAGAGAAACGTGACGCACTCTGCTTCACACTCTAGCCCCGTTGTCGTGACACGCTCATTGTCGGTGTTATGCGCCGCTCGCTGTCTTGCGACGAGGCCATTCTTGCCCACCTAGACTGTCTCACATCTACCCAGCCTTCCTCCCTCCTTCTTGTTATGGGTTAATTCAACGCACGCAACCTCAACTGTGTAACTGCTTTTCATGAGGACTGCGACTGAGGATTTTGGAAAGCATCGACACTGTAATCCAGGGGAAAGCCTGAACACAGCGCGTCTAACTACCCACAAGGCACCGTCTAGGGAAGACTACCTCTTTCTTTTATCTGGTTATCACAAATGAAGCTCATCTGATGAATAGTGATCATCAGACGACCGCTGAATCATGGTGCTCATAAGCTACTGGCTTCCGATTTTATCCGTTACTTGCTCCAAAATTCTGCAGCAAAGAGTTACCCCGAAATTTCCAGAAATCAGCCTTTGACGTACTGAAGAAATTTTTAACTTCACCCAGCTTTGCATACGTCTCAATGAACACCAAGTGCCTTTCTCTCAGACTTGCTTTTCACGAAGCTGATGAGGCATGTGTTTCTCGCAAACTATGGAGGTTGTCCTCTCGTGCACCGCTTCCGCGGAACACAAGTAGCCTAATTGATGTACGTTCACGTCTATTCTCCGAACAGAAGCTAGCGAGTGATCCAGGGGATCCAGAATCTTCCCGATCCGCACGAAGCAGGTGCACGCGGGGAATCCGTCAACACACCCAACGAGTACAGTCAAACTCCTCACTGGTAGCCTGCGAGGATGATCTTCATTTCTCCTTAAGCGCCACCGGAGGAAAACCAGGCCTTAGGGGCTTTCTCTGAGGCTACCCGGTTGAATAGCTTCTTCCAACCCACAAGCGGTTGCTGAGGTGTTCACAGAATATTATTCATTAGCCTACAATGTGGTTCCATTAAACTGGCATCTGATTCTCCCTAGGGGAAACTTTCAAAACTCATCGATGACGTTTGATTTCACTGTGCTCAACGTTCAGGACCCCTTGCTCAAGAACAACCGTTATAGTGCAACGTGATCCAATTCCGGATCCTCAGCTTAGTGACCGATGATTTGGCAGTCCCCCTCCATAATATACTCAAGCCGACATTTCAGACCGGCGCTCTCTCAGGGCAGGCGGTCGCCACTCTCCTGCTAGTTGACGGCCTGCTAGCCTTCCCAGTACCTCATGCAAGAGAGTGAAGCGTCCGTTAAAGCGTGCCCTCCTTAAGAATTTCTTCTCAAATAATCTTTCCTCCCCTACCTAGCAAAGCTTTCTTCCCGATCGTTCATGCATTACCGATGTGTTCATATTCGTGGATAGCCTGATGTATGCCAAAAACAAAGGTCATGTACCGGATGCAGTCTTCTTCCTTCGAACGTGTCCCATGCATACTTCTTGTACATTCACTAGAAGCTAATTAGATTCAAGGAGAGGTTCTTCGCTGGATTACTTCTTCTGTTGATAACAGAACTTCCGGAGTAAAATCCTGTTCGGGCCTTTCTTCTTCCTTCCCAATCTCCACTGGGGTACTTCAAGGATGTGTACTTGTTCGGCTGTTGTTTTTGATATACTATACCAATAGACTTCTTGACCTAACTTTTGGGGACTCTGTCCTTCATGCTAATGATTTGAAAATCTGGAATGCTTATAGTCCCAGTGCATAGCAGACTGACCTTGGCAGCATTAAGTGCTGGTAAGATGAATGGAATCTCGATCCCAACGACAGCGAGTGCGCAAGCATTTCACTCAAAGGAGAGTGCAGTAGACATCACGAAAGTTGACTTCAAATAGAACCTAGGGATTTAGGTGACGTGTGGTTTATCCCTATCTTATTACCACCAGATGGCTGCCAAAACGGAATTCGGGGCGCTTGGGTGATAAGAGAGAGTCATTCCCTCCCTTGATAGACATGGCTTCAGGACATTTCACCGAGAAAATATAAAACCACCGCTTGAATGCGTTGATAAAGTTGTATGGAGAAGGACACACTTGCCACTGAACGTGCCCAACGAGTAGCCAACAAAATGGCCACTGGCTTGCGGCATTTCGTCAACCGGTCTCATCTTGAAATTTTTATTCCTTATCCACTTGGTGTTTGAAGACTTTGGGGTGACGTCATTCTCATATGATTATTCTTTGACGTAGGACCCGTGCATCAATCTTTACCCCGGTAGTCGTTAAGGGTCTTAGTGTCAGGACAAGAATCTCCATAAGTTGAGACCGTGAACCTTTCTCGAACAGCAGTTTTTTCTTGCTGAGTTGTTTACCAATAGAACAGCCGTCCACTTTAGGTTGTTAGCTGACCTTCTAGGGACCTGCTAAGAATGTTATTAGATTCTCACATACTTGAAAAACTGTTAGATTAGTCTGTTCTCGGAACTCTCTGTAACCGCCAAGAGCAGTGCTACACCATTTTCAGTGACTGTTTCAGCTCAACAGAAAGCCGCTGGGAATCGAAACGGACGAAATGATAGGGTCCGTGTGACTTGCACGCCCAACGCGTGAACAAATCACCGAAATCTAAAGATAGTTCGGATAGATTTTTCCTCTCGCAGTTCAGATACTACACTCGGACCGGATTCTGCGATTTTCAACCTCGAACTATAAAAAAAAGTCGGATGTCTTGTCTTCTGTTCACGTCGAGAACTACTCAAACTGATTAAGCATGCTGTTTGTTTTAATCTATCAAGCGGATCAATTTCCGACCTTCAAAAGCGGAATATTTATGAAGCGCTGTAGTCACGGTTACAGCACATGTACATTTCCATTAATTCCGTTGTTATCGCATGTGCTGAAAACACAACAAATTCATCGTCTTTTTGAAATTTCTTTTCACATTCCTGATTGCTTTATAGCAATTCCCACACGAGTGTCTACTTGCGGATTTGGTTGTTGGTCGCGATCGCCCAAAAATTATTATCAATAATAATTTTTGGGCGCATGCGAGTGACTCCAACACGTGAGACTGATTGCAACTCAGTATGATTAGAAAAGACATCAATTGCTCACAAAAAGTGAGGAATATTTATAAACTGAACGCCTTATCCTAAATGGTATTGGCAATATCTACCCAAGCAGCACACCCCATATGGCCCCCTAGGGGGTCCGGGGGGATCTATTGGGGGCTGACGGTGGGTAAAAATGAAGAATGACATAAAACTCCCTGGGGGATTCATAGGGAAAAAGTGGATGCTGGCCCCGAAGACGTTTTATTGCGCAAGCGATTCAGCGATTCTGCAACTGATACACTGGTTCGAGGCAGGGGCCCAAGGTCCCTGGATTCATTCGGTTTTCGTTGCCAAGTGTCAATGCAAAATCTTACCCACGGACCCGATTTTGCTCTTTTCTTAACTATTATACATTATTCATTCAGTTCGTCCTTATGTCTTGCTCTACCTCATGTACACTGCTCCCCAGTCCAGCAAGCGACCCGTCAATGCACGAATATCAACAACGATTGAAACATTGAAAAAGCATGCATATTTATTGTTTTTCATCACAAAGTTACAACACGGTTGTTCGATTCAGCAAATTGTCGTTTTTGCGCGCACTCCGTTGGTAGTTCATACAGGGACCTCGCTCACTGATCTTCATTGCCCATACAAATTGCGAATCTTTGATGAGTATCTGCAAGGTAACGAAGTGAATGCTGTAAGTGAGGACTTCAGTGAGGCGGCATAGCGTAGTATGAATGCTCACGTGGATAAAAATACCTAAACAAACAATTGAAGTTTTTGAGCAACAAGAGATAACAAATCTCCCGAAGGCCAATTATGGCTGAGGTGTCACACTGGATACAAGAGTTTAAATGTGAACGCACTTTACAAACGAAAACACATTTATAAGTAATAATGTGCCTCACCTGATTTGTTGAATTGCAATTTGGGTGCAAGCATTTTAATGAGCAGAAAACCAAGATTTCGCAAAAGACAACGATAGTTAACAGGATGGTGCACATTATTTTGTTCACGTGACAGTCGCTTTTAACTGCTGTCACATACTTTCAATTTACCAAATCTGTAATAGAAATAGGCACGCTTCATACAGATCTGAAAGCATTCTTTTAAAAATATACATATGTAAGGATGAGATCAACTGAACAGCAGCTCTAATGTTAGTGTGAGTGAAAACGGATGAAAAACTTTTTCCTGGTTGGCCAGCTGGTACCAAACCATGTCATTCTATCGGTAGCGTCCGTTTGCGCAATACTGGATTCTCCTAAAAAAATGTTGCTCGAGCTTGAAAGCTTCCGTGTAAGAATCTGTGATGCATCATTATATGACGAATGTTACTCTAGCTTATGTGCAGTATCAGGTTGACTTCGTGGATGATTGTCACGCATGGTGAAGATAGGATGTTCAGCAGCATAATTCTCTACATGCTTCTGCCTCTAACTGTCGACCATCTGACGGATCTTTCGCTAACCACTCAGTCACTGCAAACAATAGCAATGAGGTAATCAGATTTAAACTTCACTATGAGGTACATCTACAGAAGAAAACAGATTAAAATGGGTTACTTATGCTGCTCTGTTTACGTGCATCCACTGAATAAGGTAGACCTGAGAGAATGATTAGAATTACCTATACCAATTCACTGAAAGCATATAAAATAGGTGTCAGAACAAAACCAACTGTATGAGGGATACCGAAACATTTGCCAATGGTACTAGTAATGGGTTTACTATAGGTGATGGGGGACGGAGCGGTAACGATATAAATAAGCAGGTTGTCGTAATTTAGTTTATGATCGGAGAATGGGGACACTTGGTTAAATAGTTGATAAGAAACAAAATTCATTTTAAATCCTACACCAACACATCTAGGAGCGGCTCTTCATGAATGCCTAAATGGCATTTTGGAATAAAAACATATTGGAATACAGGAAAATAAAGCATTTGCTTCAGTCAAATGTGAACAGCCATTCCTCTGATACCATCTTGACGCTTGTCCACATTCAAAACACTTATTCAGCCGCATCAATCTTTTCCACTTTTGATGGATATTTGACGCTAAACGGCTATCCTTTATCTTTTTTGAACGTAATCAATGTTGTGTGATGATGTGATGACACCCAGAAACATACCACTGTGACTTACCAGCATTTGAAGTCAAATTGCACAGAACACAGGCATTTATGAAAATGTGATGCATTAAAACAATACAGCAATATAACACATATTAAAATGTGGGCACTGACAGCTAAAGTTAAAGTAGAGAAATGGAGAAAAAATGTGCAGCATCCCAGATTATGACGCACTTAACGTGAAAAACCAATTTACATATAATACCTAATTTTGCCTCAGAAACGCCCCCATTTTGTCCTATTCATAATGGGGGTGTATTCTGTTGAGTGCACGGTTGGAACACATGGGTTCAGTGAAATATATAAGGTATACCAGCATTTGCTTAGTGCGTATGACTTACAACAATTCGGAGTTTCCTTTCATACTGCCGAACTATGAGTTATACTACGGTAATTTCTTGCTAATTTGTGATTTTTAAGGAACTGCGAAATGTTTTCTCGATAATCCTGCCTACAATTAGTGTTTCCAAAGAACACCTTACGGACCTTCTCAAATAGCAACCAGTGTAGTAGCAATTGACTCATATCCGTTCCGAACAATACGCATGATTCTTGAGTAAACGCACTGCACACTCAGAAAAACTCTTTTGTGAACCATGTGAAGTTAGCCTACGCCCTAAGGACCACACAGGACCATGTACAGTAATCTAACACCATCTTAAACAAGGTTTATTTTTTTAACTGCCTAGTTTAATATTTCCCTCAGTCAAAAAGAAATATTCGAAAGCCGCTGTGACATGTTGAACGTTCACGGTGAGGAATATGAAATGCAGAACTACGTATTCATGTTCAGTTATTCTCAGTAGAACACATTTTGTGCTCACCGACAAGTCGTGCATTTTAGTCACCTAAGTACATAGCAAAATCCCCACTGTTCAGAATGATCACATGGAATTAATTTTTACCCTTGTCACCAACTATTTAGAATGTCGCTGCCGAATGTCAATCGGACTACGTCGACACAATTGTGTCATATTTTCTGATTCTCTGTTTGTAGGTGTCTCCATAAAAGTGAACAAATACGCACAATAAGGCGTTAAAGCAGATCAGCCTGTTTTTAGAAACACGCAAAAGTTCAACTATTAGTCAGCTTTCCTGTTGACTAAAACCAGTGTTAGTAACTGGGAGTGGAAATAAAAACGGGAGTGAAAGATGGGTCTACAACAGGGTACTCCCTAGAATTCTTGCTGGTGTCCTGAGGCGTACCAAGCAAAAATTGGCTGAGACAATGGGGGTGTTTTGGAAGCTACTCAGAAAGATGCGGCAAGAACTATCCTGAAAATAACAGAAGTGAGTCGGTAAGCATCTGTTGCTCGCGGTTAGGTGCACATCAGAAGAAAATGACTGTGAGCTCATAACGGTCCTTCTACCGCGGATAAACATTTCAGCATACGCCAGAAGTTGACAAGCAGAATGGAAAGGCTGAAAACGGGCTCTTTAGAAAGGCTACATGACCTCAGAATAGTATAGCATGCCGTGGTTTTAGTTACATTCACATATCAGTGGTGTGCAGATTCACAAAAGGTCAACGTTGTTCAATTTACGCACGACGTTTAAGTTTACCGAAAGATGTTTTACGTACGTTTTACGCACGTTGTTCTTGAAATCAGTAAGTAGTTCAAAAATTATCTTGAATACTGTTTGGTACACTATATACTATTTTAGATCGCCTTTTGAGAATAGAAAGACTGCGGCATTTGTTACTATCTAGTCACTTCATTTAAAACGACCTCTCTTTAGGCATTACGTGCAAAGCGACTCATCTTGAAGGATTATTGTGTTATACACAGCGAGTTTCATGTGCCTCTATGGGTTCCAGAAGAAAACTCCATGACAAACATTATGAGATATCAATCTTGTGAGTTTTGTTCCGCGATAGCAATTCAATTGAACGATAAACAGGTCACAGTGTGGACAGTGTTTAACCTGGCCACTTTGCCCAAAAGAACCTTGTTTACATCGCAATAATTTCCATCTGAAGTGATCCGCAAAAAGAGAAACGATTAAACACAAAATGTTTTGAAATGAGTCCAAATACTGCCAATAATATTGACTGGTGCCATCCGTTCCGTAATAACCCCCACCACAATGACTGAGACTAATGGGCATCTGCATTTAACACTCGTCCTAAGCGGATTCCAGTGGACCACTTGTAGTTCCACTAACACACCACGTATCCAGTGTAGACCGAAAGGACTGTGAGTGAGGAATTTGTGTCTAGCCGACAGACGGTGGTTAGCCAGTTGGCACAACAACACTAAAATGAAACCTTCATCTCCAGGGAAACAAACAGCGGAGACTCCAGGGGTAAAATTTAAGCTGGAGAAAAGTATTGGAAGCATAATGCAAGAACTAATTCAGTGTTGGAGCACCTGTCAGTGCAATCAAGAAAAGATGAGGATGAGAAACGGGCTTCAAGGTAGGACTGAAAAAAACAAGCCTTGATCATGCAGTATACCATGAGTGCCAAAGAAGAGAAAAAGTATAAGGTCAAGTCAACCCAGATCTCGGGAAATGAGAGCGGGTGACCTTCCAAAAGACGGTGACCCTCAGTTATTGCGAACCACAGAAAAATAAGAGAGTAACTGACATAACCTACTCAAGCCCAACTTACTCATTATTTGCGGCCGAAAGTGTGATGCTTGCTGCCGCAAGCAACGCAACATGTATGGTCATTTCACCATGGCCTGTGACACCAACTGTTCCGCTGCGTACCGCGCGTTTTCGTTCTTGCAATCATTGCCTATTGCAGTTCCAGACGAACCCCTCAAATCATTTCACCAAACAGTGACGCTCAACAGTAAGTCTCCCAAACGTCTAAAACCAGTGATGCTGTGCAATTAACTTACATGGATACCATCCTGACATCGCACATTTTATCGACAATGACTATTTTTGTTCGTCTTCAGTTGCCCGCGAAGTAGCTGTCTTAAAATATGGCACTCGTTCATCTGACGTAGGTAACGTAGTCACTGAAGCTGATTCAGCGTCAGCATGGCTTTCATCCTGTCCAAGTCCACCTGCCGCAACAACTCAGAATGTGGGATCATGTCTGACCACCAAATACCCGAGATACGTCTCAGACGTCGCAGATGAAAACACCTCAGATGGTTCACATTTTGCTGTTACAGTATCAACGTTACGGTACCCCTAAGTAGTGTGGACAGTACTACTGAGCTTTAGATGAACATCTTAGTGGCCATTTCAAAAACAAGTTCCTTCAACACGGTGTCCAAGTTTAATCGGTACAAAGCAGTATAGGCAAAATAATTGAGCAAAAACCCATAGCTTGGTGGCCATCTTTGAGTTGTAGTTCTTCTGGACAGGTCACTCAGTACGTCCAAAAACGGCATTAGTTGTTGCTACGCGAGTTGTTAACTTTATATCCGCGGACAGATCTGCAGACTGGGTGCTACCCAAGTAGCATAAGTCCGCGCAGATGTCAACAACGTCTCCATTGATACATATCTCAAGCACACTTGCAGGAACTGCACCTTATTCCGGAGAAGGTGGAAGGAAGGGAAATTCACTACTTGAAATGATATCCAGTTTAAACCGGAATACCGCAGTCGCGAAAGCCTTGGCCAGTTGCTGTAGTTCCTCTTCACTATTCACGAACAGTGTAGTGTCATCTGCAAACAGAAGCATGCTCACCACTGATGCATACAGCCGGTTTGGATTGCCGAAATATGAAATAACCAGTAAGCGTCTATCCACGCGGCGTTCAACCTCAAAGTCGCTCTCTCACAAGTTTTGAAGAGCAACTGCTGGCATGGCAGTCAAATGTAAGCTGAATAGCGTTGGGGCTAGAAAGCAACTACACTTCGCGCCAGTAACAAAATCAGACTTACCATAGGTCGATCCGCACCACTGTGCCTTTGCTTTCCTGACTAGATACAGCATTTCAGTCGGACTGATGAACGTATTATGATATATATGCTTATCAAGCACCGCGCATAAAGCCTTGCTGCTTAGGAAACCGATAGCGGTAGTGACATCCACATTTATTTATATGGATCTGCTAACCGACAGGGTATCATGTATATTAAATTATGCTCAGGTGCTCCCTGCGATTCAAACCAATGAAATTTGCTCGTATTTACTTCTTCAAGGCCAAGTTAACGGGGCAAACTTTTGCAAGCCCACCCACCTAATGCTTAATAATCCGCCAAAAGAGCCACTGCTAAAGCTATAATGGCAAAGAAGTATGTCAGAGTAAAACCATATCTTCACTGTAGAATTTTAAGTAGTGAAGAAGAATCATCTTAGACTGTTAAAAAACGGGTTAGAAGCGTTGGCAGGTAATTCATCGGCTTGTTTCACACTTTGTTTCCCAAGTTATCATTTTATCTGGACCCTCTAATTAACTAATTTTAAAAAAAACATTTAATGAAATAGACTGAACTGTCACTGTCGGCGGATGAGATGTGGTAAGTGATGTCGAGAAAGAAGTCATAACTATTTATCGGCAAAACTAGTATATACCGAGAGAAGATAAAGGGCAATCAGCACTAGTTGTATTATCACAAGGATGCAAATTATTAAAACCACATATTACTTGTAGAAGTCAGTGAGTGAAAAAGATGAGGTTAACCAAGTGAGGCAGTTCAGAACCAAGATTTTGAAGTCAGAATCAAAAGGGTTATAAGTAGAAATTAGCAAATATAGCCATGAACTTCTCACCACCACGTGGATAAGTGTACATGTAGCACAAAAGTGGTATACCATAATTTTTTAAGTACGCAGATGATTAGACAAAAAAAGGAGGTAAGGCTTTTACAAAGCGATCACATGACATACGATCTGACATTGAAAACGCACAAACATCCAATAAGGCATGAGTATCCAACCAAAAAGAAGATGGCCTCAGCATAACGTGGTAACACAGAAGTTGAAAGCTGGCAGAAACTGTTTAAATGAGACGGTTTTCACGTCGGAAGACACAACAAAAAACCACACGACATGTTCCAAGTTAATTACAATGTGTTGAAAATGGGAGTTATCACATTTTTCCCTTAAAGCAGACAGATCTTTACTTCAGTCACCGATGAATTATCTTACAAAGTACCTAGTTTATACGCGACCAACGTTTGACAAAATGTCTCACTTTCACCGACCGTGTGGTGGTAGAGTCTAGGAATGCATACATTTAGTACTCCACGTGTCAGTTATCTTTAAGCTCATTTGTTGCCAAGTTGTAGACCAACTGTTTTGTAGTAATACACACTACAGGAATCAAAGCCTATGCTAACATTTAGATTTTTTTCTTCGTCTTCATTAATACTACTCTCTTTTGGTCATTTCTAATACTTCTACCGCCGAAGCTTTTTAGCCGTCCCAAGTGTGGATAAACAATTCCTTTGTGCAATGATGCAGCAGGAATTATGTATTTGATCGTTCTTGTTCAATTCATTAGTTCCACTGTATCACTGTTACATTCTGCGTACAACCATTCGCCCTATTTCTTATAAAGATTTTGGTTTCAATTACATTATGGTCACCCAGAGGTTTAGATGTAAGTTTAGCCGCGAAGTTAGATCTAACTCGTGGTTTTTCTTGCAGGTGCGTGGTCTTTCTTTAATTAAAATAAACAACGGCCCATAAAAACATGCCATTCTTCAGGAATATGTTCCGCAGTATGACACAGCTGCTTCCTGCACGCTACAATAGGCGTGCAGTTTATTGACTAACTTCAAAATACTGTAGGTGCTCTATGTCTGTAAAGCAAGCTGGAAGCACGGTGGATAAAGACGTATTTTGTAAGAGTTTCTGTTGGTACAGGTAGGTGAATTGACTAGAGTTGTATTGCGAACAAAATTTAGCATAAAAGCCCTATCATTTTGAACTTCTTGACCTGGTCAGTAATTCTCAGTGATTCTGTTATACAAAAGTCGACGAGGAATAGAGCTGTCCAGGCCAACGTACGAAATAGCCGGAAAGGTGATCCCCTGAATGGTGAGATCTTCTGCAAAGGGCATAAGGAAAGAGCCTAAAATGATGAATATTTACGTCAGTGAAAATAAAGTAACTAATGACTTTACTCAAAGACAAAGAGCGACGGTTAACTTCAAGTAGTCAAGGGTCGGAGTTCACTGAGCGAAATCGACAAGCAGTCCTTGAGAATGTCAATAAATTATGCTGAATTCCTACAGAAAACCAATAGAATGAACTGTCTGTCGTTTTCTATATTGTCCTTTGCACCTTCACAAAGAAATTTTACACCCTCGGTGTTTAAGTCGAAATCACGTTGAAAAAAATGAGATAGAATTGATCTACACAAGTGTAAAAGGGGTTAAAGATAAGTAAATAATTGTAGCTGAGCCAGTTTGTCGAAGAGACCAGGCGCTTTGGTCTATTTATCTTTGGCGCGCACATTTCTAACTAACTGAACGTTGGCTTGAGCGTTCTCGTTATCTGATCCCGTTACTTGCGAAGTAAGTGCAGTTAATGCTTCGTGCATCAAAAACCGTATCTGTCTTGATGATGACACCCTACTTTTGATTATAGCTTGTTTATTTTTGACAACTTGCTGTCAGAGTAGTATTTTCTAAACACTTCTTTTCAAGAAAAAGGACACATCGTGCACCGACACGTCATATGTGTGAAATCATAGATTTTTTCCATAGCGAACCATTAGTGTGAACCAATGATGCATTTCTGCTTATGATGATGATGGTGACCCTGGTGGACGCGTCAATCACACACTGATTTCTTGACTGGTCTTAGGGTACCACAAATCATAAACAATCGACAGCTGACTTAGTTTTGTTACGAAGACCGCATTTTATTCCGTTACTCGCAACTTTTATTGGGCTATCGCCTCTACAGAGAATTCCTAGAGGAATGTGTGGATCTTTTAAGCCGTCATATTTTCATTTCATATGAAGGGTTAGTGTTTATAAGAAACTGCTTAGAGTATGCACTACCACGATCGGCATTCGCTTAATGTGCCCATTATCTCTCTTTTTGTTCAACATTGTTAGGGACAATAGACCAGAAGGTTCGCCTAAAGAACCCAATGAACTCCATTCCGGGTTGTGTACTGAAGGACAGTAAGTAGTGGTAACTAGTAGGGTTGCTCTGCGTGAAATACGCTTTTAATCTTAAAAGTGTAAAGCGTCGCCTCATGACTGGGGCGTTTCCACCCCTAAGTTCTTTATTGCAGGTGGTCTTTAAAAAACAGTTGGTCACATTATTTGCCAGTACCATCATCTGATTACTGTTAGACAGATATCAGTGGGGGTAAGGAGGAAAAGTGGCGTGTTTATAAGCTGGTGTCATCTAGGCTTCGAAGGATGTTTGACTGTAGTTAGAAGAAAAATCTTCATTTTTTTGTCAGCTTAATTATATCCACTGAAAACGAATGTAGCCTATCTGCGACAACCGTATGAGCAGTTTTGTTATGCTCGAGTGTAGTTGCTCTTGTCACTCATTCCGCGTTGTGCAGGTTGATTGCATGAACAATTTAACCGTTTGTCATCATGTATTCACACAGAATTTGGATATACGACCGACCTGTCTGCATTGATAGGATTATGTTCCCCGTGGGTCTGTTGAGCATGTACCACAGACGGTATATTTTGCCAAGGTCGCGACATGTTTAATAAAATCACAGGGTGACCAGGAAAGGATGCAGACATAAGTTTTGAGCACCTCCAGTGTTACTTTGTGTATATTTTGTGGGTGTCACCCGCCAGGTTGTGAACAACGACTAGTAGGTTGAAAGCGCAGACGAGATATCGCGCCTTCACCCAAAATGTTACTGTCTGTTCCAGTTACTCTTAATCTATTCATTTTTGTCTCCTTTTCATTAGCTTGTGAATGAGTCAGCAAAACTTCCTTATTAAATCCGCGCCTTATAGAATTATCTTCACTACTATTCTACATATTTTATAGACCTGTGTTGTTAACACGTTCATTAAAAGTGTTGGTAACGGTACATATTTTTTTGAAAAAAATCCGGTGGTATTTTGTGTGATGACATTTATCAAGCTTACTAAGTTAGTCTTTTTCTGATGGCAAACTGAGACATTGGTAGTTTGATGTAAAATCTCTTAGCGAAAATAATGTGAATATTCTGTATGACGTATTTGATTTCAGATTTTTGGTTATTTCACGTCACACTGGGACTACGCGTACACATGATACAATGAGAATATTATTCCGTAGTAAATATGTACGGCCTGTGAACAACGTGAAGTCCAGTTTTTCGGAAAGCTTTCGGAGTGACTCTGAGTTAACTGCCTCAACTTCAGAATGTTCTCAAAACATTTCTGCTGTGCCCAGTAAAACATATCAACATCAAGAAGGTTGGTTCCTAGGGTGGTTTCTTTAACAAACTTTTGAGGTTTGACTCAAGGAACGTTATTCCCTTTTTATACTCTTGGTGAAAAATGTCATTCTAAAACACCGTCTTGATGACGTTCATCGCAGATTTTAAATTACCCACTAAGTTTCTAAACAACACTGTTATTTTAGGGTTTTTTTCCACTGAATTGTGTGAATACAATAACAATCATTCTTTGCGGTGGACTTTCTCTGTGTTTATCAGGGAATAAATCATACAAGAAGGTCTAGGTGAATAAGTACCGCATGAAATGATGAGCTAAAACCGACATTCAATGGATTAATCTACCTGCTCGTTTGCCAAAATTTAACATCGCGACACACTGAAGCATATTTTTCACTTGTACTCATGTCACTGATATTGTACGGAAGATTAAAACGCTTCCAAACAACTTGTATTGAAAATTAATTCTCAGGTATGATACCGGCGACGTTCACAAACTGACAATGGATTCAACTATGTTCACAAATTTGAGTAGTGTATTCTAAGATGAGTAGTTCTAAATTGCGAATAAGTTTCAACTATGTAGTAGCGTGCCCAGGTTTTTACACTAAACCTAGTGATTAATTTATAAA
The DNA here is from genome assembly GCA_008508345.1 of Paragonimus westermani. Taxonomy (NCBI): domain Eukaryota; kingdom Metazoa; phylum Platyhelminthes; class Trematoda; order Plagiorchiida; family Troglotrematidae; genus Paragonimus; species Paragonimus westermani. The sequence continues at coordinate 194,057 of QNGE01000044.1, read as the reverse complement.
GATGTCACCCTTGTTTGATGGCAGGAGGTTTATAATGGGCACTCGTTGCCTGGGTAGATTTCTCGGTGAAAATCACGTCACCTCTGAAGTGTCTGTAATGAAATTTGAATCGACCTTGTGTCACCAGTCTTTTCATATTTCTACTAATAACTATAACTTCACAATACTGGTGTCGACAGTAGTAGGTTTTGATATTGTCGCTAACAGCCCAATGAACTTTATTCTCAGTTTACTCGACTTTTTCATAATGACAGTCCCAGATATTGAAGGTACCTTAACAAAATTGTGTGCTGCTTCGTCAACTGCCATCTGTTTATATACAAAATTACAGCTGAACGAGTTGATACAGGAAATTTCATAGCTTCGTGCATTTATAACAGAAGACAAATTTCGTATTTCGCTTGACTAATATTACACAAAGTTTGTTTCTCAAGTATGTTAGACCGTCACCTCAAAATCATGAAAACCTTATTCATGATGAGATTCACCCAGACAGTTTCACTGTCAGCTCGCCACCCAAACCCTTAGTGCAGGAATTAGGAAAGAAGTCTTTGTTTATTCCAACCACTTTCAAAGGTGGTAGCGCAGCAACATAGTAAGGAGATAGATTCAAGCAAGTAATCAGCAGCACCTGTTCACAACTTAGCTCCATGTCTAATTGGCCGCGTCTCCACTTCTAAAGACCCATAAAGATACAGCCTGGTTGCTGTTCATACAAATCTACTGTTTCGACCTGGAGCAGGTTACACCGACCGAAGATCAAGCCAGCTCTCGAAGTGAATCGGGGAACAGCGCTGGCGTTGGTTAAAGCACGGTGAAACAGCATCCGTCGACGATGCTGTTCACGCTTGTCTGGTCGGAATTAACTACCAGATAAACGCTGATCATGACTGTCAAGAGGTCAGTCGCTGTAACACAAGCCAACATAGGTAGCCCGAATGAGGACTGTCTAAATCACTGAGGCTGGGAGAATCAAGGTGTTTGAACAAATACTGTTCCCGGTGAAAACCTGTTCAGGCGCTCCATTTGAATTGGCCTGGAAGCGCTCGGGTAGACAGTTAGCTTGTGGAGTTCAACCAATGGCGATTGTGGTGTAACGGACCAGTCCAGTTACTACTAGCTAACTGACCAGTAACCTAGCTTCTATGTATTAGGTCCAATTGATATATCTACCTATCTCTTATCTATTTATATGAATGCACCATCCTGAAGATGAATTATCGAGAACACACACTAACCTGTACGGTTTCCTTGCGGGTGTCTGGAAGGGCATGCTGGAAACGTTAGTACAAAGGTACTGTCAGTAATGGCTGTCTCACATTCTTTAAATGTACATTCAATAAACCGATTGTCATCCAGTGAAATACTGAGAATACTGAAACCGTTAAGCAACCAAGCAATTTCAAGCTATGAAGACACTGACTTGCCTACTGAGAAAAATAGGTCGGTATCTACTGCCAGTTTGAGGAATTCCTGAACACTCGAACACATGGAAATGCCACCCGATATGATAGAATGTTTAAACCAGTGGCCTACTTCCATCCGCATAATTATCGTTTTCTAGACTGTTTATTATTTTTTTCTTCGGCGCGATTTCTGTTGCCACAGATTTGGCAAACGACAGTATTAGCCACTTTTTCATTTCAGCAGTTTCGATACTGTCTATGGATATTTGCCTGTATACAATAATAATTCGTGCTATTCAAAAGTTATAAGTTCTTAAATGGTTACAAACAGCATTTTCCACAGAACTACTCCAACGTTTGTTATGTGCAAACAACCCTCATGGTGCTATACACTTTATCGTTTCTGAAAGCATTGCAATACCCGGACCCACTTCAGTAAAATTTAGGTGGATAACCGGAAGTACGTCAATGAAATAGATAAGTTCCAAAAAATGAGATTCGGTTGCAAATAACCAAGAAGAACGTTAAAACCACGGATTGTCTTGCGTAAGTACGGTGGTTTGTTACAAAATTGTTCGTGTTTTTGGAGTTATGTTGAATCGTTTGATCTCCCTTAATATATATATATATATAGGGGGGAAATGAAGAAGGATCTATTTCGAACAACCGTACTATCACGTACGTTAGAACTGTGTTGAAAGTTTGTCCTTGCGAGTTGTACTTTGCGGTTTTTATACGGATCATTCACGCCAACGTAGCGTTTGTCACCAGGGTCAAGAAATTTAGTCCACACTAAACATTAACTGTGAAATTGAACCTGAATCTGTGCTAATTACTAATAATACGGATTACACGTTTCTGATGCAGAACGAAACCTGTTAACCCCCTGTCAACAATTCTGGTTAATGGATTTCATTATGAAACATTATCATGAAATCTAACAATACACAGCAGCTTTTTTTAATCCAACTCATCTTTCTTTTCAAACTACTACTTATGAAAAAACCGAGCAACGCCTGTAAGCTAGTTAATGTTACATATATATGGATCGGTTTCAGTCCAAAAATAACAACCTCATTAAATTGTGTGATTTGTTCCCGACGTTCTTCTCCCTAGGTGTTACATTTTTTCTCACGGGCTGCAAACAAACATGTACGCATCACGGTCAAGCTGTGCTTTGGAGAAGTTTATACGAGCATTTGACCCTAGTTACCACTTAAAAAGTACTGAATACCTATTTTAAACTAGTTAAGTCTCATTTGTACCAGGTGCATCGGCAAACAAAATTCGCTACCTGGCATGAAGCATCAGGGTGGTATTTCGAATACATATCACCTAAACCACTGGATTGAAGTCGTTGTGGTTGCAAGAAAGTTTGGGAGTTACGCTGCTCACTTGCTTGTACCTCCCTTTCTTGAATGTTGCTATTCTGTATCCAGTTGTAGTTAGCCTGGAAAAGATGGTTGTTTGACAATCGATGCTCAGTTTTCAATCCAGACCTGTAGAGTAAAGGAATGACCAGGTGAGGATTTGAACCAGTGGGCATTTAGCTATCATCGTCAAGTCAGCCTCCACTCGACCATCCCTATGTCTGTCGTCGAGGAGAAACCAGGTCATTGTTGTGGTTAAGATGACCCCCCTCGACTAAATGTACGTAGTTCATACCGATAAGTGTCGCAAGTGTTCTTTATTGCTCACTAATTAACAGTAACACTCCAACTTGACGATTTGTCGACAGAAGATAATTTAGACAGTAAAAACAGGAAACCAATTTGGAATTCCCACCTTTGCTGTCACCGCTAACACAAGCTAGTAATATAGTGGAGCGGTTTCATCCGGACCATAACATCATTCCAAGGTAGCTTGACAATAAAATACTCAAAAGCTGGTACCAGTTGTTGTAGAAACTACTCCAACCTATCTACTCGATGATGGATCTCAGGTTGTCGGCTGTGAAACTGCTGTGTAGGTGCCTATACACATATATATACATACACGCACACATACATATTGCCTTTGTTTCTGTACCATTTTTCCATGTTCACAACACAGATGACCCGCAGCAGTTCACGCTATTCCGGTTGAACAACAAATCAGAGGACACGGAGCCTACACTCGGCAAGTCCAGCCTCCTGGATGACAGTTTTGAGTGCACCACAACCGACTGTAAAACGGACACCGGGAGTCACGACAACGAGGTGCACCTACCGGTCAGTGATTTTGATGAGAAGTCAAACAAATGTCTACTCACGAAGAACTCGCGTAGGCAGCCTGTGCGACTGGATAAAAATGCGTCTCCTAGTCCAAGGATTAAACCAAGCCTGGATGAAGCTCAATCTCTGACAGACAGTAGTATGTCCGACGGTCGTACTAACACCACCGAAGTAGTTCTGTTACCGGACTCAATGCAGGAATTCAAATGCATGGATTCTAAAGCTTCAACGGGGACTGGTATGCGGAAACTTAACGCGCTTTCTGAAAGTAATGGATTAGCCACATCTAGGGGGCGATCCGTTCTTCATGTACCCAATTTGACCTCCGACGCTATCAAAGAGGCAAAGCGCCAGTCTGAACATGCATTGCAAGTAAACTCCATATCAGTTACTTACTATCAGTCGATGAGAACTGCTATAAAATCAACTTCGCCTGACTACCCGTTGATGGATGTAGCATTACCATTCTTTCCATAAATTAATCAGATAATCTTTGGGTAAACATGTACTGTAGTACAGCGCCACTGCAAGGAATTCATTAATGACAAAGAAGCTAACGTAGTGAAGGAAAAGTTTCTTCCCGAAGTGGTTTCTTGACAAGAAGCAAGTTTTTCTGTCTATCTAGACGAACATAACTATGAAGAATAAGTCAGCCATCCCAGAGCAAAATGCACAAAATGAGACACAGTTCAATCACTGTTATACTATTGACACCGGTCTGTGTGGCACAGATCTTCGAAGGAGCTGAGCTTCTGCGTATGCCAGGATCCTGGACCCCTACACCACAGCATATGACAAATGGATATTTATTATCAGCAGGACAGAGCGAGTAACAGTTGTGGTAACGGATATAGCCCCATGGTACATGATTACAGATATGGATGCTGTCAACCATTCATATGTCGACCGAAGTTTATCGTGTGTGACACTTTGTATATGCGTGTATTGTAACTTGTCCTGAGTAGGGGAGTACTAAGCTCAGCAAGTAGCGTTGGAAAATATACAAAGCGGTTGATACAGACAAGGGATTGCGGGGAACCACAAAACAAAACATAATCGGCCGGTTGCACGATACTAGTGACCAACGGGAATATTTACCTGTAACAACCAGTTTCTGGACTAATTATATACTTAAACAAGCCAAATGGTTGCACTGAGTAAGTGAAGTTGAGTTGCGTAGTTTTTGAACAGGTGTCAATTTCTAAATCCAATCAACTCACATTTTTGGTTCACCTTGGCTTGGTCGGTACCACAATGTTCCCCAACAAACAACCCTTAAAAACAGACGCATCTGTTCAAAAACACCTTTAAGGTGCACGGAAAGTTCCAACATCAACTTCTCATCTCCCAGAAATAAATGCTTTTTGAGATTTGAATCGGGTCCACTTCTACTTCAGAATGACAAAACACGATGGACATGTCGGACCAAACGTATCTTTTGTATGCATTGCTTTCGAGTCGGATCGTGAAGTACTTGGTGTCTCGTGTGTATGCTTCACACGTCTTTCTGGCAAGCAAAAAACTGATCTACGTCACACTAAGAAACCGTTCGTGAAACAACACAAGCCTTCAGGTGTTAACATCAAATATATTAAAGACACTGTTGTGTGATGCACCCAAGATTCACAGATTTGTTGTACACGGACCGATTGGCGGTTTATTACCAGTGTTGAATATTTGGTGTGTTGCCTTATGTTGGTGTAGGATTATTGCACATGGTCTTGAGTGGTTCTTAGGATATAGGGTTACATCACAAAATCCATAGTACGGTTTTCCTGAGCGTCCAATGCGTTTATACAAGGATCTCGCGTATTGTTCGAGACGGTTCGAAGTGAACTACGTCACTGATTGCTGTCTGTAACATTCCGTAAGTTGTCTTCTAAAAACCTCGAATGTTGGCGGGCTTATTGCGAAAGCGTTTCTCAGTTTCATAAAAGTTACGAACTCTTAAGAATGTACCAGGGTATAGCCCGTAGTTTGAGCAGTATGAAAGAAGCTTTAGATTGTCGGAGGTCTTACACACTCAGTTAATACCCGTTACCGTGTACCTGACGTTGTGTGCCCTATGTATTTTACTACGACCATGTGCCCTGACCATGTAACTGTAGCCCGCATCCCTTATGTTGACATCAGTTGCATGTCCAAACACAATCCTAATTGAAACATGATAGTCAACCAAGACTGGCGCACCTCGCTTTCTCCAGCTAGGCAATCACCTCGATATCAGCACTGTGACCGACATGGTACATACTACTCCTTAAGTGTTTGTTCAGACCGATTGAACCTAAACTCAGCAGTTCGGTGTGGACTAAAAAAACAATCCATCACACGACACACTATTCCAAGACTAGTCATGCACAACCGTGACGACATCAGTTTGCATAAATCACTGTTTCGGTGGGTGGCTATAGGTGTACAGTATGCACGGTGGCGTGCTACCCGAAAGCGTCAAGGAAACGCAAACTACGGTAAGGTGACGGCCATAAGTGTAACATGTTACGGAAAATGTTAAACGTAAAAATGAGGTTAACTCTACATACCTGACTATTCTGTTTGGACTATAGATGGAAATCTGCATCAGGTCATCACAAAGATAAAACCCTAAAGATGTGGCATAGATGGCTTAGACAACCGTTCAGTCGGTTCATCTTGAACACCCACTGCAATTCAAGTGTATCAGTTAAACGACTTGTTACACAGGCGCAACTTGATAACGTATAGTCCAATTGAATGCGCCAGCACATGACATTAGTTTTACGCTTAGACTCAAGTAACTTTAATCACAGAATTGAAAGATATTTCCAAGGGCGGTAGCTTTGGAAGTTCCTTGGCACAGCCTCATTCATGATGTGAGTTTAAGAAGCAAGTCTGATAAAGCGACTTATAAAGCACACAGAACAAACTAGTAAACTCGCATCCATTTGACGGCGATAAGCAGTATTCGTGATGGGATTTTGCGATTCACCGGCAGGGTGTTAAACGTTTCACCGTGATGAAAGTTCGCTTCGTCATCAACTGCGGTGTTTTGAACATTCCCAAGATTGAGATAACATGAATAACACAAGGGACCTACGTCAGTATTGATCATTTTTAGTTGTTAGTAATAACACACTTGACAAAGCCTGAATCTGAACACTCAAACAAAAAGGGTTTTGTTAGTGCTGTTGGCATATCGTAGGCATTCATTTTTCTCATTTAATCATGAGTCTACTGGCGGCTTTTTTTCAATAATAGACCTCATTTCTTATTGTCATATGGTCACGGTTGCAGCGGCTGTAGTCGTTGGATAGTAACCAAAGCACCAGGATCAAACGTCCTGACAACATTCCGAGTAATTTTATGTTTACTCGAAGGTCTTCAAGAGTTTATTGAGCGCTGGATTTATTCGCTGACCCGGGTCAAACCAACGTCCAACAAACGATCTCTAGGTCAACTGATCAGTGTTCTTCGTTTTATCCAATCGAAATCTGGGCAACTGGAATTTATGTCCCAAGTGATATAGTTTCAATGTGAAAGAAAAGTCCCCCATCAGAAACTAAAAGCAAACTACTCTCGCTCAGTTTTTTTAACTTTCTAAAGGAGCAACCAACTGCTTGGTATTCTATAAAAATGCAAGTTACTTGTCTCAAATTTGTCGCGAGCCGAGTGATCACAATTTCGTTTTACCAGTCAGGAATTCTCGGACTCACATAATTTTCAATAGACTCTAGTTTATATCCTAGCAAGTTGGCAGTATCCCACTCCGCATTAAAACAAGGACCGAAGCAAATACTGAATGAAGTGGTATAAGTCAATTTACCTCCAAATCTTTCAGTCAGAACAGCACGTAGGTATTATCACGCTTTGCTTCGAAAACTGGTTCTGACTGATTGCTTGATAGTTGTATGGCCCTCATAACAAGTTGTAATCTATAGTTACTCGACACTACACTTTATTTCGGGGGTCTCTATCGGTGTAGTTTATTAAGAGGTGTCTTACTTAGACCCCAGTCTCAACCAAGAACGCCTGAAATTGACGACAGTTCTGACTAATTATGTCCTACTAATCGTGTCTTCCTCATATGGATTGTAATCTGTGGAATGTATTGTTTTCCTTCCTAAGCTGTAACACTCTTGGTGAGGGGACGCCTTCGCCATCCCCGGACAGCCTTTCTTGTTTTAAAAGGGTATTGCATTCACATATATACCCGTAAACCGTTGTGTGCAGTGGGCAGAAGTTGCCAGTTGCTTTCACCTTACCCAGCGAAGCTCAATCCAGTGGCATTTGTGGCAAAATTATGAGACTAGCAGGGAAACTATGGCATGCAATATGGCCGTTCCAAAGCCAACTGCACCTCCAGTTAGTCGTGTTCTCTCTAGCGCAAATTGAATATCACTTCTAAATTCACATCAAAACATCGAACCTGCCACGTACTTTTTGACATTTCACATAGTTGCCTTGGTGGATGTAAGAAATGCCCACTCGATTGATACCAGTATCGTCCAGCAGGTCTAACTTTCCCGATGGTCTGAACTATTCAGTTACTACTCGCTCTACCTTACTAAATGTGGGTCTCACTAGTTGTTCAGTTACTTCAGTCTGTAATCGACAGTGTGGAACAGACGGTACCATAGTTGTGAAGTATGTAGTTTGTTCATATGTCTGTGGTTCAGTACTTGGAGAGTGGCGGACCCAACCAATTGAAATAATTTGTCTTGAGCTGATGATCTCGTGAACGACGAAGATAACTGCGATACTCGCATTTCTGGCTGTGGTTTACTGTTATACTTGGCGCCCAAAAAGTGATTGAAACTACTGTCATTCCAAGCAGCTGGCCATGAGAAGAGTAAAACAGAATGAACTCTCATTCACTTCAAAAATATAGATTAGAATGTAGAATCGTCAACTAAATGTAGAACCGTTATTTGAGTATTAGTGACAAGACTACCTGTACGTGTACCAAGAAGTTCTTCATCGTGGATCTCATTGGTTTTCTAAACTAGAGCTGTCTAAATTGAATATGTATAATGTGATATAGATGCCGCTTTTGTTTAAAAGTGTTTCTTGTGAAGCAGTAACAATTACTAATACAAATCAAAAACACAAGAAAAGCTGACTTATGTTTCCACAAAATGATATTCAACTGGTTTATTTGTTTCTAAGGTGCACGCACCTTGATTACAAATGTTTCCGTTTGGGAGTAAGAGTTTTACGTAAATCTGTTTTGAGGTCACTTCCAAGGAAGACCTGGCTAAGGCGTTCGTTTATCCTTATAGTAATCCAAGAACTATAGAAGCCAGAAACATTGGCGGATTATGTAGATGAACCAATGGTCCTATGAAGACGGACTGAAAACTGACTGTAACACGTTCCTATATGTACCTACATATACATATCGATCAACTCAGATGCCGTCAGTAACGTCCTCAACGAGGCCGCACTTCATTTTTTTTGACAGAATGAACACTAGGATGTAAGTATGCTTGCTGATGACATTGATAACAAACTTGAGTCGGTCTACTCCAGAAGAGGGCAGCTAGGCGGCGTGCTTCGTTTCTGCGCGTGAAGCACGCAGCCCGTACTGATAAGACATTACTTACAAGTGCAGGTAGTTGAGCGCTAGTGTATGGCGACCTAATCATGTATAGTACGAAGACAATGGTGCAATGGTCAGCATGAAATGGTCTCGTGAAACTGTGTTCAAGGGTTCCAGTCCCACTCAGGACAATATCTTGCACCACCGAAATAATCCAAAAGAAGCGAAACACAAATCTAATAAGGCTTTTCAAAAGGAGCTCACCAAAAAGCCTGTTTGAGTGTAGAAACAGTTACCCACTATTGAAGCCTTTTAGGTTATAACCAAACACTCTCTTCTGAAGTTTTACTTGCATGCAATCATTGCGATCATGCAATCAATCAATCAAACAAGCTTTACTTTGCCTTTGAACTAAGCGCGACCTCCACTCCAACTTGACCACCAGATTCGTCCACGTCTTCAAGAAATAGCTTGAGAACAATTAATTGATTTTTGTGTTGTCCGATGGCAAATTCAAACAAATAATCAAAGTGAACTCTCACGTTTACATATCGATAGCACATCACAAGTCTAGTTTCAAAATCGAAAAGATGCTCGCCAGAACAATGTGATGGCCTGTTTGTTGGAATACGCAAACATTGAAAATGTTCACTAGGTGCTCTTACTTGAAGAAATGAACTTTACAAGCAGACGAGTGAAGTTCGGTAGATTTATCAGATTGAAAGAAAAAAAACAATTGAAGATGCTATCCGTTTTTAATGTTCCAGAATGGTGATGGCTTGAAAATAACCCACACGAAGTCTCCGGTTCACCAGGCTGGTCTGAGAGGCAACAGGAGGTGGGGTTCAGTTGAGAATCCAGTCAGGTTCCAATGGTTCAGAAGTCTTGCTTACTTAGCAATCAGTTAGGTGGGGAAAACGGATGACGGGCAGAAGCAGTCAAATTTGTATTAAGTCTTCGAGGAATTACGAAAGTCGCTGAGACGAACTAAGCGATCTACCTACAGTTACAGTCAATTTCTGTCATCGGAATATTCTTTGTTTAAGGGCACATTTTGTACACTCGGAATTAGGGACTTTGAATACCCTTAGAATTGAAACCTTTCATGCAAATATCAACGGGAAGACCTCACACTGGTTTCAGTAAGCAGTTTATATTCACGAAAGAAGAAGTTGAATCTATGTATTACAGCAGTATTGTAGAAGTCACGGTCTGCCATTGGCTGAACGTATTGGCAGATGCAAAGTCGTAAACCGTAAGTTGAGTGGTGTAATACATATCAAAGAACTTAATGAATAACGGATTGCATGATACCGGGGCTGTTCGTTCAATCCTGACGTAGTAGTAGTGTAAAGCTAATTTTATATTGGTTCCTTGTTGGATCATCCACTATGTCGAGGTTTAGACAGGCGGTGAACCGAGTAGATTTCTACCCAATTTTTCTACGCCCATTCTTTCTAATTTTTGTTCTCTTCTCGAAGAGATCATGCCTTATTATCTATTCTCTCCTACACAATAAGTGTAACCAACTTTTCTCCTGGATGAGCTCTCCTTATCTGTCTGACGTGGTTGTACCAGAAAGGGTCAAATTCCAAGTCAGTATAGCCCCTCCGATTAACACAGTGCGCAAGCCTGATCTGTAAAAGACTTCACGTCCCTGGAAGGTTTTTGTGGCTCTGTTGTAACTAGGCATCAATATCACCCACTGAGATTCTACTGACAAGTATTTCAAATACGACTCGTTTCGGTAGAGCGTCACTTTTACTTATCTTCACCTTTCGTGATACGCTTTTCTTCTGGTAAATTTCCCATCACCACTACAGTCAGTGACGACTCTAATCCCGATGTACTTCGGTTAGATTCACGCTTATCATAAATGAACGAATAAATCAGTGAATGAGTCCAGCGTGAAAATCTCAAAGATTATGAGTGCCTGATTGTCCAGTCCAACTCGATTGCTCCCCTGACAAAACTGTTAGTATGTGCATAGGACAACCAAGCCTCAGATCCGTTCACTCTTTGTCAATCGTGACTACTTGTGAATAAATGATTGAGCATCCCCATTCGACGGCGTAACTCGATTTTGTTCCCCATCGTTTAACCATGTGACCAAGGTCTCATAAACTCTTGCTTTTTTTCATTAGCCATAGTTACGACCAAATTTTTAGTGCTGAACTGACCAAGACAACTACTGCCTGCTCCAAAATCCTGGTCCCGCAGTTTCCGGTTTTCACCGTCTTCTCTAGGTCACCCATGTAGGTTGCCACTGTTTTACATACACTGGACGTGTGTATTCATGACAAATTTCACCGTTTTCAAGACGGCTGGTCGATTTTTATGAACTCACGAAACAAACATATGCCATCAATCCATTTAGCTAATAAAGTTTACAGTTTGTACTTGAGTTGCATATATTTTTAAAGCTAATCAACGAATTTACGCTGATTTAAAAAGTATCTCTTGCACAAAAATACTTGTTGTCTCATGAGTGACACTAAGACCAGTACGTATGAAAGCCTAAATCCGCCGTATGTTTATTTTAGAACGGAAAAGTATTTGCGGTCTTTGGACCTTACAATCGTGTGAGATTGGCGTTAAGAACCCGCGGCTGGGTGGAGAAATTCTATCGCAGTGCTTCGGCAACTCGTTCCAGGGATCAATCTAGGGCTCCTGCAACTACTGGTCAAAAGCGGAAGTCTGTTTCGTTGGACCGTCAAACGTTTACCGATGTGGACGATAGTCTGCCTGCCTATCCAGATGACGACTATTCTGATTATCTGCCAGACACGGTAGCCTCTTCTGAAGGTCAGCCTGATTATTACCATAGTTTCAGTTAACCACAATTACGTTTACGGTTCCCAGATTCTGTGAGAATGTGTTTGACAACAGTACCCTGATTTTCTATGCTAAGAATTCCGTTAGACGGAGTAGTACAGTTAGGGCCAGGCATATTTGGGCACTGTACACCGGACTGTTCATATTTTCTATTTTGTCATACCCCAGCGTTCAAACAAAACTAAATCACCTGAACACTGTTTGGGAGTGTTTTCTCACAGAGTAGGCAACAGATGAATACTTCGAATAAAACAGTGAGAAGACGCAATTCATGTGATGTTCTCCGGAGTAACATTTCGTACATTCTGATCATGCATGGACATGTAACTAATTTTAAACGAGTCAAAATTCCACAGAGTGAAAGTCATGGCTTAAGGGATGAAACAGACAGACACCAAAAATGAAAATGACAATTGTGGGACTGCTGACTACCAGGGTAGCCGCAGTGTCAACACAAATTGTTTTTGAACACACAGGGGGGGACTGTGACGTTTAATGGCCAAAGCCTCAACAAACTGGAGTATGCGTTTCCGGTTGCTCCGAAAGATCACCGAGAACGCGTCAGAAACTTTGACTATGTGTCCTGTTTGTATTATGTGCTTTGCGACGGAAGATGCGGGGTGCCGTTCATTGGCATCTATACAGGCTCCTGGCGTTTCTAATTGCGTCTCCAACCATTTGGGTACTTGCCCCATGATACGAACAGCTAGTTGTCGATTTGTCCTCCCTATGTAGCTCATACTGCAGCTACATGAGTATTTGTATAAACAGTGAGATGTGATAGACGTACACTGTTTGTTCGTAACCGGGGCGACTGGTAGAGTTCTAGTTCGTTGTGTTACATAGTTTCGCAGCGTTATAAGTCCTGGATACAGCCGCTGTTAGACGCTTCCTCGTCATTGTTGATCAGCTGTCCCCCAGAAACGAGGGTTCTAAATACACCGTCCTCTTCGGTACCGTCGTCACTTCTACAGTTGGGATGACGGCTTAGCTGTACTTTTTAATAAATCCCAGAGGGTACCCGTTGACCCGTTGCGTCTTCTCATTGTTTTATTCAAGTTCATAAAGGGAACAAACTATTTCAGATGAATAATTGTTGCTCATTTTTGAGAACTTGCAAAATCTCCAGAATTAATGAGTTTTACAGACGAGCTGCGGAGATTCGAATAGCAACCGCAATAAACATGACTTGGAACTTTATGCTAAACTGAGTATTTTGAATTCTCCGCCCCCACACTGAAACGAATGTCAAGGTAGTTTGTGCAGTTCTGGTGTTTCCGAACTAGACTTGTGTTTTAGGATGGGTCAACTGTCAGAGTTAATGGCAGCCAATAATCAAACCAGTCAGTAGATTTTCATCTGCCTTCACTATGAACAGGTAACAAGTTAGTACAGTGACTTGGGGAAGAATGACCTCTTCAGAGGGTAAACTTCAAGGGAAGTTGACCTTGAATAGGATTTACGGTTGCTTTTTGGCTTATGGATTTGGTCAGAGTTTAGCACTTCATCGCGGACTGTCCTGCATTGTAAATTAGTGGTGAGAATCCGATTCCACTGCTCATAGACCGTTGCCAACACCGGTGTCAGATTTTTAAAACAATATATCTACTTGAATGTAACTTCGGCCGACAGTTAAGGTAAGAATGTTGTTCAACAGACTGTCAGTTAGCAATACCCGCGATAATGAGTAACACATCTGGAAACGTACACTGTGTCGATCGCCCGCCATCCCCAGCTCAACTAATCATTATTTTGGTCCAGCTGTGACCTCGGTAATCCAGGTGTTACTCAATAAACTCTTATAGGACACTAAAGTGGGCTTATTAGCATGGCTTAAACAGACGCGATTAGAACTGCCGTCAACGTTTCCCACCGAGCCCAGAGTAAACAACTGATAAACAACCGTTTTTGTTTATTTCTTCTCAAACTAATAGTATCAGAACTTTTTCATCCAAGCATTTAATCAGACAAGAGGCAGAACCTACGAAGCGACAATAGACATGTGAAGTCATCAGCGAGCAGTAGCATCCAGATAACTGATTAGACCTGGTCCTTGAATGCTACGTCCCGTGGTTATAATCAAATGTGTAAGTGTATAGTGCTTGTGACTGACTGATTTGTGGTGCAGAATATCGTAAGGACTGAACAAATCCTTTGTTGGGGAACAGGATAGGGTTGAGTAAACCGCACACGATCGACACAGCGGCCGATAGAGTGCGCCGACAGACTGCCTTCAACTGAGAAGAGACCATTCAAAATGTTTTAGTAACATCTACATAGTGAGTATTATCATGAAGATGTGTGGCAGCAACGCCAGTGACTATGCTTTAACGGCGGATGTTAAGTTGGGTGATATTCCTTGATACGCTTTGGTAAACGCCTATTTGTACGGCCAGCATTTTCCACTGCGCAGAACAAATTCGAAGAAGTACGTCAGCGTAGACTGACCACGGACTGATAATCTGCCCTTTGGGCTAACTTCTAACGTCAGCGATGTGATAACCCAACTTCGCGAGATTGCTTAGGAAGAAGGACACCCAAACGATCGGCAGATGTGTCAGCAAACTGCTCTGCTTTAGCACCCATTTTAAAAAGGAACTACGTAAACGCTGATTTCTTCTTTTCTTGAGATATTACCTTCTCGTATGGAATCTTGACAACCATAACTACAGTGTTGGATTGTCCCCGATAATCATTCTTGTTCCACGGCTTAATCCAAGGATATCTTTCTTGCTGTTGTTGTCAAACCATTGTCTAAAATGCTTTTTTGTTATTGTGTATTCGAATTTCTAGTCACGTTCTCAAGAAATGAACACGTTAGCCACCGAGCCACCTATCTCGCATCAAGCATGATCTAAATATCATTCCCAGGTGTCTAGCCAAGTTTGTTTGTCTTTAATGCACAGATTGTCCGATTGTCTCGAGGAGCGATGCATTCACTGTCTTGTTAAATCCAACTGATGACCCCACAACCAAGACTTCTTACCAAGTGGAAGCCGTAGAAATCCTCAAGTTTGGTTAACAGCACTGATATGCAAACCTGACTGACCGCATGATTCTTTTGTTGTAGTATGTCAGCGGTGCAATTACCAATACGGTCACGTCTTGAATACGTGGACAGAGTTCAGTTCCCTTTCATGCTAATAATACGCACGACTGATGATGATGATGATGATGATGATGATGACAACGAGGATGATTGGCACACGTTACTATTGATGAAATCCGAAGCAAGAGATTGGTTTTGAAACTAGCTAGCTGAGAAGTCTGTGTGGTAACGAAATTTTCATTCGACCGTGAGTGATGTTCAGGCTATCTCGACCTAACTCCCTTAATACTTTTCAGTAATATATACATTTTCAAATCGCATATCACACATAGTTGATTGCAACCTTTGTATCCAGGTCAGCTCTTTACCCGACCCACTACGAAGGGAAACACTGAAATCGAGTTTCACTCTTTTTCAAGGTGGAATGGCTGGACGCGTGTGCAGCGTCAAAAATCTGAGGGAGTTTTTCAAAATCAGTTTCTTGTTTTATAACGACAAACATGTCACCAGTACATCTGTGGAACGCATGCAAACTGCGCTGCGAGCTAGAATTATTATTATAGTTTGCTTACAAATACGTCTGTTAACACTGAATCTACGGTAATCCCGTTGGTACCCTGTCGAACCTTCAATACCACTAGCCTTCACACAGGTAGTGAACATTAACGGTGAAACGTGGAGGCAGTTCTTCTGAGTATGAGTTCCGTAATCCAAAATTATTTACTGGCTGGTAACCGTGTCGGCTGATGTGAACATTTGTGTGTAGCAAAATCGCATGAAGAGTCCGCGTATTTCACACATCTATTTTTACGATAAATTCGCTCATTCCACGATCACAACTCAATAAAGCTCACTCTAGTCTCAAACAACCCTTCAATTCTGACCGTGTGGCGTAAAATCACGTCGACGCCCGGTCCGGATTTAATCAACTGCACACAGGACCAACCTCCCCTCTACCCGAGTTCATACCGAAAACGGAAAACAGCGGAGACGCAGATGATTAGCTGCTAGGGTTGCCAACGACGTCTAGTCCCAGTTTTATTGTCAGCTCAAAGTGCGAGCATAAAACGTTTCGTCCACACCACCTGATCACGGTTCGCACCCTGTAACATGTGTATATGCATATGAACGTATCTATGAGCGCATGTGTGTGAGTGGGCCTGATCACATGGGCACGACTCCCACTTGCATGGTCATTCCTCACGAGTATTCGTCCGTCCATACAATTCCATGCAACGTAACGTTAAGTGCTGTGCCTTCTTGTTTAGCCCATTTCTGTTTTTGTGTACCTCTCTGTACATTATGCATGGACAGAATCCCCACGCTGCTTAGTCGTCTTCGTGATGTGCTTACTGATGACGAACAGTTGTTGACTTCACCAGAATCTGATCAGAAACAGTCTATTTTATTGTTCTCAACACCCGCTAACAGTTAGATTGGGTCGGTTACGACACCGCATGTCAGTATCACTGGTTCATCATAACCGATTGCGTTTTTACTTCATCACTACTGACTAAAGTTGGAACAGTTTTAGGTCTCGCATATGCTATAATTTTGTTCGCTTAGGCAGTCCAGAATACAATCGCGTATGAGCTGAGTCATTTCACGTGTGTAGTTCATTGATCTTGCCAACTTTAATGAATGTTCACAGTAAGCTCAAAGATCTATAAATCAAGGTTGTTATCCAAAATTCTTGTGCTTTCTATCTGGTTTAAATACATGAATTTTTTACTCTATAAGTGTACGGATTCTATTGACCATTTCGTGAATTCCCTGTTTTGTCTCAGCACATTTTTAAACAACTTTTATGACCTTAGTGGATCGAGAATGAATAGTCGAAAAACCACTGTTGCCACCAACTGGCCTGTCCTCATTGGTAACAAAGATCACAGTCCATCTCATCCTGTCACACTGCGCCAGCCATAGTAACAAAAGCTGAAAATTACAGTGTTACTTCTCGTTTTTAGCTCTTAGTTCGACACTCCAAAGATAACGACCTCTGCTTCGGCAAACCAGTAAGTTTTTCTACTCTCCACCATGCCACTTCTGTCTGATGAATTGAATCCAGGGAAAAACTGGTCAACGCGAAAGGCTAGTCTATGATCAAACAACCAAAATCTTTTGCATCACTGTCCTGTTGAAATGATGATCACTAACTGGACTGTGTCCACTCTGTTCAATGATCTGTTAAAAAGTCAGTTGTAATCTCCACGGTGTTGTGTATCAATTACTCATCATGGGATTAATTCAGCCGCGATTTCCCATTGATTTTCAATCAACCCTAGAAAGTGTGCAGTAGTTCAACCAAACTGACATAACCGATTGCAATGGGTGTGATTTTATTGATATTTTGTGCTTTGTTTTAATAAAATTACGGCCTGTGATAGAAGCATAGTAACAAGTTTTTTCGTTTACCAACTAGTTACAGCTGAGTGCAATGTTCCACCTTGGCTTGAAAAAGATGGCTATTATGCTTTACTGGTGAGTCCAAGTTCACAAAACTTATTGTTAGCTCGAAATTCTGCTTAATTTTTGCGAATTTTTTAAAATCCGTAACCCTAACTGCATTATATCCCTAGCTGTCATTTACAGACTATCAGTCTTACGCATACAATCACATGTTTAATAGATTCTGAGTCATTCACTGTGGTACCATGACTGGAGCAACCGTTCGTGGAGGTAGTCACAAAGATCATATAAAACGGAAAGAAAGACTATAGGGGTTGGATAAAACGTTGTTTGTCGCAGTGTCCTGCTTGATAGAACTGTCAACTAGTAGTTGGATTGATCACAAAGGCATTAATGAGCGAAGCATCATCTAGCTACCTTACCTGACAAAAGACTTAAAGTTTATGCATATCTTGACCTGACAGTTTTGTCAGCCTACCCATCAGCTGATGTCATCGGTGAATGATGGCATGTACAATAAACTATCATATGGTAGATGTATTTGGTTGTCCTCACAAAAGATTAATTTATACTATACCATCAACTGACTGTATAATTGGGGTAGTTAAACGGCCGCTCTGCTAACGTGTAACTGGTTTAAAAACGTGCATTAGCTCCGATTCCAACCGCCTTATTCTGAAAGTCAATTCCGAGGGAACACGTACAACATTTTTTAGTCATTTCTGAGTGATTTACTCTTGTTCAATTTCTACAGTAATGAGAACATCACCATGTCCCGTTTAAAGTGATTCGCTGGCTGACTGTGCTCATTTAGAGGATTCCGCAACACAACTTGATTGACTTAGGTTGGTTCATTTGATACCCATAGAATCTGTAATCAAAGGTATGGTCTGTTCGGTTCGCTATATGAATTGAACTGATTTGTCTGGCACTGCCATGGGATGAGGCTAAACAGTGACAAAGTGGGTCAAAACATTTTGGTCCAACAGTTGAAGTGAACAATGAATTATACAGATAGGGTTATTTGGTGATTGTTCATGATCAGTTAGACGGTGGAAAGAATGTGTTAAGTCACGATGTGATAACTGCATCATTCTCGTTATAGGCAGCAATATGTCAGTGGTTGATACTGTTGTTTATCTGTCACTTAACTATAGGAAGAAGAGAAAACTCTACTTGTGAAGTAAAATGCAGAGATCGGAAGAAGCTTGATAGCTAAAACCTTGTCCCAACTTTGTTCTTAACTAGCAATAACCGATCTGCTTGACACTGATGCATCGTCTACATGACAGCCTCCTTCCGGCTCCATAAATTACCCTTATCTCACTGAAAACTCAAACTCATTGACAGTTGTAACTGTTACTGATCGTCATGGCAACCCAGTTGTTTCTTCGGTTTGGCCAAACGATGTTAGATCATAACTGTTTGCTAACACCGCACCTGGTTCCGTATGTTTGGTGATATCACGTGCCCCATGGCCAGGTACAATGGCCAATTTTACTAAATCAGCAAAGGTAACTGGAGCACATCTCTAACATGTTAACCCAGCGCCTACCATACCGTGCACTGTTACCACTCTCTTCGAAGTAAGTGTAGGGACAACATACTGGACAAATCAGCTGAAAGAACTGGTATTTCGGTTGGCTTTAGCTGTTTGTTCCCGGCTTTCATACTTGGGTTCAAAAGAGGTTGGCTGTGCATCGCTAAATACTGTGTGAGATACGGTTGCATACCTTGCTCGATGACTGGATTGTTACGCTTGCTGCCGTGATTTTCAATAGTGGTTGTTGGTGTTAGGATTTCTCTCTTCAAATAAAAACAACAGCAAGGTTTTAAAATTACTTGCAATGAAAAAGCTTTTCCCTTCTTGTTTTCTCATTTTGGCTGTGAGCGTTATCAGTAGCTTTAATCCACCTGTTAACGATATTTTCTTCGTCGTCATAAAATGTCTTCTTTTCGGTTTCCAGACTTGTGTACTGATATAATGACATAATCTATTGAATTATCAGACCTTTATAGAAGTGGATATAATGGCGCGCCCCAAGGAAGTTTTTCGGTTAGGATATTGGTGGAAGGTTTACACATAATCAGAAAGTGAATAACCAACACAAATATGGCACGTAAATAGCAGTGCACGTGAATACCAAAGCTGTATAACAAAATGTTAGAACTTGTGAACATTACGATGGCGCTATAGAGCTGGTTTCGACTGTTGCCAGTTGCTAGGTGGGAGAGTGAAAGCCTGATGTGGTACGATGGACGGGCGGGTAAGTCGTTTGATGGATGGAGCACTACAAGTTTGGAAGTCGAACCTCCTCTCCGTACGACTGAGTATTGTTTAGCTCGTGTAACAGCATCAAGGCGGGATGTGTTCGTCAGCATGGTGTGCAGCATTGATTGGTCATGCCTCTTGTTGCGTTGTTCTGGCACTGTTTGTGTCCAAGATCCACACCAAACAATGAAATAGGTAGTGTATTGGTAACACCGACACTAACTTTGTTGACAGCGTTGGAACTGCTGACCGCGTCGAGCGTTCCTTATCAGAAGCTGTATCGGGCCGTCCTTGTTAGGTGTTGTTCCGAGCTTGGTCGGATACAGATGGCTGATTTTACGGTTCACGCTAACGTTTAAAATGTGGGCCAAGGAAGTATCAGTGTCGGGACGCGTTGCATATTGGATGCAACACGTCAGACAGGTAATTGACCGGGTTGCATATATGACAGGTTCAACAAGATACCTAAAGAACGTGTACGGTCAAATCCATTGGAGGTGTGGTAATGGGTTTACCAGCAGCAGCCTGTAAGTTTTGGATGAGGTCATTTGAATCCTTACAATGGCTAGAGACAGCCAGTTCTACTGTCAAACTGGACGAAATGATCTAACGAGATCTGATCATTACCTGCTATCTCATAATTGGCAAGTAAGCAAATAGTTGACTGTCACGGTCAGCCAGCTGTAACGAATGTTCAATACTTCAAAATAACTAATTAGGTGTATATCCCAAATTGAGAAGGCACGAAAAACGGAAATACACATGCGGAATAAATTGTCCGCAAAACATCAGTATTTTTGCGAGCACGGTGTGTACTGAACTGAGAAGCCGTTGTGTATTATCTTGATATACACTTACTGGTCTTTGTGATGAACAATGCCAATTTACGCGCATACGACTGCCGGTATTTTGTGTCGCTATTCCTTACGCTTTGAGAATATAAAAAATAACCAAAATCATTTCCACTTCCTCAATCAAAAAAGTCTCGCATGGTTCGATCTGCCCTACCCAACTTCATTTGGTCATTGCGAAAGAATCAAGTGGATTTTCGATTTCTACGACGAGAACAGGTTGTCAATCATCATTGCCGAGCACCATTCACAACCAAAGTGAGCATTCCTATATGTACTCGAGTTTCAAGTGACGATTTCGTTTTCCCAACTGACTAAAGCATGTTCATATTCTTCCGACATTTTTTAAAAATCAGTCCTGATTTACTTCAACTCTACTGAGTAAGTCCTCGAATTAGTCTGTGATATGATGCCTGTTCAAATCCGTCGCCCACATTGTCGTGCTTGAAACAAACTGCTCATCAGTGCGTGGGATATTAAATAAATCCTCAGAAAATGCTCTTTTGGAAATGTTTTGTGTATGAGTTGGTCACCCATATGTCTGAATCAGATGACTTCTAGTTCACTACTGGCTTTTCCAATACTGATGAATTAATTGCAAATAAATAATCGTTAACAAAATTAGTAGGGTGAATTGATGGTTTAGATATTCCGTCGTACGCCAAACTTAGTAGTTAGGTTGTGAACGGTTCACCGTCAACCGAAGTGACAACATCAGTGCATAGCTGCTTGAGCGTATAGGTTTGAGGACGGACGCTGATGAAGTCTATCAGAATCTACCACTCTCTGCGCTCAAACCTATACGTTCAAAAACCTGTCCACTGATTGCGTTATTCTGTTTGATGGTGAAACATATGCAACCTAATTATCAAGCTTGAAATACGACCGAATATCTAAACTTGAAACCTGCGTGTAACTAGTCCGGCTAGTATGTTGGGAATTGACGGACTTGATAGCTACTTCCAAAGAATCATTTCTGTCACAATCTTCCCACTTGTGGTTCTAGATTGATACCATTTCTCTAGTACATTCAGCCGGCCACCAATAGGATTTTCATATGAAGTCATCCCAATGAATTTTTCGTGGTACATCAACCTCCGACGATTAATACACAGGTTAGAGTCTAAAGAACCGCCATACCCTGATCTGGTTAGTTTCCTCTTTTAGGTGTCCAGTTGATGCCTGTTGACCTGAAAAATATTTACTGAAAACGATGCGTAATATCGCTGTCAAGAATTACAGCAAGCACTGAGAATAGGACAAGATCATCAGTCTGGATGTGATTTGAGTAAATGAGCAACTAACAAAAGTTTGAAGCGATCCCAGAGAAACACACAAAGACCTCAGCAGGAAAGCCGTTCCAGTGGTTGATAACCCTGAGACAGAGAAGAGATGTCTACGAACGATCAGAAGACGGAAGTTCAAAAGCTTATTCTCATATCCTTGTCGGCATCATTCATGTGGATACAGATCATGAATTTCACACTGAGATTCGTAAAGAATAATTACTGCTAGTGACCAGCAAGGTAGTCGCATGCTTAACATGTTCAGTAGCAAGTAGATTTTCCATCAAGTCAGTAAGCACTACTTGGTTAGTCTGCTCACGCAGCGGTCCTACATAAACCTCTTTGAAATGTTCAGACGACTTTTATGCTTTTGCGGGAAACGTGTTTTTTATTACCTCAGACATCATTTTTGAAGCCATCTCGTGGTGGTTTACGGAGGATAGTTTGGACACCATCCAGTCATATAGATCCCACTTTAGATAGATTTCAATAATGTCTATTGTGTCAAGTACCCTACGAATCACTAAGCCATTGGCAGGGCTCCAGTCGAGTGATATATGTATGCAATTTTTATCGTTTAGAGGAAGATTCTAAGCTTCCGAGCTGCATCTGGCAGCGTCAGGATCAGTCTGTAGTGTGATCCCATCCCTGAGACGTTTTCAAGGATGGTGCTTTTCAGTAAACACCTCTTTGTTTTGCACGAGGTGCCAATAAAGCTAATCGACTGATTGATAACCGGGAAGCGTCGATCGCCCAACTTGAAGACAGGCGTGGCCATAGCTTCTTTCCTAAAGCTAGGTAGAACGTCACCTCGAAGTGTTTGTTTAAACACTGTGGGTGGACTCTTACAAGCTAACCTCTAATTCTTTGAGGTCCCTTGAATAAAAAGGTATTCATGCAGCTGATACCGACAGCACTATTGTGGTTTGGCTGCCACTAAACCTACAGTTCATGCAGTGAAAATGGACACTAGAAAATATCAGCCGACAGTGCTGGTCATCATCGAGGCCGGTGCACTCGAAGTGGTATCATTTCTTACACTTGCGGCACTGTGTACCGTTTTGTAATCATACTTTGCAACCGTAAATACTGCAAGTGCTTTTTTGCCTCGGTGAATTTCTGCTGAACTCCAGCACTGCACGTTGCTGTCAGTATAGAATGCTGTGGAATGGGGACAATGATAAAACGTAAAATACACAGTATTCGGTAAACCACTATGCTATTCGATAAAGAGTAACGGCAATCTTATATAAGTTCTGCTGAACGTGGCACCGATAAATTAAATATGTTATTAAACATTTACAGTAAGAAACTTTCAACCAAATTTCGACTTACACGCACTGTTCAATTTCCTACATCATCTAGACATATACCGAAAAAATACACCAGATTTTCTGTACATCTTGTTCGAAAATCATATATCATTTTTTAAACTCACATACCTTCTCGGTGGGAATACCTTGCGAATGACTCGTTTCCACATGAATTGTTCGAGCCACTCATCGCTCACCAACAGTAAAAGACACTGTTCAGAATGTCAGATATGGTCACGGATTTCAACTTTACTGTTTATGCTCTTCTGCCGTGTTTTGCAATATGACTTGTGTTAGTTTGGTTAGAACTTACCAGCAAATGAAGTTGGAAGTCTTGGTATATTGTTTCCATGGTGTCTAGTGTGCTGTTGTTTGTGTAGTGGTTAATACCATCGCGTCAAAAGCATTTGAGGGCGGCAGCTCAGACTTCGGTCAGCAGAGGGATAAACACCTCCACGCACTAGTCTCAAGAGAACAGCAATTCAAATATAGTAACTGTTTCCGAAGTGAGCCAAGTGCAACGAATTCTCTAAACGCGTAAGTATTGACACAACTTAAATAAACATCAGCCTACGGTAATCCAAACTCTCAGCGTTTTATGAGTTAGTTAGCTTCACTCTTATTGCTGTTTTTACTTTCATGTGTACTTCCAGTTAGCATATCTCATTGCCACCGTTGTCAGTCGTATGAGTAGTGTTCGATATGTCAGCCGAAACCCAAGCTACTTACTAGCAGGTTGCATACTATCCCATCTCGGAGCTGCAATTAAGTCACACGGTGACTCTATGATTCCCTAAACACAAACACGCATAAATTTGCAAGCTCATAGTGAGTAACGGATATTGCTACTGAACTGACATCTGTTTCTTCTTGGGTCATCCAACCAGATCGGACTTTGTCGGCATCTTCGTCAAATTCGTTGGATTGATGAGGTGGATTCGGACACGTTTTTTCCCAGGTGCTTCATCTTGAGCGAAGAGGAAGACAAACAGGCATTTATAGGTATGTTGCTTACAGGTTAGCGTAATAATACGTACTGAGTTCTCTCCATAATTCTGTAGAATTTCTAAAATGACAATTGTGCGAACAGCTGTTTTCGGTCCTTCTCGTCAGGTCCATACAATTGTAAAAGGTTTACGTGAAGTATATATAAAAATCAGAACAATTTACATAGGTCACTAAAACCATGAGTGTGGGGAGGATCACAGTCTACTGGAGAAGAGTGGCAGTGATGATGGATGAGAAAGTATCGTAAATGCCAACCACGAGACACTTTCTTCAATGTCGAGTGGTTCATACTTGTGTTCAGGTTCCACGTGGTGCTCGAGTAATTGACCAAGAGAAGCAAAAGATTCGTACGAACTGTTCTTCCTCCTACAGGTGTGGGTTATACAGTCTGGTGAGAATAGCCTCTACCGTTAATGACAGTTTCACACTAGGCTCCGGAATGAACTTGATGAACCATGAAGAACCTTCAGTCTGCTTTATTTGATAGCCAGGATCAATCAAGTAGGACTCACTGGCGCTGGAAGTGGGCCTTCTCTAACCGTTCTGGAACCGTTCCGGAAAATTTTCATGAATAACCTTTCGATCGCTGCCTTGTAGTTCTACCAGTATAGTCGATATCAGAGCGATAGGTGTGAGAATAACCACAACACTACTAAGAGAACCTAGACAAATTAACTTTGAGGTGTGACGTCATAACCGAGCGGGAAGTGAACAACTAGGCGAACAATCAGACACTGTTGAATGCACTTGAAATTCGATAGCTGCTAACCTCGATAGGAACTCCGCCTTAGTGAAGTATGATGTGAGCACAATTATCCTTCTCCGAACTGCAAACGTCACGTTTCGTTTTGAGGATGTTCAATCTGGTTGTGTGTCTCCAACTTGCTAGATTTCGTTCTACAGGGTATCTGGCGACCAAATCTGTTTCGCTGTGCTTGACGAGCAGGAAGCTAAGACCTTTCCTCACTCCCGATGGATAAAGCTGTGGAAGTGCATACAGTGGCCAGTAGATGTCTGTTTCCTTGAGAAATTGTTTATGAATTGTTTATTCTGTAAAGGGAGGCGGTCTGTGCAAAAGACTGCTTACTCAGTTACTATTTGCTTGTCTGTTAGAGCTGGCTACGGACAAGTGAGCTCAAAGTGGTGCTCACGATACTTCTTAAGGCACACCCTCAAACCTACATTCCACGACTGGGTTCGTCCATGTATAAACTAGTCAGTTAGAGCTATTCTGGATGGAATCTCGTAACAGGCAGCCTTTTGCACTGTAGACCAAGGGCCTTGTCCATTCTACCACCAGCCCTACAAGACTCGTTTAACACTGTAGACTGGCAATCCGAGGTAGACTATATCTACCCACATTAACCGGGTTTAAAACAACCTAAAACTTAATTACTTGCAGATTCCCTTGTCACAACCGATGCTTGTAGAACTGGTGGCCCAGCTGATGAGAGTTTTGGCTCGTAATAAGAATGGTTGCCGGTCCGATCCCCCATTCAGACTATCCTTACCTGATGAGTTCAAACTAGCATGGAACCGGTCATGAAGTGTTTTTTAGGAAGAACAGCATGAAGAATTGTTTTGTTGTTGTCGTCGCCATCTTCGCTCCATTTCAGTGGTGAACTTAATGTGGGGATGTGTATAGTTAAACTCCACCAATGAGTATACACTCGACCACTTCATTGTGCTGGGTGAAAGTATACAAAACCACTTTTATGATGTACCGCGTACACTGAAGTGGATTCGTCAGCTTCCTGGTTGAGAAGCGTGTGGGCACAATTGTTGTCAGTATTCGATTCGGATTAGCCAACGGACGCCGGCACACATTACTCACTAAGGGTAGTTTGCACTGAACCACTTGTAGTTCCATTGTAGACTAAAGGTAAGAAGAAGGAAAGATGAAGAAGGCGTGTGAATAGAAACCTTTGTGGCTTAGCCGGGCATTGTTGGTTAGTCGGTTGATAGGCTGATAGAAAAGTAAAATCCGTACCTCTCTGGAAAAAAAATTAGATGCTTCAATGGTAGGACCTAAAGTGATGAGGGAAATAATGAGAACATAATGCGAGAAGTAGTCAAACATAGGAGTGCATACTATTGCATTTTAGATGGGAGGAAAAAGAGGAGTGGATATGTGAATTTGGTTCGAAAGGCAAACAAGACATTCATTAGGTAATTCACCAACTAAGTTAAGGAGAAACAGGGACGGAAGGCCAACATGGCTCATGTTTCTGAAAAGGACAGTCAGTGATCTGCCAAGGAATGCTGAACGGTGAGTGATACGAAGAAAAAAAGATGTGGTTGTCAAAACCCACTTGAGCCCAACGCAATCGGTGTCCCTTCGCCGACGGCGTACTAGGAATACGTTGATGACCTACCAATCTAAGTGGGCCACAGTCACGCGACCACGATCTACGGCACACATGTATGACGCGATTCAATTTGCAGCCATGCAAACGTCGCCGACTGAACCACCAGTTACCCATCAGTATTGAATCCCCTCAGACTAAGGTCTAAAGTCAGTATTACAGTTTGAAAGACGCGCTTAGATCACGTTCTGGCATCGCAGCTTCTAACCACCAGGATTTCTATGTCTCGCCTTCAACTGCCCTGACAGGAGCTGTTTCAGAATTCTTTCGCTGACCATCTTGCAGACTTGTCGTAGCCAACGAAGCTGATGTTGCAGCAACATGGCTTCTATCCGGTCCGCGTCCAATTGCCAAAGTATCTCAGTGTTCAGAACCATGTCCAAACACTGAATACTTAAGATGGGTTCTAAACACTATAGATGAGAGTGGCTCACGTACCGCACAGTCCGTTGATGTAATATCCAAGTTTCACCTCCCTACAGCACCCCCAGATGGTAGACAGGCAGCTTCGGTTTCCTCTGCAGGCTGTCGTTCTTCCGGACACGTGTTGCTAGACTTTGCATAACAGTGCTGGACTTCAGCACGCTAGGTTTCAGCTCGCGGCCCACGGTCATACGTGTCGACAGACTAATGTTCAAAAAGCAGAAATCTGTGTGGCTATCCGCAGTTTCTCCATGGATTCGGATTCCCGCTGCAGATACAGCATCTCTGTCCGGAGAAGACTAAAAGCATGAAAATGTCTTGCATTTGTTGAATTACGAACCAAATTTGAATGCTACGATATCGAAGGTACTGGTCAGGCGCTCAAACCCTTCTTCGTTCTGTGCGAATAGCGCACTCTCATCTGGGGACAGAAGTATGCGCACCGTCAAAGTACGCAGACGATTTGGAGTACCGGAAATAGTACGCGTAACATCACACACATTGTAAAATGAGCTTTTCCTTTCACGACCACCAGGTTGAGTACGGTTACATACGAACACACCCTGGCTATGTCAACTTTCTAGTCCCCACGGTTACCTGTGGAGCACAAGAGTTTTCGCCTTATGAACAGTAGGACGATGGTGAGATGTCTGATCAGACAGGATCTCAACCTGACAAACTATTGGCTGATGTGGCCCATGGCATGGGCTGTGAAGTGAATAATGTCTCTAACAAAAGACTTGCCCCCCCCCAGGTTGAAAGCCGGTGGCGTGCGCAAGCGAACGGTAAGCATGTGCTACATGAGGCAGCAAGTAGTGTTTGGCTTGCGTAACTGAGACGTGGTTGCATTTGACCCAGCCGTTACTGTGGTGTGTTTAGAGGGCCCACCATTATCTGATTATCAGCTCCTTTATATGCAGGGTGCAAACACACTCGCCCTGTAGACAGTGGGCGGTGAATTCAGATGTTCCTGGTTAGCCTGGCTCATTATAGATGGGCTCTTCGGTCTGGCAATGTACTGACTAATCAACAGAATAGTTGCCGTAGCCATGGCACAGTCCTTAGTAGGTCCGAAGACACGTGTATGTGTTCGTACATACACGTGGAGTTATTATGACAAGCCTACTCAGTGATGTGCACAGTCTTCCTTACACTGTGTGTGTCCACCATGTGTGTTAAAACGCTTTCAGCTTAGTTGTTTAGAACGTTAATTCTGGACCCTACACGCCCATAATGTTGTGGATTATCAGCATCGATTTAGGATACGCTTGGCGTTTACATTGTGAGTGCGTTTTGTTCACACGGTATCGAGGCATCTACGACGAAGAGCTCGATAATCTCAGTCTAATTCTGTCTTGTGTTACTCAAACTATTGTTCAAATCAGTCAACCAAGCTCACAAACGGCAGTGAAAGCTTCAGCCGTTAACACGATAAGCTGATCAACAGTGACCTCAAGGTTGCAGTTTAGGCAGAAGCTTTGAGGCCATATGTCCCGTACAAATGTGCTCTGTCCTACGCCTTTGTGATGGCCTCGTGAGCGATTTCTTCTTGCTAAGTCTAACAAAATGTCATCGCTCTGTGCTTTATTAAGCCATTATAAGCATTTAAGCATTATAACTGTAACCACACATGAAATGTGTTTTGATCACATTTCATGCCGTCTACTCTGAAGAAAGCCGTAGCGAGCTCAGGTTAGATTGGCAACATTTTCACTTAACAATCTAAGGTTTTTGCTATGCAGAACTGTGGTGTAATAGCGTACAAAGATTAACACCGTTATATTCTCCCAATCCTCCACTCGAACAAATGCTGGATTCCGTTCGGTGGATCATCTTTTCAACGTACAGATGTCTTCTAATCAGCATAATCATCACCACTTCACATTTCCCTATGTTCATAAGCGATCGGGTAGAAGCTGTCTAGTAAACGGACCAAATATTAATTACACGGCTACACTTTCGATCATCGGTCTCAGTTACTGTTTCACTTTGACCAATCTGATAGTACTGTGCTTACGTGTAATCCAGTGTGTCACATAACAAACACCACATGTATAGGATTTAGAAATTAGACCCCTAAACTATCTCCATGAAAAGAATCAAAGTAATCTCTTAAGACTGAAGGTCTATGTTCACGACATTCACAGTTGACTGGACGTGCCTTAACCGACCGAAGTATATATTTCGATTTCGGTTCAAGCATTCTGTAAATACCCCATAAAAATTATACACAAATTTACCGCCCACTCTTTTCACAAGAAGAAATTTTCCTAACTGTTTCTCCAGCACTGTTTGGCATCATCTAAGCTTAAAGCGAAATTCACAACTGGAGTGTGCCATTGTAATTGAATATTACACTCGCATTTGCTTGGATCACTGGCCAATCGTTTGTGAAGCCGCGACTAAAGCCCTTGTCTCATGGTTACAGTCAGGATTGTTGAGTGGCTGAAGGGTCAGCCAAGCGCACTACTCTCACCAAATCCACCACCTGTATAACACTGTATTTCATGTCGCACTAGAAATGTTGTCGTAGTTTTGGTCATACGTGACGTTACACAATACTGTCTAACTTAACATTTCCGGATTTTTGAAATTGCTAAATATCCACTACATTTTCCAGAGGAATTTCGACTAACGGCCTGCATGTCACTCTTGAAATTGACATGCTCAGTGCTTAACCGTACGACTGAAAGCCCAAAGTGTCCACTACCCCCAGATGGTCAGGAAGAATCGGGGTTCGGGTCCGCCAGGACATCAGCTTCAAGCTTCCTTTCGACGGACACCTTCTCAAAGTTTATTCCCAGGTCGACCCTTTCCACACCGAATCATCTAACTAGTGACTCTTCTGGTAAGCACTAGCTTTCCGTTTTCATCGGTCACAATTTTAAAATTCTGACGTCATATGGACTATCTTGTCTGCCGTAAATCTACAAATGTGTTACTGAAATATGGCATGGACCTAACCAATACAAGTCGAACGTCACCTACAACTGACCACAGCTTTATCATTCACATCATCTTTTACGATTAAGCACGAAATTCAGGTTTCGCTCTTGTTAGGGCTCTTGTCACTATTGAAACCGGGATTTGATCTCCGGTCATGCACTCAATAGGCAACTATGTTGTTCAACACACAAAGGACTTCTCGTTAGTGCGAATGAATCACTATGTGTGAAGGTTTTTTTGTGAGTAAGGTAAACTGCCTCTCACAAAAACAAACATGGGAGACGTCCCGTTAACTCCTGTCGATGACTGTACACTTGAGAATTCTCACCAGTTGAACTCCTAGAAATTACCAAACTTACTCAGTGGTGTTGTGATTGTCGCTAACTAGTAGCAGATTTGATTGATCTAGTTAAGAGATCGACCGTCTTATTCGTTACACCACACAGAAACTGGTCTGAACATGCGAGCTGGACCATGTTACCTTGAGAATGTTAATATGTGGACGTCCTACCCAACTCATCCTCACAGAGATAACGCGAATCTTCGCTATCAACGCTCGTGCATAATTGTAACAGTTAACCCTTCGTTTAAAAAAACTTGGTCATAATACAAGATATAGACTGTGAATAAACTTAATGTAAGACCAACTGAGTACACAATCCTAATGAATGAATAACTATCATTTTGAACAATGGCCATTAGTTCTGTTGACCGATACATTTGTTTCACAAAAAGGTTGATTAAACGTTAATATTAGTTTGGAACACGAGACGCTTAATGTAGCAGCCAAAGGCAAATCCGTGTTACCCGTCCCTCTTCACAAGTGATTATCGTTTCTGGGTATTCTTTGTCATAACAGTTAGCACATAACTGAATTTCTTTTAATTCGCCAGTTTGCTTAATATGCTAATACTTGACTGTCCTGTCCAGCGGTGAACTAACCGAAATCTACTGTTGTTGAGACGATCTCATAGACATATCAGCCCGTGAAAGCTATATTCTTGGATCCTCGGGACATCCCAGTGTCACTTTAAGATGGCAAATCACACAACTGAAGAAAAGATTGGAGGTCAGTCAGTCTTGGTGAATGTCATTCAGGCAAGACAGCAAACAAGTCAGGTGCTCATATATTTTTGCCTTGCCATCAGAGTGAAAAGTTTTCCCTAATTTACGTCAGTTGTGGGATATAGTTGACGAATGTAAAATCTTCAGAGAGTGGTCAGAGAAATTTAACTGAAATTGACCATCGAGTCAGATATACCATTAGAAATATGTGTTTTCAGATGCTCTGCCTCACTCATGACTGTCGCAAGATGTGAATTCAGTTACTGCACTCGTACTATAAAGCCCGTGCACATACTTTTGAAAGCTGGAGATTGAGCAAATATCCCTCTATGATTTACACAGGTTCCTCCAACTCCCCTGTGAGTGTTTTAATGATCATCAATCACGAACCAGTACTTCAGTCCTTCGTGTGGTGCAGATATACCAAACAGGTGTATTATATTAAATATTAGTCTATCATAAAAATCTCGGCCAAGCGCTGTCAAAACGGTCCTCTTCAGTTCATCGAGTTGAGTCCATAAGCCATGTCATTTTCTGAGCAAAGCTCATCAATGATATCGTCGTTGTACACAGTAACGACAGTGCTCGCAAATGAATGAGGTGTTGTGGATCAGTTTAATTGCCTCTTATACTGTGTAGTCAGTTTATCTGTTCGTCATAGAAAACTGAACCACTTCATCTACATGTGCGGTTTCGAAAACTGGATACGAATGAAGCACCATACTCAAACTTTCAGTCACCACAACTTGTGTACACTACTCAGATTAATTTCAGAAATGTGTGTATTTCCTCGCTAATTGGGGCTATCCTCAAAAACTCGCGATAATTTTGACAGGTAAGCATTGTATCAATTGTTATTACTTTTTTCGTTGCAGATGGTTTTGAACTGCCAGGAACCAAAGCTTTTCACATTCCCCTTTGGTCGGCACAAAATCCACTAGAGAAAATTCCCCATAGTGTGATAGATATGGCCATTGCTAGATGCCAGTGTTTCATTCGTTCAAAATTCCACTGGGATATTGATCAACCTCTTTCTGTAAGTTGAGTATCTGCGCTGCAAACAGTTCAATGGTATCCCATCTTGTCAAAATCCTCACTTATAACATACCACTAAACGGTTTTGTTAAATCTGGCCCAAACTTCTGTATATAAAACATGTATAGTGGCTGTTGTCGATATTAATCTCAAGTGTTTTTTAAAACCAGGTACCGTTTGTGAATTACACAAAACAGTTGATCACATGGTGTTAGGTTCAATTTCACCAGTGCTGGCAGTTAAATAAAGCAAGGTGAGAGAACTCCTAGAAGTAGGAAAACCAGTCGTACGTCGGCTAGCCAGTTATGCAATTAGAACCTTATTATAAAAGTCATGTGTGATTCATTGAATTCTTAAATGGTTGTAAGATGAGTTAGTAAATTACTCGGTATGCTGATTTAGCATTCGTCACTCTGGGTTCTAGTTGTCGTGTATACCGACAACTGAGGAAAACAACTGAAATGTTAAGGCAACTAAAACGGCTCAGATTATGAACCTTTGAATGCTTCGTTGTTTTGGCCGTCCCAGTGCTGGTTATTAGGTTGTGCAACTAGCGTTAAACCGGATAGTTCTATAGTACAGGCATTGAAAATGACGGTACTTTGTGGTCGCTTAAATAACTGCATCCATCACACTTTCTCACATGTTTGTTATCCTCTTTCATCCAAGCTTTCCTCGCTCACGGTTGCGGCAAACCATGGTTCAGTTCACAAAACGATCCGATCAGGCCCCAGAATGTATACATCTATATATACATACATATATATATATGTGCGTGTACTCATATGTGTACATGTACTGTTAAAAGACTGGCTGGTAGGAAACACAATATAATTCTGTTCTGTCAGAGTTCGGTATGCCGTCGATTCATAGCATGCGCTGTTCCTCTCAGAACAGACCACTTTTAATTCGTTTTGTTTACGGTATGCAAAGCGGACTAATAGGTTATGCATGTACATAAGGTCAAAAATTTCTCCTCTCGAATTTCCACAATTAAAAACAAACTCGGAATTTTATTGGAATACATTATTGACCTTCTGGACTAGCGTCAGTGTTCAACCAGACTGGAATGGACTGACCATCAAGAGCACATAAAATGACACGTCACACGCGTTTACACTCACTTACGGCTACGCAATCCACGTTGATCAGGGTCAGAGTATACCTAAATTTCAGTGCACTTTTGACCCACCCTAATGATAATGGAGAAAAGGCAGACAATTTTGACATGTCATTGACGTATTGTGAGCAGGAACAGGTGAAAATCGGTTAGTGTGCGTAATCATCGCTGTGTATAACACTATTCAGGAATTAGGGAAATGGTCAGCTTGAGATGCCCATTACAGATGTCTGACAACTGGTCTTTCATCACGTTATGGCAAAGTGAATACCGATTTGTCTGTTCAGGCGATTCCGTTCCACCCACCATTGTATCACGTACGGCAACTCATGACTCGAAATATTCACGTGTCTACGTGTAATTCCTTCGAAAGCAGTTTACGGATGAGACAAGTGAATCGAATCGTAATGTCAATAACCGTACCCGAAAGTTACGGAACTCACCAAACTCTGACAGGCGACAGAGATACAGTTTCCTCTTCCTGGTGATTATTTTCGGTTTACGACTTCCACGGGACGTTTGTAACCGTTATGGCTGCCAAACTTGCTACCCACGAAATTGTAGCCTCCTTGTCAACAGTTAACGTGTAGCTTATTCTAATTTCGTGCATTCTTTTTCTAAGTGTGCAAAAGATTTGTCAAAGCTGACTGCATTTGATTAGCGTCATTATTACATAATATTAAGAGAGCACCGAAAAGCTAAAATGACTTGAACTTGTTGAACATGGATTGTGTATATGTGGTCAAATGCACTGAATACATTCTGTATGAATCAATTTATGCATGTGTGAGAGTTAGACTGTGTCGGCCTCACTGAATGTGTTGCATAGCCTTCGTATGGGTCATTTTCAATGTTTACCAGTGTTTCAGATTAGAAAGTTGAACTCGAGAATTAATTCGTTTACTTTAAGCACATATCTGTCAAGCCTGTTCCACAACAGTAGATCTAGGCGACAAACAATTGAGAGAGAAATAAAATGACAAAAACAAGGTAAATGATTACGAACAACACAAATTCTATATCGCTCCTAACTTAACTGAGTATTACGCATAAAGTCCCTGCAAGAGGCTCATAACCAAATCTTGAGGGTGACTGTTTTATCCAGCTTAGATCATGATAGTCTTACAGTTTTCTAATATTGTAACTAGCCAGGTGTTAGTGAGTAAGCTACCAATTTACATCTGATTCAGTGTTACAAGTCAGTTTTCCGCACACTATTATCCATTCTGTATATTTCAGAATTTATCTGATAAAGGCTGGCCTTGGGATACCTTTCTCACATGGCATTACGTAGCATGCAAGTAAGTCTACTGAATCGCACATCGCGGAACAAGGAATTGTTTGAGTCCAACAAAACCTGATTAGCTCTTTACAGCATAGCAAAAATTTGGTTTGGTTTGCCAGATTGTGTTTTAAACCCCTGGAACTGTTTGGCAGAATGATGATTCTTGTTACACAAAGATATGCATTTGTTTGCCTGAAGGAGACGGACGCTGATGTATGCTCCGTTGTGATAACCTTTTAGTCTGTGGTTGCACTGACCCGTTTGTTCTTAGCGTATGCGCTCATATGAGATTCCGGTCAGTTTCTGCCAATGAAACTGGTTCTGAAAAAGGCATACAGAATTTCTGTTGTGTGATTCAAGTGTAATTGGGTTTGCCAGCTACAGCATTATTTCATTCTAGTTATTATGTTCTAAAATATAGTATACACTGTCATTAGGAATAACGGATTTAGAAAACACTGACGTATTGAATGGCAGAAAAGCACAAGTAGCCCAATCACAGACTGTAGGTTATAAGCAAGTCCCAAGACCCAAACCAGTTTATTGGAGATCACAAAAGTAAGCATATTCTTAACAGTTCTATACCAGGAATTGTCATGTACATAATTGATAACCAACTGACAATTAAAGATATGCTGCTTGTAATCAGCTGCTTTCAGTTTTTTTTCTGGATAGTCGGAAGCTGCCACTAAAGTTACAGTTCACGTTGTAAATATCCTTCTAATAGGATGTTGCTAATCTCCATTCCTGTCAATCAGGTGACTGTCTAGGCTAAGCTCTTCGATATACAGCATTTGTGATGTTCAACTTCTAAATGTATTTTCCATGTGATTTATATTTAGAAGCAAACTGGCTACAAATTTAAGTTCGATTATCATGAAAAATGAATGATGTTATGAACGTAAATGAATGGTGTGTGGTAAAATTGAATATTTTGTAGATTCGTAAGACATTTATGTTGTTTGAATTAACAGTTGCTTGGTATTCAGGAAACACCCATGGACCACACCGATTAAGTATACGACAGAATATGTCAGTTTGCCTTCGAATTAAACTATGATCAAAGTGTCTCAATCACCAGTGAAATTCAACTCAATCGATTTGTTTATTTCACTGTGATCAACATGATTGAGTAAACGAGAAATGATGTTTGTGATACGGTCTGATGGCTACCCATCAACTGAATGTTTAGGCGGTTTGTACACAGTTTTCCGTAGTTGTCCTTAAAACCAATCATCGTCGAATGAACTTCATTGCATTCTGTTAACTCACCTGTGCAACAATAACAAATTGACAATAGCTTCCAAATAAATTCTAACTAACTAACATTTCCACTGACCTCTCAATACTGGTTGTCAATAGCGCCTGAGAGTTGTCATGACGTGTTGCTTGTCCGAATTACCTAGTCACCATAGCAACAAGAAAGATTCTGATGTTTTTCAGTCCTCATCGTACGTACAAATGAACTCCTAATTGTGTATTGTCAAAGTCCACTGTTTCTACATGCACGTGGAAAATATTGGTTGGTTAATACGATGAAGCCACGGTTCATCTGTGGAACTGTCTTATGCTATTCACATAATACATGTGACAAGTAAACTTCTTTGGCTTAGAATTCACATGAAAATAAAGTTTAAGGCTAAAGGTGGTGTTCTGTTGCAAATTATTTACAACCAGAACAGATTATCAAATGAAGATAGTTTTTATTAACTGAAACTAACCGCTTCGGTTTAAGCCGGATTATTGTGATTTCCACACTCAACAGGGACAACATCAGGTTAATGTAGCCTATCATCGGTAGCAGAGCCATATTTCGATTTTGACTAACCGGCTTTAGTAGGTAAAGTGACACCATCCGAGAAATAGTCAACACTGACAACATTTTAAGGTTTGCGTCACATACGTAAGTGGTACAGGCACAAAAATGTAAGGCTATGTATAGTGCGAAATCAAAATAAACTCTGTGCTCTAAACAAATCCTGTTCCAGTGAAATGTATGAGTGTATTCACAACGTACATTCAAAGCTATTGAACATCTATTACGTTCGTTTTCATTGGTCAGTTGCTTTTTTAACCCGAGTGAGCTACATGGTTTTGATTCTCGATCCAATAATAGGACCGATTTCTCCATCGCTCCTCACGCTGGACGGTGTTATTCATCGTGTTAGATTGCACTACCCAACGTACCTCACTCTTTGATCGTTCTGTCATTGAACAGTTCATAGATCTATCAGATATTTTTAGCTGACTCAAATCTTCAATTAACAAGTCTACGCAGACTTTTATGTCTAGGCATTGTACTAAGAATGCCAGCTACTCATATGTCGCACCCAGCAGTCACTAACGATGCTGCGGCTAACTGGCCTAAGTTGCGAGATGGAGTCGGCCACCAGGAGTTTAGTCGCTTTGAGTAGGATTGGTCTCCTGGGCTGGGGCCCTTGCCACACCCAAAGGTGGTGCCTGAAGATGCTAGGTGAGATAGCAGCTAATTGGACTCAGTGACGTGAGTACTGTCGTTGTTTGACCGAGATGTATGTGAAATGCATGCACCAGATGACGCGGAGCAGCTAAAACTGTAGGGAAACTATCTTACTGATGATGCCCTACTTCCACTTACAGCTCGGTTGTTTGTTTCCAAGGAGTGGGTATCTTGAAGTTGGCTGTTTGAGTAGAAACGTAGCAATTTTTGCTAGTTAGTTCCCTTCCCATTCCCGTTCTGTTTTTTCTTCCTGACCAGATTTGCCTATTTCTCTATGTTTGTATTGTAATTAAACATCAATAAGAACCAATGATATGTGGCTGTGTATTAAATGAATGGAGAAGAGGATGGCCTGTTACTGCTCGGGAAAACATCTCGGATGTGGCAACCCTAACACACGGAACAACTCCTTAGTTTTCACAGCAACCACCCAGTCTGCCATAAAAAAGCTGCAAACGAACTCCGTTCAAACGGGTTGAAACACACTGCCGCACCGCAGAGCTCTGGAGAAAAGAAGAATACTACCTTTACCGAGTATTTCTTCGCAACGGATACCCACGAAATTTCATCAGACAGAGTCTAGTACAAAAAACAGTCCAACACTACTGAGCCACCAACAAAACGAATTGCACTACCATACATCAAAACCCTATCAGAAATGACCTCAAGACTACTGAGAGCACACGGTATCATTCTAGCGTACAAGCCAACAGCAACATTACGAAGGATACTATCAAAGCCAAAGGAGCAATCCAAACCCGCCGACAGAAGAAACGTCATTTACAAAATTCGATGCAATGACCGTAGACAACACTACGTCGGCCAAACCGGAAGGAACTTATCAACAGGAATACGCGACCACGAACTGGCCATCAAAAAGCGCGATCAATTTTCCCTGATCTCCGCCCACGAGGATGAAACTGGACACGCCTTCAACTTGAACACCGCAGAAATCCTTACTCTGGAAAATACCAAACATGCATGAGAATTTCTCGAATCTTGATACTCATCAACCGGTTCAACAAACAAACACATCGAACTAGACAAAATCTATGAACCAATGCGAATCAAGGATTTGAGGAGACGTTAACGTCATCAAGCCCAACTACCGGTAAGCCCAAAAGGCAGAGAGCAGCCAATCAGACTCCAGCCCAAGGACTCCAGGGAACAATCAATCGGAAATCAAGTCAGAGTTCAACTGCGACAAAATCAACCAGTGGCACGTCAGGTCAAAGGTCAAGCACGACGGAAAGCGACCAACCGGAATTCAGGCCAGTAGGTCAACCCAGTCTGCCATATAATAGCAGACATCGATCCAACTTCACCAAACGCCACATTCAGAACTATACGCTGGAACACTCACGCACTGATGATGTCACCTCACGTGGTGATGAAATGTTTGCAACCTAAATGCCAAGCTCGGCGAACATATCATTATCAAAACCATCATCCCGAGCTACGAACAGCACCACCACTGTTCCCAACCATAAGAAAACTAACCGTTTATATTGTTTACGAAAAACTGTGGATGCATCGACTGACAAAAACCTTCCTATTGAATCGTTCGCTAACGATTCAAGTTCACACAGAGTTAAGCGTAATCTGTTTATCCAGTAAATGCCTCTCAATATTCAACGACAGAGTTAATCTATCTTTGAAACGGTTAACGAGAAGGCGCTCGTAATAACTGGATTTAATACGGTACTAATTGAATCAATGTACAAGAAAATTGTCTCTCACCTCGAATGTGAAAATCCTCAGAAATCAAAGAAAGAAAGTGCCCGCACAACAAATCGACAACCAGGCACCGATCAACAATGGTGGACGATAAAACGGGTTGAGCTCACCCAAACAAATGGTCATTGGTTTGGTCAGAGCAAACCGACTGTTCATGCATCGAGAAATGACGGGAATCATAAGTCACCTAAGAAAAAACGTGGAAGAAAAATGTTTAATTTCGGTATTTGGAAGTGTACAGGGCTCGGACTAAATAGGGGTAAGGGAAACGGTCAAAGTAGGTGGTGTAAGAACGAGGATGAGTAATGTATCTCATTCGGGGAAGAGAGTAAAGCGCAGGGCCTCCTTTTAACATCAAACAAACCTCAGCAATCTCAAAATAACGCAACAAACCTTGACAAAATCAACACTTCCCCCATAGCGTCAGTCGACCAGCTGTGTGTAAAACATTACTGTTCGTTATAGATACTGTCAGTCTCGGGATTCAGTCATGTCATCTCTGATTAACAATTAAATTGCCGAAATAGGGACTGTAAAAACTGAAGTATCCTTACTGATTTCGAATGCATATCTATTATGCTATCTTCATCGTTGTTTACAATCGCGAAAGATCAACATCTTGCAGTAGCTTGTGCAGATGCTTTTATAGTGGTGATTCTTTCATTCAACAGGGTTGACTGGAATGCTTTTCTCGCATGAGGTATGGTTATATGTAAAGTTTCTCCGAGTTCAATGAAGGTTCCGTTTTACTTATCTGAAATTTTGGTGTGGCCATATGGCTTTAGTGTTTTCTTCACTAGATATCTTCAAGGGTACGAATGTATCAGATTATCTATTTAATACAAGTTTCCGAGTAATTGTAAGTTTACCAGCTTGGTGTATTGGTTGAATATTAGCTAACCACTTATCCATCGTTCACAACGACGTCTTAAAGGCTTCGTTCAGCTATGTGAAGTTAGACCATCTGACCACTACTTCAGGTTGTGAAAACTTTTGATCAAGTGACTTGTCTCTTGATTGTGGCTGTCCCTCTGTTGTAGGTAAAATCCAAACTACACACTATCATGCTTTATTGCAAGTTGAATACAAGCGAATTGTAACAGGCTAACTATTTTAAAACTGCTCTCATCCACTGGCTGATTACTAGCTCCATCTCACGTTTATCCCGTGAACACACTTCAGTATATGGGTAGAATCCAACTGAAAACACGAAGTGAACTCTAGATACTTCATGCAGTGAACTCCAAAATAGGTCTATGAACCAGCGCTTATCAAGATCCACAATTACACTTTTTTTATCGGTTTCCACAATACATTTTTGTTACTTTTAATTATCCATAATCCGAAATTAAAGAAGAAACATTCACAACACCGATTTTTACTTACCAAAAACGTCGGTAAACCAAATTTCTCATCCAGGCTCCAGTTTTGAATTTACACTGCATTTTTCTGAGTTCAGCCTACTGTTTTCTAAAATTCGATCAGAACCCCAAAAATTCTGGACGGGCTGAATGAATATGTGGAAGTCTGTCAATCGCTTTGTCGACAGCTTACCAAACTTTGTCCACAGTTCAGTCTGGATGGAACATATAACGTGTGGATCGTGAAACCTGGAGCCAAATCCAGAGGACGAGGTGAGTGAAGAAGACAATACATCACGGTCTGTTCTCCAAGTGTCTACTCCAATTCGTCATTCCACTTGGTAGAAAAACAGTTCCAATATTAGAATATAAATACACAGTGTGACACTAATCATACTAACTAGTGAGATGCTACTCTACTCTATCAAGTGGTCATTCGTGGCGCACTTGGTAGATCACGTGCCGTGAATGGTTCGATTTCAGTCGAACTCCGGATTTCCCAAAACTAGCTTCCCCATACTACTCAAAAGTACTACAACTAGGGTTTTCAGTAGCTGCATCGATGGGTGCCACTTTCGATTGTCTGGGCTATCTTCATCATGACAAACCATTACTTCGTGGACACCAAATACACAGTGAACTGATTGTAAAATAAAGTCCTAATGTTAAATTCCAGGCCCTGGGCGTAGCTTTGTAACACAGTTGGAACAAGTGCCTCAGTGGAATATGGGGCTCCTGCCACTTGTTCGTAACTGGTCAAAATCCGGAGTGGATCTCCTCATACTGTGACAAATTACTCGTATTACTCGTTAATGATACACCTCAGAAAATGTTGTTAGTAATTTCTTTATTCCAGGTTCAGTTGGGTTCAGCACCACATCGATTTCATTTATGCATTGCAAGTTGACTACAGATTACGGGAATGACAATTGTCAAGCTGTCAATTACAATACTCCTGAGGAAGGCAACCCGAGGTGGTTGAAACGTAGAGTATTACAACTTGCTCGTAACGTTGTGTTATTCCCAGTCTGCTTGTCGATAGGATGTTATCAGTTTTGATCCAATGGATTCAATCCTGGAAACACTTAAATTATACAGATCTACAAGGTCAGGTCTTAGATTACTGTTGCAGTCGCTTGGTTGATTCGCCGGATATTCATCCCACTGGTATAAGATCAGATATGACCAAGAGTTGGGTCAGAAAGTAGAACTAAAGATGATCATTCGTGGGTCACAAGCTACAGACCGTGTTCTACTATCACGACAGAAGCCTCATTGTCCATCTAACTCCTCAGTGGAGGCAGCAGAAAAGCTGGCTGTCAGATGAATCCATCCTATGAAGCTATTGTGGAGCGAGAACGACTTAGAATGCACATCAATAAATCTTTTAATAAATCTCTCTTTTGAATGCTGTTTGACCCCACAATGTAGCCAAATTTTACTTATAAAGTACTGAGTACATTCACCCTGCTTGATTGTACAAAATTGGCGCAGTTTCGCAGAAGTAAATTCCCTTCAACCGCTGTGTGGTTACCGTCAGGGTGTTTCCTTTCTTATTCTGTTCACTTCGATTTTACACCAATAAACTGTCTTACACTTGTGCAAAAATTGATTACTGTTACAAATATTGTTTGCACTATTGTCATTTTGCCTCTCACCTTCGGGGATTATGCGCCGAATTAGGACTAATGAACCCCACTACAAAATTTTATTAATCTATCATAATTTTACCTTGAATATTTCATACTAATCTGTCATGCTAAGCGCATTTCAATTTCGTGTTGTCTTTTTTTTCAAGAATGATCCAATTTGTTTACTAAAAGTCTTTTTTTATTTCCTCAGGCATTATCTGTTATAATCGACTAGAGGATCTGGTCCGTATTATGCAGTCATCGATTAGTTTCGGAGAATGCCGTTTTGTAGTGCAAAAATATATTGAAAGACCTCTGCTAGTGTATAAAACTAAATTCGATATACGACAGTGGTTTTTGGTTACCGATTGGTCTCCACTAACCGTATGGTGGTACCGGGATTGTTACCTCCGATTCTGTTCACAGGAGTTTACGCTGGACGACTTCAGTGAGTAAGTCTGTGGATGTTGCCGTTTCTCTGCTCTTCCCAAGTGTTCTTAAATAAGTTCCACTTGGGATTTTTTCTTGTGATAATGAATGAACCTCATCTTTTGTACGCTATGGAGGAGGACAGCCTATAAATATTTAACCTACCGTGTACTAAACACTGAGGTGACCATGACGACTTTTAAATGTTTCCATACCGGAATGTTTTCGGTTGATGTTGTTGAAATCAATGTCCGTCTATGCAAACTTTTCGTTTCAGTAAAAAAACCGTGTAGCATGTCTTAGTGTCAAAAGAAAATTGTTCCTCTTTGTCCTTACGTAAGGTAGCGATTTCTAGCGAGCGCAGGTTTCATAGGACTAAGAGACCACCT
Source organism: Paragonimus westermani (assembly GCA_008508345.1). NCBI lineage: Eukaryota > Metazoa > Platyhelminthes > Trematoda > Plagiorchiida > Troglotrematidae > Paragonimus > Paragonimus westermani. The sequence continues at coordinate 151,634 of QNGE01000044.1, read as the reverse complement.
GAAATTCACTCCGTAACCCGAGAAACGAAAGACGGTACCTCGTGAAAACTGTGCCTACTGAAATTTTCGACGTATGTCTCCATCAGTAGGTTCACTGCACAGTGTTGTTGATCTCAAGCAGGTTATCAAGTTGAGTAAGCTGTCACGGTAGTTAAAACTGATCGAGAGCAGAAAGTCATCTGTCAATGGAAAGCGTTTTGTCTAATGACCGAAGATTATTGGTTTGTGTGGGTAAGGCCCGTATGTGTGGAGCGGCAAGAAATTTGCACAGACCGACCTGATTTTGCCTACCTCTTGGGCCTTGTAGGACATATGAGTGATCAAAACTGGAATACTGAGCTGGGATTTCTGCAGCACTTGACCAGGTGATTGCTGTCAGCACCAATCGTAGGAGGCGTCCTCATCAAAGTGAATCAGCTGAATTTGTTTTTCCCATACATCAGCTAAATAGAATCACCTTAAGCGCCGAAAGCATCCTAGACGTCTGACAAACTGCGGCCTAGCAGGAATGCATTCGTTCATACAACCACAAACGTATGTGTCCCAAAAAGAATTGATTCCCCTCTAGGAAGAAGTCGAATTTCCCTCAACATTAAGACACTTTGTAACATAAACAGTACCGGTAGAAACGAAAGTGCCCTTTAGGTAACGTAAAGTAGTACAACAAGGATTTGACATGCATCGTTGGATTAATGACTTGCGTATCTATCGAACGGTACGCAATAGGATTCCAAGTGTAAAAAACGAGAACAGCTGAGCGGTTTAGTACTAACGGATAACATGCACGACTGAGTTCGAACCCATACGACTTCACCGATGCTGCAGGTATCTTATTACTGCCTTCATTTAGACTGGACGTATAGTGTACAGAAGGAAAAGGGTGGGAATTAACAAGTGAAACGTTAAGCTATCAGCACACAGTATGTGTATGCTGTTGTCTAACTTGTGCGCCTTAAAAAGCTAAAAACGCACTACCGTGCCCAAAAACGATCTTGTATTGGAGTCCAACATGCTTACACAGATCACATTGAAGCCGTCTCAAAAATCACGTTCCATCTGTATCGTTAACTGATTGGTTACATATGAATACGGTAGCTTCGGTTCAATCACAAGACTTGGTAAATGTCAACTTTACATGACCGATAAACAAGTGGCCCCAGATAGGCATATATATATACATATATGTATACCGCCACCGGTTAAACAAACAAGGTATGCGGGGAAAGTTCTATAGAAATGCTGATCTCTGAAATCGTCCAGTCATAAGGTTCGTTTACAAAACTGTAGGAGTACATATAATCAAATGCGCTGACTTTCAAAATTTGCTGGCAATTTTGTAACTGAAGGTTCCCCTAATTACTACGGTGATCCTTTTTAGAAACAGTTTATAACAGGAAGACCAGTGAATACAAAGTTGGTCAATGTTAGACAAAATTTTACAGACTATTTTAAAGACTTAGAGTAAACTTCACCCAAGTGAACACCAGTATACCTGGAATATTTCTTGCCAGCATTTTGGCAAGCCTGGTCAGAACAAACGGAGATCACAATCTAGTAAGACATATAAAACAGGCATCACTCAAATCTGTCGAAATAATTTCACTCAACCAATGGTCTTTTCTGGCCACGGAATAGCGCAGTATTAGATGGTATCCAGATTCAGACGCAAAAACATCCTTAATCGTGAAATATGTCAACCGTTTTTAGTGAAAAGCGAAAAATTTCAAGTTGCACGGATTTTTCCGAATTCCATGTCCGATTTCATCTTTGTCATATCTCGCATTTACATGGCTTCATACACAAGAGTATGTGGAAAAAATTGTGATGAAAAATCGACTTTTCGCAAGTATTTCAATACAAACTCTAATATGCTATGCTTTCGTCTATACTCCACAGCTATCAAATTTCTGTTTTCATTAACTGGGACACACAAACTAAACGTGATCTGTCTTGAAGTGAAAATGTAGAAAAACATACACATTAATTCTGTTTGTGTAAAAACTGTTTCTCATCAGGTTCTGGAATACAACATGCCTTGTGTTAAACTGGAAAGGTCCAAGATGTACTTACTTTCTTACGGATAATTTAGGCGCCATCGTTAGGAGGCTCATGTTCAGAATATGTAAGACATAAATGCACTTCTGAGTCAATTATGGTAGACAGTTTTGAGCACCGAAGCATGCCTTCATGCTAATTCAAGCAAACAAATGTCAGTTTTTTAGTGCAGTCTTTGCAATCTTCTAAGATAGTTATGACAGAATGGAATTCCGTGATTTTCTTTTTCTCCCCATTTAGTTGACTTCATTTGAGAAAAAATTGGTGAGGTGTTCACCCACTTACTGTTTACGTGTTGTCCATTCTTCTCCCAATACCTTAAATGGTGCCTCTTTGACTTGCCAATCTGGGTGTATTGATTAGCCTGCACTACTTAAACTGTACACATTGTATGGGCTGTGATGTCATCTTATCGTAGACTATCTAACTTTGGCTATCGTTATCAAATCAGTATGTTCAAGTCTGACGTAATGTCGAAACAGCGTAAAGGCGAACTTTAATCTGCCTTTTCTATCTAGTACCACATTGACCTAAGATTTAGTAAGTATGGCAACCAAACCAACGGGAGATAACGCACAAATCCGCCCATGGCAATGTGCTTTCTTGAGCAACAAGGTTACGGCAGGTTGAAACAGTGATACGCACTTCTAGTTCCGATCACGAAATCACCAAACTCCAGTGAGTTTCGGGCAGTGACCTACATCATAACCGCTTTCACGGCCAGTGCGATGGAAGCGAGGGGTTATTTTACTGTAGCTGAGCAGTCGGGGTTTTCGTTACTTTCACGTTGTACATCACTCACATTTTACTGAAGCCTCACCACTCAAACACTTTCCAGCCAGCATTCTTCGAAAAGAAGCAATAGACTCGAGATTTGCTCCAGATAGAATTTTCCAGTAATGCACGTTCCTGCCACGGATGGTAATTTAACTCCAGCCCCGATTTCACGAGACAATGGTGTTGACGTCTGCGCCACTGATCTCATATCAGGCGCGACCTAATTATCACTGTCGACGAGGTCTAACAAGAACGAAACCAGCACGTCTTTTCGAAAGACGTTGACCAGAGAGTTCATTTGAATACCAAGGCCGCGATCAAACGTAACGTTCAAAGTGTAGTTAATTTACCGTCCTTTAGTGCTCCAGACAACTGAGCACACTGCCAATCTTGTGTCCAGCATTGTTTGCATTCAAGCAACAGCAGCAGGGGCTTAAACCAACCCCAGGCAGCCTACAATAGGTCTAACTCACGAGTACAGCCCCAACTCAAAACCATGTGTAGAATCAATTCTTGTGTTTCTACTACTGTCGCATCAATCAAACTTCTCAACTTTCGCGTCTATCCAGTTTGTTGCCAGTAGACGGCACGTACAGAAACGAGAGGCATCCAGACGACCTTTGAAGCAACGCCAAATGCTTTTTTTGATTTGCACATTGGCATTGGCCGGCGGGGTAATTCATCTGCTTGTCATGGGCTGTTCTGTTCGCCCTTCACTTATCGATTTCATCGATAAGTGTAACAAAGTAATTAGATAGAGTTTGAGATCATTTTTTTCAATTGCCATCTCAATCTGGTAAGCGGTCATATTGGGTTCCCTTTGTTTGTTTTCTATGGACTGAAACGTCAGCCGGCTAGACGTGTGTACATCCGTCGTTTGCGACGCTGTGCCCTTCGATCTATCACTTCAAATGCCGTTTCTTGTTGTAGAGCTATTCACTTGTCGAACAATTCCATTCAGCACAAGTACGAGAATGGGGCGCGTTCTGAACGCCTTCCACAGGAAAACATGTGGACTTTGGAAGAGTTTCAACAATGGCTTCTGTGAGTACACTCAAGGGTGTTAATTGACATTGAGATAAAAAGTGGAAGTTAGAAACTGAACGAACTGAAAAACGCTTAAAAATTTCAACCAGGTTCATCTATCCCTCTTCACTCTGGACCTCACTAATGCATACACAGAACCAGAAAATTCCCCCTGAATTGAAAAACCAGACAGGGACTACGGAGACAGTACAAACGGTTCATCCAGGGAATGGCCATGAAGTTCACTTGAACGCATGCGAACATAAAATGGCCCATTCTACACAAAACCAGATCACTGGCTTGCTGTCGTACTCCGCGACGACTAGGCGTGAACGAAGTATCACAGATTCTCAGCTGTTTGTCCAACACACAGTCCTCTACCACAACTACACATCCGTCCTCTCTCTCCTACTGGTTATTTTAGACTGTTTATTGTCATAGGGACGTTTTAGGCTACTACTCCCATATAAGTGTGCTATTTACGAACGTTATTTCACGAACATTTAAGTAAGTCATACTCATCTGCTTCTTTCGTGCCACACACTAACGATATGATAGAATTGATTGCACTTGATCACTGTCCCAACTGCTGGTGTGTTTTAGTCAATATTAATGTGAAATCTTGTGAAAACAATGTCTGGTATTTTTGATAGCTTCGATCTTTGCACCATCTTTCTGAATATTTCGCTAAACAGCAACGTCTCCTTCAGAGTAGTTGACGATACCGTGTTCGAACTTAGTAAACTCCACAGCTATGCTGGTAATGTTGAGGATTAACAGCATCCCATAACATACATCCCGATTTCTTTGCAAGTGATTCATTGTGGGCAGGCTTCAACTAAACCCGTCACACACAAGCGGAACTAAATAGACTTTGAAGCAAATCCAGTAAACCTTCAAGATTGTCATTTGTATTTTGAACCAGTTGGGTACACGACAGAACTCTTTTGATCAAGCAAAACTTGCCGGCAACCAGCTCAGTCACAACAGTAATCATGGTTTTTGCTTAGCCCACCGACTAGATGTACACTGCTTCAAGTTAGTCAAGGCTTTAGTCACGCGACAAACAGGAGACTTTACTTACGAATTGACGGACGGTTAATCAAGTGTGTTGTAAGCGTTTGAGTTGAATGGACCGGGAGACTAGGGTCTCAGCTGGTCTCACTTGGTACTGTTCCTACTAAGGTGTGCGTAGCTGGCAGCTAGCCCTGGATGAACATAACTGTGTAGTGTGCTACGTAAAGGAGTTGTCAGCAGATTGGTCTCTCAGACCAGAGAGCCGGAAGTCATTTCTTTGTCCTCATGAGGATGAAAACTGTAACCAAAGGCAAAAATGTGGTTGAACATTTCATATCAAAATTAGCCGACCAAAACCTTTGTCTGAATGCAGACTACGTCAGCGCGGTACGCAAGGGAACAATCGGTGTCATAGTTCGCGGTGAATTGACTATATGTGTACGGCCGCGAATGCGCTGGCCGTTTGGGATTAGTAGGTCACCAACGTACTCATAGTACACCGTTGACGAAGAGAAAACGAGTACGTTAGGCTCAGGTTAAGTATATCCGCTCTACTTCTGTTAATGGCTGCATCGACCAACGGCCTGGTCGTTTGGCAATTAATCCGCTCCACTTTTCAGAAACTTGGGTGTCCGCAATCCCCTACCCATTGATTTCTTCAGCTTTGTTAGTGTACTGTATGATGATTGGTCTGTCTGGTTTTTCGTAGTTCAATGTGAATTTTGTTTTTCATCCTCATCATCTCTGGGATGCACTAACCTGCACTCCTATACTGCAACGCTTCTTGTATTACACTTCAAAAATCTTTCTTCTCAGTGTAGATCTCGTCATCGCAGCCTCTCTCTGTTTACTTTCCGAAAGATAACGGTTTCCTTTCTCTGCTAGCCAATCAAATGGCCAACCAGTATTGGCCGGCTGGACCCAAAGGCCTCCCTCACACACCTCCTGGTCTTATTCCTTCGGGTTTACAGTGGATATGTGGTGTGTGGGTAGAACCGCAAGTGGTGCGGCACAAGCCAATTGCAGTGATGGTTAAGCACATGCGTCCTTTGGCTTCGGTCACTGTGACAGGCTAATCCAAATGGGATGCCGCCAATCATATATATGAGGTACATCGTGCTACTGTACCCACTACGGTACGTCCCACTACAGTGGCTCCCATCAATCGAGTATTATCTCTCTTCCAAAGTGTTTCACTATCAAGGCTTCCTACTCGGGGACATCCACTAGTTCAGACAGAGCACGGCAACTTGCTCTGTGGCAAATTTCTAGTTGGTTTCTTCTGCAGGATCAGTGTGATGAACGTCTTAGATTCAGTATTATTTGTTGTAATTTTATAAGGTATAGTAAGATAATTGGTATGTGCTAAATGATCAGTATTGGAGGAAACAATCGGTTTGTGGCTGTTGTCACTCATAAGATACACGTACCCTGTATTTATTGTGATTATCACAAGATTACGACAGTTTCAAATACTTAACACACAAATTACGATCTGTATCTCATCTTTGTTGTTCTCTGTAGTGAAGAAGGTCACGACGATATTTGGGAAAAGCACATCGAACCCTCCATGAAACGTGCAATCATTAGCACTTTATTGTGTGCTCAGGAAGTTGTCGAACCTCGCAAGGTAAATGGTTAACAACTTAGGGTCTTGTCTACTGTCTGTTGTGTTGGTTTGCTTTTTCTGATAATATGTGTACCACTAGAACAGACTGAACAAAGTGTTAAGCTGAGTGACCGAGTTGTAATCTGTTTTTGGGGCCTGTGTTTTTCGTCTGTGTGAAGGACACATTTATTCTGATTTGATAACTTTTGTGGGAGTTTGAGCATCAGCACGTACGTATGTGGCATAAGATTGTCGGATCCAACATCCATGGTAGGAATATTTTGGCAACTCCAGTGAAGATTTCATAAATATGGAGTTTGATGCTCTCTGATGCCCGGTAGTCCAACTTGGGAATGGCCAATTAGTGACCAGTATACAACTGAAATGTGTTGATAGAGTTGTGTGTTCAACACAGCCTGAAGAACATGAACGCTTTGGAGATATGAATTTCTGATTTTCCTAGCTTCATGCTTAGAGTTCCAAGGACAGCGAGTACCTCTGTCTGGTGATGTCATGGGACAGTGAGAAGCTACGTATTCAGCAGTGTTTGGGTTATAATTTTTGTTTCCCCGATTTGTCGTTTAATGTTGTATTTACTCTTTCTTCTCATCTCTGTTTGCAGCTGGCTGAGTATCAACTATAGTTGAAATACACGACGTTATCAACTACTTAAGATGGTATTCCTAGAGTTAGGGTGGTATTCCCGTGCAACCATGTGCATCACTAAACATTGGACTTGGATACAACACTGACGATAACATTATACGCTTTTTCTGTTTACTACAATTGTCCACAGGATTTCGCTGCCTGCAACACAATAGTGAGCACACCCTCCAAGTACTGTTGTGGAAAGCTATATATGCTTAACAGCCTGACATTTGAATTCCTCAGGCTTTACGTGATAACATCTTTCATCGAAGATTTCCGTGCTGGTAGACTGCTGTATAAACATCACAAATTTTGCTTTGTGCTTGGGTTTTGTTAACTTGGCTAAGAAACTAGTTTATTGACGTTGCCAAATACCACGGGTTGTGAACAGGATGGCACTCCTGTTTAAGGTTGGCTGACTTCAGAATATCTTACTGACTTGTAATGCCATATGTAACAGACAAGCAGACGCTATGTGATGTAGTGGTTATTACTTTAGCATAATTTCTCAGAGATTGCTTGGGATCCTCCAACCATCATGGTGCTGATTCAAAAGACGACCAGCACATAAAACTGGTTTGTTACGAAAGGGACATACGGAGTGTGGAAAAGTCACAACGAGTCAAAACATTTTCTTTCGCGCTGTTCGCCTTTTGGTCATTTTTCGACAGAGAAGCATCAGATGGCAAGTTTAGTACAGTTAGAATCACGTCATCTGTAAGCTGTCATGTTCGCAGCGCGCACTGATTTCGTATCAGCCAAGTGTGAGTCAGGGATGAACGCAATTGTGCTAACCCACTATATAATATGTTTGCGATATTTTAAGTACCTCAACCCCATGCACCATTCAATCACATTCTGACCGATTCGTTTGTACAATGCGAAGCTTATTTGCAACACGTTTTTCCTGTATGCGCACACCAACAATCAATATTTCAAAAAACTTAAAACGCCAAAATCGAAATTCTTTAGGTTGCTTACAAATCAATCACTTACTGAACCCGGGTATTGTCACAAAGTGCTAGGCCATTCGCCTAACATCATTATAAGAAGTGGACCTAAGTTGAACTTAGACTCGCTCGTGTTCTTGACATTGTTGTTCTTTTATAGTGCCAGACTTACCTGCTGTAACGAATGTATTTGGCGAACAGCAAACTAACTTCGAAGTCACAAGCATTACCTGCAACGCGAGGCACTAGAATATTTGGTGTGATGTAATATTCCATCAAGGTCTGACATCTTTAAGTAATCTTTGGCAGTTTTTAAATATCGGTTTATCATGACATTTCTGTTAATCGACCGTACAATGTTCCTTTTGTGGAAGCTGTACAGCACAATACGCGGCAAACATTGAGCAGTTATGCAGTTTAACATAGAAAAATGGCTGACTGATTGAAATATATTCATAAATTTGTCATGAGTCTAGAACAGAGTTTGACTAATTTGAGGACTGTATCAGATTGTCCGTGTCCGACGGTGCACTTTTGCTGGTCCATTTGCAATCCTTTTGTAGCCAGGTGCAAACTTTCAGGAAATTTCTTTCTTTCATTTTCATTGGACTCATGCTATGCAACTACAATAAGGTCATTCAGTTTGGTCGAAATGGCAACATCACCAACGATAAGAAGTACGTAATAAAAGACCTTAAGCTGACCTCAAATCTAATTTATGCTTTGAAACAACCTGAAGGCCTATTTGACTTCACGGTCTGATATCAACTAGCAGAGTACTTATCTAACACACTTTCTTTATGTTTAAAATTAACATTGGACTGTATCATTTTTATCAGTGCTCAACCGGTTCAACGTTTAACAAGTTTTGTATGGGATGAAAAGCTTGAACTACGAAAGGAATTTGGATTCATAAATAGCTTAACCAACTCAGACGTTAAACTTAACCGGAATTTGAACATCCAATGTATGGTTGGCCACAGGTTTTTAAGGTAAGATAATGTGCTAAGTAGTAGAAGAACTTGGTTTACACAGTTGACCACAGCTTTCCTCCCTCTATGGACGTCAAAGTGGAAGCTTTCCAAAAAAGCACCAGACTCGAGTTTCACCCTTGTCGAAGCTCGTCAGCAGTGCATATCCTTGCCATGGCCGTGGTTACACCTCCGACCATGCATCCATCAGGCGAGCATGTTCACCACTGTGCGGTCAACTTTGCATTAGTCATGACGAAATACACGAGCTCGTGAGAGACCCTCTTATTGTCTAGTCGTCTTGAGGGGATAGAGTGACTATCCCATTAACTCCTATCCATGTCCCCACGAGTAGGACTTCTTCTCAAATTTAAACCAGAGAACTCCTCGAATTCGCCTAACAATATTTTGATTCTTGCAAAGTGGCAAATGTGCTTGGGTGTTTGCCTATAAGCAGTCATTGGACGACGCGGTTGCCTCTACGATTTAAGAGGGCATTAACACATCTTAAACGACAGGGTGAATAAGTTTTTCTGGAATCTGTGAAGAATTGGTTGTTTTGAGTGGAGTAGATTGGAATAAAACAAAGGATTGCACCTAAATATTTACCTGGGGAACATATAGGTATGCACTGAAATTCCATAGAGAAAGATGAATAGCTATCGAGTGCATTTATGGCACACCACGTTCTGGCTAAAGATAAGTGACATTTTGACATCAATTGGAGTTCTATCCTTGGTTTTTAGAGAAATGATCGCCAGTCCCTTTATATTGAGTTACTTCAGTCAAGTCAATTTGTTCAATATACTTTGAATGGAAAGATTCTATAGCTACCGTTTGTCCTTAAACCTACATAAAGCGAAAAATTTTGAAGTAGAACTCAAGAATCATCTTGTTCGTTGAGAAATAATGATTTTGATTTCTCAGACAAAGAGGCAAACTGCATCCGATCAAAGGCAACCCTTGGTTATCAATTCGATGTAAAACCGTAGTGTCAGGATGGTCAAGAACGAGGTATCTGTCAATACTGTCAAAACAAACTTCAACATGCGGCAACTTCATAACACTTAACCTGTTTGAAAACGTTGTACTGGATGATGAAAGCCAATCAGTATGTGGCGGACTGTGTTGTGTGATAAATAAGTTTTCCTCTTTTCAGTGGACTATCGAAAATTCACCTAGGAAAGTGTAACCTTTCAAAATTTTGGAAATGCTGAACTCGTAACCGATAGGATGCAAGTCCCTTTGGTGTATTGTTTTAAGCTATTTACTGTTCCATTTACCTACGCCAATTTTTGTACCCGACATGAGCAAGCAATCAGAACAAGTAGTGTCCACGCACAAAAATCATTATCTCACCCGGCCATGTAGTCCAATTCTCGTGTAGTCTACAATACGGGAAATGTTCAAAAGCTCAGCAAGTAGTAACTCTGCGTCATAATCGACAATTTGTGTCGGAAGTGCAGAAGCTTCTATGGGTCATCATAGTGCTGATAACAGTTTGCCAGCAGGCTCACACACAGTCTTTAGCACATTCCAGGCTTTCGCATTACCCCGAGTAGTACAAATATATACTCTTTTTTATTAGCTCCTTTATCCCCATTCAGTATGCCTCATCCATGAACAGTACTCTTCTATTGACAAGCTTTTTTGTTGCTAACTTTGACGTGTTCTTTCTTGTTCATGATCAGAACTCTTTTGCGCTCTATGGGGCTGACTTTATCCTCACTGATGATTTTCGTTTGTGGCTTATCGAAATCAATGCCAGTCCTTGCATGGCTCCCAGCACATCGGTAACCGCTAAACTGACCACAAACGTGTTGGAAGATACACTGAAAGGTAAGCTGCTGCCTTCCACGCTTGGCAGTTGAATGTTTGGTTGAGAAACGCACACGTAAATTTCGGCATTGACTTCAACCACGAACCTCGTTTTCTAACAACGTATAAATCCATGCCCCCGATAAAGCGATATTATTGCTCATTAATTAGTAAATGGACTGAACGGAGTTCACTACACTCAGCTCAAACATACTGTGCTCAGATATTTGGAAACAGTGGTGGTGTTTTTCTTAGCATGGGTTGAGAATTTGGGCACTGGGATGTTCGCCGATCTTGGTAGTTGGGTTGCAAACGTTTCATCACCAAACGAGGTCACATCATCAATGTGGAAGTGTTTCAGCGTATAGGTTTGAACGCGAAGTTTGTATCTCTACCCCTAAACACTGTGCTCCAATACATCAGTTGTTATGAGCCTCATTTTCTATCTATTTGCTTGTCTTCATCAAGGACGTTCATAACCCAAAAACTGTTCATTAAAAGAATTGAACTTTAATGCAGTCTCTAGTCAACCCTTCACACTGACTTCTTCTATCCTTGACTATGTTTCGCTTAGGAAACATTGAACAGAGACTTGCGGTGTTCTTTTAGTCAGCCCATGGTTAAGTACTACTGTACAATTTATACTGCAGAGCTAGACAACAGATGTATCATGCCGTTTTACCCATGACCGCACTTATTCTGTGTATAAATTTCTTTCACTAAAAAATGTATAGGACTATCGATTCATTATGACGCTTGTCCAGTCAAACAAAACGAAATAGACATTAACCGTATTCACAGTTAGATACTCTGAATTTTGCGCTTTCCATTCCCATCGAACGGAACGGGGCAGTCAGGGCACAATGGCCACAGAAGGAAACCCAATAAATGCTCCCCCATCAGTCAGTGAATGGGTGGTGGGAGTGCCATTCAGACGCCTGCTCATAGACTATGAGTTTGTAAGTTCCAGTAGACCAGCAAGCCGAAAATAGCCATCGGCCACTTCTTCGGTGAACATTACGTCCAAGTGTATCTGGATATTATGTTTCAGTGACAACCTACGCTATTACGCAAGCACTTTGATCTAATATTTCTACCGCATCTTTTCTTGCATCGTAACTAATTGCTAAGTTACCTAAATTGTTCCCAACATTTTCGTCGTCTCACTGTGACTCAATATACGTATAGATCAACAGAATTTACGTCATTTAACAACTTCCACACTGATTAAGAGAAACCGCACTCATAGTTGGTAAACGTGCTGGTTTGTGCAGTCGCCGGTGTATATCACAGGGCAAATGTCTACAGTACAATCATATCCAGGTGGGGAATGCTTTGTGAACAATGGAAGTATGAAATACTTTCGTCACAACGGCTCACCTCATTTGTTCCGCAACTGAAACCTTCATAAGGTTGTATTTCGGCTAATTTGGCCTTAAACTACGGGAAATCTTCGCTTAAATTTCACATTATATAAACGTTGAACCGGGGGTTATTTTTATACCCGCAATCTGTAATCCAAACTTATTATCAGTTTAAACTCCCTCGTAGCCAGTATTGATCAGTTAACAAACTCCCGTGACGGGGAATTTCAAACTTCGGGAGATATCGTTTATCCATTAAGAAATTGAAAGTTTGGTTTGAAGCTTCAGTGGAATTGAAGGCTGAAATGACTTCATTGCTGACTTCACATAACATTCCCATTGAGTATGGTATAAATGCGTACCGCCATTACAAGGCGTTGGTGGATGTCTACGTTAACTGCATAAAAATTCCGGTCAGCTTGTCTACCGCCTTGTTCATTGGTTCGATTCAGCGTAACACGGTGGGACGGGTGTGTAAATGGTTCCAAAGATAAGATTTCCGATCTCCCAGTCTGACTTTCTAGCTCAGCTGACAAAACGCATGCCGCATACGGACACACGGTTTCTCTCACCAGTTCGAAACTACTTAATTCCCACATCTCCCCAACTGGATATCTCTGATGCATTTGCCTAAGACATCGCTTCCAAGATAAGGCACTGTGACAAAGCAGTACTAATCGGAATTATCAAAACAACTCAAGTTATTAACGGTGTAATGCGTAAACACATTCTTGTTGACACGTTTTTGAGCGTGGTCACTGTATCAGTATTGTAAGTGTATAATGAGTTTTTCATTTGTTGTAGCATAAGGCACGTAGAACTCACCAAACAAACCATCTTTGCACTGCTCGCTTTCTGGCCTCATGGCAGTAGGATTTTGGTTACACAGAGTAGTCTGATAAACTGAATTCAACATTTTTATCTGACCCTATAAGGTGTCAGAATGTTGTGCTCTCATTGTGCACTAAGTAACGCTTGCTCATCCGTCCAGGGTGTTAAAAACTAATCACAGCTTTCAATCTTAATGTGTCTATACGGAATGTTTGAGTTTTAAACTTCCAGTATCTCCTACTCACCTACTTGGAGATTACCAACGCATAGATAGAGATTTTATCGGGCAACCTCAGCATTAAAATGTTGCTATCATCATTCGAAATGGAATGAAAACAATCCAGTCAGAAATTGTAGTTTATTCGGACTACTCATCAGTAGATGAATTGTAGTGAGATATATGTTCACCAAAATTTTTAAAGTAAATGTGAGACAAAGAGAACATGTGGTCACTGAATTCTTTCATTGTTTTTGTTCCCAGTCAAAATGAAGGTCATCTATATAGGTAGCAAAAAACCCCGAAAGGTTGATCTGCGAGATTTCCGATTTAAATCATTGGAGTTCCACAAGCTTCACACAATTTTCCCATCTGAATAAGGCACCTATCCCCAGTTCTCTGGGGAAGATGATTCGCAGACAGAACTATTTAACCGACATACGTTACCCGATAGCCTAGAAAGAATAAATAATTTTACGAGAGTTTTTTACGCATGAACTGATTGTTGGCAGCCACACACAGCCAAAGTTGCAACAAACTCAAAGAGTTATCACGGTAACTAGTACTAAAGTCCAAACTTTCACTTTCAGTTGTACTTGACAGGCGTTCTGAACGCAACTGTGACGTGGGTCGATTTGACCTGATCTATCGACAAATCACTCCGCCACCTGCAATCTATACTGGTTTGGATTTACGCGTTGAAGGGACGCAAGTACCGGCTGCACCAGTCGAGGTGCGTGGCATCTCAAGACAACCTGGGATTTCAGTGACATTTGAAACAGCACATAAGCGGACGACTTTAGCACCCATTGTCAAATTCAGGTGAAACTTTTACTCAACTAAGAAATAACTGTGGATATTTTGTCAGACATCACAGTCAGAATTTTTGTGTCACAATTGCTGTTGTCTTTCTTCGACGGTCATTGACTTGTTAAACTAAACACGTCTGCTAAAGACAGTAAGGTCCCGATTGGCAATATACGGTCGATAATTTCCAATAGTCACCTGATGAATGTGGAAAGAAATGCAATCAACCGTTTAAGACTAATATCACAAACATTGATATCTTAGAAGCACACCAGTTTAAAGTTATCGAACCCTGAAAATTGAAAAAAGCCGCAAAGTGTGAATCTATTGGGTTCACTTAACTTAATTTTGGTTCTTGTGGCTCTGAGCATATCACTACTTCCAAGCATCCGTTTTTATATCCAGATATAATTCTGATCTTTGAGGATGCTATTTGGCAATAGCAGTGTGTGAAGCAAGGTGGTTCTTTACATGTTGCTACAACTCTAGACCACATACGATCTGTTGCCAGAACTAAATCAAAATACTATCTTAAAATACAATCAGAGATCCAGGATCGTGTTTTCCAGTTCGGAAGATCTTTGAGTTTGTGCTTACGGGAATAGGTCTCCCATGACACCGAATTATTCTCAGCCATTTAGTTTATGGTCTGATACGTCTAGATCGAGTGTGATCAGATGTCAAAACACTATTTGGTTAGCAGAAGATGTAGGAATATAAACAACTGACTACTCAGACAACAGGACGTTCACGTCTAAATTGTGTCATAGGCTGTGAACTGAATCTGGTCTGCTAAGGTTTGAGAAAACGGTTGTGAAAAATCACTCACCAGTTAAAAATCATCGCCAACGAAATACTCGTGCACCTTAAGGTCGGTGCTTTAACTCGGTGCATTCAAAACGGCCTTATCAAATGGCTCCTCAAGCAGCCAAGTGTGTAGATTCCCACTGCTAGACACGAAGAGGTTTGTTAATATATGGCTGTTTCTCACACTGTTGCCTTGTTCTTGCCACTAAAGTTGATCCGATATGTTTCGGATCTACAGCAGACTGGCATGTGCATATCTGACGATGAGGATGTGTTACTAAACAGTTTTCGATGACGCCTAACTCAGCTGCGCGTCAACAACCTGTTCACCTGGCTGTAGCTCAGACAAGTATTATGTGTTCTTATTTTTGCTCCGAATTTCCACTTATTCCGTCAGTTTTAGTTTATCGACGCGAACTTGAAGAGTTCCGCGTCGAATCTGTCGTCGTATCAATTTAGGTAACAACCGTGAAACAGGGATATCAGTGTATTTTCCACCAACATTATATATGACTTGAGATTGTTAAGCAGATAGTGTGTTTAGCACAATTTTCTACACCTGTCATTCGTTTTTATTCCTACAGAACCAACCTTAAGGCCTCGCAACAACAGAATGAGCTCGGTGAACTAAAAACTACATCTATGGGGCCGACAGCAACAACCATCATTGTATCTTCCCCGTTACCTGGTGTCAGAATGAAAGCTGAAGAACTGAAGACTGATGAGGAGCAATACGTCACCTCAGGAGAAGGCCGACGATTAGTCGAAACAAACCATGGCGCGCAGCCCAACAGTAGTTCGACAGAGGGGAATCTTTGTGCGGAGACACTTCAAACAATTGTGTCAGTTCGCCCCACAGCACTCGCGACAGAAGCAAACCAGCCGTCTGTCAGAGCAGACTGTTCAAAAAAGAATCATGTTCTTCAAAAAACTAATCTAAACTACCCCCATCACTCTCGTTGTGGGAGGTCGGGTTCACAAGGAATTGTGAAACTGGGCACCAAGACCAGAGCAGCGGCTGTTCAAAGTACCGAGAAGCGACATCGAACACAGTACCGAGTTCTTAGCACTACGCTAAGTGAAGTCACACAATTGTGCAGCCAGCCGCATGCACAAAAAAATAGGGCGATCTCAAAAATGGCCAAATGCATTAACGTACCTTCTGACTTATTTATTTCGAACAGTATTTTGCATGGCGCTAGAAATGCACCGTTCTCCCTAGGAGACACTGACTTGCTTATGGATAGTTCGGCTGAACCAACTTCCAGATATGAGTCCACAAGAGCACATTCACTTGTAGGACTGCGATGGCTTACCCCCGTAACGGAATGCTCCGAGATTGGGCGAGCTACACAAATGAGTGAGATTATTCGACAAACAAAAAGTACCCCGCACAATAACTGTACTTTTAAGAAAGAACCTCAAACTCACTTGTTTACAAGTCCGAACAGTCCTCACGGTGACCGAGTGGATTTGGCTAATCCAGCTCAAATATCAGCCAATTTACCTAATACAGAATACAAAGCGTTCGCCTGTCCGTTGCGTCGAGTGGCACAAAATCAGAAACCGTTGCGGTTAGCTGTGATTACTATCACTAAAAAAACGACATCCAAACGGCGTTCCAACCCTGCTGTGAGCTCAAGTGGGATTTCAACACCGTTTGAGAATAGAACCAAAGCTGTCCCATTGAAAAGTATCAAGCAAACCAAAAAGAGTTTCTATGCTCAGGCCACAAAAGTGAGGTCAAAGAAACGAGAGTCACACAAATATCCGAATGGATCACCTTGGTTTTCTGCTACCAAGATGGGCAGTACGGATGACAATGCTTTATTGGGTATAACAAAGCAGGTGGTTGAAGAGGCTCGTCAAACTGCTATCATCCAGATGAGCCCAAAACATGTACGGTTATCGGTGGATAAGCAGAAAGTCGAAAGTTTTGACAGTTTGTTGGAACGTAATAAAAATGATGAACCCCATATATCTGTAGATCACAGTAGTGAACCGAGTCCACTAAAATCAAACGATCAGGGAGCAGCCTCTACTCTTCGGCAAACTGAGAACTCAAACAGCATTTCAGACTCTTTACAGGCCAATAAAAATCCTTCGATGAAGAAGAGACATGGTGTTCATGTACAGTCAACCAATATAGTTCGCCCGCTATTCAGTCAACTGTCCGCCAGAAGTTCATCTGGTACCTCAGGTCTGGCCCTCAAGAGTAATAAATCAAGCAGTTTGGAATTAGATCGCGTCGATGGATTATCGCATGGGGTTGTCCAATTGCAATTCCTCAATCGAGCCATCACTCCAAAATTATCGACATAAAGGTAGACTGGTCAACTGCCAGCATTCTTGACAGAATGTTATAATACGCATAATCATGACCAACCGATGTCAGTTATGTTGGCTTCGGCTTTCTTCAACTCGATGGTATATACGAGTATCTGTCCCGTCACAGGTAAACTGAAGCTTGGTTGAGATACATCAGAAAGTGTCCCGTAAAAGGTTCCACCTAACCTACTTAACTTTCGAAACATTGTTGCAATTTCAGATCAAATTACACTAGATTTGACTGGGCTTGGCTTCAAAGTGTTATACACGTCACAATAAGCGCATCCATTCGCCGAAATGTTTTGCCTTTTCCCACTCTCATCCTTATGCTTTAGGATTTTTCACTTTGTGGCGTCTATCTGGTTGACATATTTTGTCATTGCTATTGGATTCAAACCGTTTATTGTTTTACCATCTCATTTCAAATGATTCTACAAATAAACAGCTTCTTTACTTGGCGCGAAATTCTAGCTTCCCTAACCAGGGTCTTAGTTGAAGGACTTTTCTGATTCGAGTTTATTAGTCTTGACTTCCAATAAACTGTCTCTCAAGTTTGTCAGAGCTAACAGCCGGATGGTTTTGAAACTAAAAGTAGAATAATCGTGCCCATTTCCGATTTGGTGGCTGAAGGAAACTGCATTCATCGGGAATTTCAGGGGAATTTTCAATCAGACCATTTTGCACATGCCTCATCAGAAACAGCAAACCATTTTTAGTGTACCAGCCTGGAAAATGGAACTACTGTTTGGAAGGTACGTAGGACTTTTCTGTTAATGTAATAGGTGTGTTGTTTATAATTCCGATTATCAGAATCTTAGCAGTTCATAAATTAGATATTTCATAAGCCCGAAAGTTGGTATTCCATTTCCGGAACATAATTTCGTACGAGAAATAATCCATCACCTATTGTCTCACAAAGAAATGCAGGAATATTAACACCGTCAAACGATTAACACTCTGTGGACCGTTCTGTTTTTCACTTCCGTTACATTTTTGACAAACAGCATTCTTTGATGATATTTGCAGCTAGATTAGCAACGATACATAATGGCCATGCTGTTTTTCACAAGCCACTATCTTAGACGTTCGGCTTGTTTTATATGCACTTTTCGCGCAACGGTGTTATAGCGTTATAGCGTTCGACAAATTTATCTTTTCTCAAGGTTCATAACAATCTGGTTTTGTGTTTTCAAAACATCGATAATAAATGTTTTCACAATAATTCTCTTCCACCAGTAATAGTCATGCGCGCGCTCCGAGATAGAACGATTTTACAAAACCCTTTTGACTCTGACTCCGTGCACTGATCATCACTCGCCGAATGCTGATCACATTCATAATCCAGCTGGGAAACTGTGTTAAATCCAACCTACTTCTGTGGACGACTGACACCAATATAATAGCTCAGGTTTATTCCTGTCCTGGCCTGCGCAACCATGAACTAACTGATAGTACACTTTCGTAAGCACTGATATCACAATGAGGACAGGATTTTGACGGCTGTTGTGTTGACTTCAAAGGATTTGACCGAACGACTTGTCTGGCCTATGGACTGTCGGGATTTTGGTTCAAATCTTTATTGTAGACGCTCAAAGTCTAACAAGATCAAGACAACTTGAAAATCGCTACTCAATTGTGTTTAAGTAACTCAGAAAATTTCTCCCTAGCTACATGCTTCGAATGACAGGAAAACAAACAGGATGTAATGATTCAATCCTATCTCATTATATGACTCGGTAGAACAATCGGTAGATACTTTCAAATCCAAAGACGGTCTACATAGTATGATCCTATTTACTCGTTGGCTCCAAATTTCCGATCATCAGTCCCATTGCCAGGCGATCTTGAGAATCCTATCAGCACACCGCAAACCCAGATAAAGTGGGCATGTGATGAGACAACTTTGATGAAGGTATCCCAGGGAAAACTCTTTTGCGAACTCTGGTAAATGTGTTAGTAGCGTGGGAGGTAAATAAGTCATATGTAGAACAAAGTAGCCATATATTCTAAAAACTATAAGCTCTCGAGTTGTTGTTTCTCAAATGCAACTGGGTAACACATCCATGACATAATTATGAAACTAACCGATATTTTTTGACCTTCAGGGAAAAATGACCGTAACCAAAGATAATCATTTACTTTAGAAAGGTACAACTAGCTGACAGCGAACACGATAACCGATTCTCCGACAGTATAAGCACAGTTGAATTGAGCGATTTGACCAAATCCAGTCGAAGAGCTTTGCAATACTGCTCCCGGTTTAAATACTGAGGGAACAGGACGTACATTTTTATTACCCACTAGAAAATTTAGCTTCACTTAGAGTTGAGTAGGATGTCGGGTCTCGCTGGTACGTCAGTGGAAATTTATGTTAGGGTAGTGACAAACGGAAGTTTAGTGTGAACACAGTCTAGAAGCGCAGAAGTGATGGTAGTGATCTGATTATGGAAAACAAATGAAGTGCTTTGATGATAAACTCTTTCAAAGACCGTGGCTAATTTCTTGTGTTGCGCTCACAGATGGAAGCGCGTGGAATCTGGTTCAAATGTTTGATAAGCAACAGTTTAGTTCTTACGTCAGCACACTGGAATTACCCATTATTAGGTGACAAATGTCTCGAGTTAAGCCCACTTTAATGCCTCCGGAGCACGTTAGACTAACAACTATATAGGGGTGGTGTGTTGCATGACTCTATATCTGAGCTAGAGATTGTTAGCGATGAAAGCAACTACGTTCGATTTCCTTGTCAGAATTGTGCGGAAACTCTGTACAGAGGTTTCCTATTGGGTACTTTTAAAGAAAACCCTCCAAATTGGACTTGCTCGTTTGTGGAAGCTGCCTGTCTAGTGTTTTTTTAGTATGAACGTTTGTTCGTTAGATCTGCTCACTGATCCCCCCAATTGATCGCTTGGTAATCACTTACAAACATTTCCTGACTTACAACTGACTTGTGGCACTTGTGTGCTCGTCACACTTTTCAGACGATTCGCTGCTTACTACACTGTACATCTAAGCATCAGTATGCTACTCGCCGCTGGTAGTATATAGCACATGGTATCGGTCAGCTCACCGTAAACGGCAAAACGCCTGGCAACTACTGTAGATGAAGTGGTGTCACATATGAAAAATGAAAATTGCAGCTGTTAGCAGGTTAGCTCAGGAAAATACACGTCAGGATCAGTCCACAAATAAATGCCAAACGTAGATTATAAATACCAATTGTCGAATGTAGAAAAATATCTCCATGTCTGCTAAAGAAGCGAATTTGTTGAATGTCCATGACAACTCAATACTAACCAGACGACGGTTTCCACCTATTTGATCAACTGAGCGTCATTTACAAGTTAGCCAAAGGGTGGTGGAAAACAAACAGATTTGCATTTTCTTGAGGCCGAACAGCAAGTCAGTGTCAATAACAACACTTCTTAGGCAATTCATTTATCCATGCATTTTTTTACCGGTTATCGCAATAATGAGTAGGCCTAGATACGATCACCCTAAACCTCGTTTTCCATTCTACAATCCGCCAACGTCTAACCGCGTAATTAGCCTGCTAGTATTGATGCCCATAAACGACGTACACAACCTTGGCTGCATAAATAACTTCATATTTGACATGCAGATAAAACCACATGGAGGGTTAGCGTTCAAGGTCGGACTGTGGCAAAACAACAAAAGTCACCAACGAATGATCTCCCACAACCTGGTCACCATCTAGTAGTTTATGGGCAGCTCTATAGAAGAAAAACCAAATGCAAAACGTCGTGCTGTATTTATAAAAGCTGCTCGCTGTGAAATAGTACAACTCCGAAAATCCTGTGCTCAACAGGTGACAAATTGTGTTATTGATTCCGATTGTTGAGCAGCGGTTGTTGATTTAATATCAGAGTTTTATAATTGCAAACACATAGCTAGACATTTTTGTTAATAGCTTTCGTTAGATTGCCTAAATTTGCATGTTATGGGCAATTGGTCTCAATTCCAACCCAATTAGCTTAGTCTAAGACAGGTCGACACATTTCACGTAATCGAGCAAACGCGGTGCTGAACTTTGGGAAACTATTGGTGTATATTTAGTTAGTTTGAGCCCTAGTGGACACCAGTTCAGATTATAAATAAGACAGTGAGCTGAAAAGCGACTTGTCAATACCTGAATGATTTGTTTGGATAAACACATTCATTAACCACCTGGTTACATGTAGTATGGGTACAAGACTCTAAACTGTCACGACTGGGATGTTCACATTCAGCGCTCTACACGTTGTTTCACCTTTCAGTAGCGACCGCTGCCGCGGTTGGTGACACGTCGAATCCCATTAAGACAACGACTAACTCATGAGACAAAACAAGGATGCAGTCCGAGATCGAGCTCTCCATTTTAGAGACAGCACTGATATCCCACATGCGTAGGTCATATTACATAACTTTATCCAATATACCGTTCTTAGTTCGATCATTTGGGCGATGGGTGTCAGCAGAATAGACTCTCAAACGGAAGTGACCTACAAACAACGGAACAACTTAGGAACCGTAGGGAATTGGAATAAAGTGAACCGATGTACACCTAATTTAATCTATTGGCATAATATTCAGAACGTATTCACATGTGTGCTCGTGCACACCAGTATACCTGGCACACTCGGGCATACTGTCATAAAAATTGTTAAGTTACACGATTTTTCAAAATGCCTAATTTGCTGATTCTAAACGGTGGAGCGACGTGAAGGCGTTACTGTAAGGATGTTTTAACCTAACGATGCAAGCTATCCGGAAGAAAAGCGCTGAACGGACGTTCGCCTATTTCTCATCTGCTTAGTTCCTTCTGTGCATGTGCAAACAAGAACGGTGAACGGACTAACTGTGTAGATTTTCGATTTATGTTAACACAACCACTGTTAGAAGTCAGTTAAAAAGAAATGCACGGTGAAATTTACAAGGATTCATTGTTACTAGGTATGGTATCGTTCACTTCTTTTAAATCAATTTGTAAACGTTACGTAGAACATCGAGTAAATAAGGAGAACTAAGTGAGCACTCCGCATCGTTTATGCGGTATGCTTCTGCTACCCAAAACTTGCTGAACTCGGATAAGTGGGTTGAAGCCACTGGCCTGGTTACCAGTCCTGAGGTTCGTAGTTCGCTCTTATAGCTATCTGCGTTTCCCCTGATTAATACATGCAGTTGGTGCAATAAAAAATTTGCCATTACCATTCAAGGTTTTACAATGGCTCAGTTCTGTCTCCCAACTTGACAACCAGATGAGGCCTTGACAAGGATATACACTACTGATGATCTCAAACAAGAGGGAATCTGGAATGTGATGCCTCCTTTCTTACGGATTGATTGAAAATTCAATCAGAGTACGACAGCTGTGATCACTCGCGAATGATGTTCAACGTGTATCGATCAAATCCTCTACTGCTTGACAGTAACCAAAATAACTGTTGCCTTTTGGTTCCACCGATCGTGACAACCATGTGGCTTAAAGGAAATCGATGGTTTAAACATGTCAGCTGACTTGTCTTTTTGTCACGTCTAAGCGACTACGTAGACGAAATTGGAATAGCGTGTCACCATTGCGTTGTGACGTAACTTACTTGCCCAGATGAGAAAACTAGTACCGACGGATGTATGCACTACCGACAGTTTGTCCGTTGTCTTGGTTGCTATGATCACCAGACTTTAGGTCGACCAAGCTACTGTAGATAACTTGAATAGATTCAGGCCCACGTGCACGGTGTTAAAGTGAACTGATTACAGTGGTTACAATGACGTAACCCGTGTCAATTCGACCTCAATTACCACGACGACTAACACGAATGCACCGTTTGAGTGAAAGACTACAGTCGATTGAACCATATAGACAATTCTTGGATGTTGAAGTAATCTGAACAAAATCCGACCGGTTAGAACCAACTAGTTGGTACTACTTTACCGAAAACCAACTTGTTTCACTGCGGTGCACAAAGGTTGAATAGCGGACCATTCTAGCAACAAACCGACTGTTTTCCTGCAATTCGAATCGATTTTCTAGATAGGCGTAACGACAAAATGTCGTCATTAATTTTATTTGAAGTACTACTGGTACTTTTTCCAATCCACAAACCTAATGCAACAACAATTCGCGTAGACCATCTCAGTAATATTAACCCAAATTCTGATCCCCTGTGTAACATTCGGTGTTTGAATAGGACACAGCTGTCCTCTCTATGACCAGACTAATGTGGCATTCCAAAGTCTTTGCAACTGAATTGCCTACCGAATTAGGACGCTTGTAACTTACAACATGTCAGATTTCGGACTAAATGCATTTCTGGATGACTTTAAAACATGAGTGGGGCTATGGTTTAAAATGATCTAACAAATCACGGTCTGTTTCATCACAGAAGGCTCGAGTTTATATAGAACAAATTACAGTTACTTCTATTAAAAATGAGGCTTAAATGTGTAGGAGAGAGAAGGATCAAGGTTATCGCCCCTGTTTCATCAATTGGTGTTGCTGATCTCTATGCAGCCTTCTAATCCTATCATTTCTGATCAACTGCACACGGACCAGTGGTTCATGGTCTAACCTCTGACATTGTATTTCCGGTTGATGACCTTCTACAGGAACAATTTCGGTGGCCTCAATTCGTTTGATCATAGCGTGTGTAATCAGAAAAGCTGTTTTCTAAATTGTATTCATAATAGTAATCAAAGCTAGTGAACGTTCATAAACAGAATTTGAGCATGAAGATGCCGATTGAAGGTTTTCGTCGAGGCCTACTTCTTCCGTTCAGTTTCATCAGATTAGTTTTGCAAATGCGCATATCGCACAAATATTGTCAATGATTGCTCTGTGAAATATTCGTAAGTAGCAATTTGTTTTCAATCAATCACTGACGGTGAGTTTAACTGGTTAGACTAGAGTCATCTGTTCGATCCTGGAGGCTATTTTTCACATACATGTTTATAGAACCACAAAGTATTTCCTAAATTATTTATTTCAGTATGTTGGTTAAAGATCAGGGTTTCATAACCTCAGCTATGAGTGCTGATACCCCTTTGATGCAACCTTGAAAATATTTTAATTCTATTTTCCAGCTGCACGGAAACATTTCATTTGGCGGTACTGCAGGTTGATCACATTTGCTGACCCATATGCTAGAACGTGTCAGCTGTTCACCTGAAATAGTGTGTAATGTCCGACCTCTGGCACGCAGCTCGTTTGATATTTCTTGTAATTTTTAACCTTCTTTGTCCTCGGTGCTTTTTGTGAAAGGTGTTTGGTTAGTTCGCCCTCCAGTTCAACCAGTGAGTAGTAGAACATTATCTATTCAAATCTGTTCGCCCCACTCTTTGAGCAAAACGAACAACCAATTGGATAGTGGTATTTTACGGTCTAATACGTTGTCAGTTCGTCCACCAACAGACAATGTTAACCGTCGCCACGCTTCGCTTCATACTGTTCACAAGGTCTTCGGGGTAGGACGAATGTATGGCAAAACCTGTTTACAACGACCAACTTAGTAATCGCAACTACATGGTCGCTGTGGGTAAGCAGTTCCTGTTAGATGCAAAGACCAACCACAAGTTTTTTGTAAGCTTCATCATTCCCAAATCATGGAGGATGCTTTCGTTTTGCTTAAATGTTTCCCAAGTATATGTTTTTTTCCTGCCTGTCATACTCTAAGGAGAAACTTTCCAGTTCCCTCCAGACCACACAGGTGAAGTACGGCATCAAATGTTACAACATGCTCTACCGGTATACCTTCTTGTACCTCTTTGCCTGCATTCATTCTTCTCGCGTCTAACTGGCAATCGTTGGTGAATTCTAAAGCATGAGATAAAATGCACACTTATAAAAACAGAATAGTAAATTTACTGAATTTTTTGTACTGCGGCAGCTTCCGGACTAGTAAAACGTAGGGAACCTGCGCTTGAAACAAGTTCGTTTCTGCTGAGATTTGGTTAGATGGTCTCGTCTCATTTTCATGAGAATTCATAGTGTTCGAAACACACCCTTAGGCCAGAACTTAAAGCATCATTCAACGTTATCATCAAACACCTGATTACAACATGCAAGTACATCTTGATTCATTGTACGGGAAAAGTGATTTCATATGTTCATCTGTTTAGTGATCTCGCTAGTCGATTCTGGCGAGTCCGTCATAGATATAACTTGACATGGTAAGCTTTATGCATCATAGATTAACAACATAGCTGATTAGTGATTTAAAAAAGTTAACCTTTGATGTCATATTGGATAGCAAGTATACATATGTGTTATGACTCAAACACAGTTATATATTTACTGACCAGTTGTCCAACAATGTAAGATTCGAGTCAAGATGCTGCCGTCAGCCCTGGATACCGGGTAAATAACGGTGTTTGATGAGGTGAATTTATTGATTCATTATTAGACCAAACCTAACAAATATCCCTCTTCCATAGAGTAACCTCACATTACAAAATTCCAAGTAGACCGCAAACTGCCGTATGCCGGACGTATACTTGTGCATATTTGTACTACATAGTGAATTTGGGACAAAAACTGGAGAAAAAATCACGATATCTCCAAATCCGATGCATCCTGGTATGCAGATTGTTCAACAACCAGGCTACGCAAGTCCACTAATCCGTATCAGTTCACTGCAGAGCAAGTCCCATCAACGTGATTCCCTCTCACACAATTTGCTGTACAATATTCACACGTCTGGTACGCATCTGCTTAATGCATACTTCGCAGCCGTATTTTACAACTCGTATTTCAAACCACTAATAAAAAACTCACACTCTGGTCATGATTCAGTGTGTTAATGTTTGTGTACTTCTGCTCACAGCTCTTTTCATGTTGTGAAGGTGCGGTAATGTTCTCGGGGGTAGGGGGAATTACTCATCCCACGTTTGACAGTAACCCATTTTCCTTACTAGCGTTATGGAAGACATAAACTTACATGCGTTTTGCCAGGATGAATACCATGAAAGTCCCATTATTTTGATGGTGGTTCTTAACAGCTTTCTGTATACCCCCAAATCAGTAAACTGCTTTAATAAGCTGGTGTTGCTAGTACCGACATTTGACTGCATCAACTAGCTCAAAATTTTTTACCACTATTCTCAGTTAAGAGAATGAAATCGACCTTATCACCCACGCCTTCTGAATTGCTTCAAGAAATACCCGTAAAGTTGATGAGTCGTTACACTTAAACATCAAGGCTTCATGTCTTTTACTATTGTGAACGGTGTCAAATTGCACATTCATGAAATCGTAACTTACTGCTCACAGTTATCTCCTACCGGACGAAACTTTGCTTTATGTGTGTACTAAGAAATAATGTGGCTTCATCCAGTTTGAATGTATTCTTTATCTTGTATCTCTTCACTTCACATCGTCACACAATAGCCAGTCCTTCGCGGAAGCTGTGGACACATCTATGAACCGTAAACTGTCTTCAGGTATTCCATCACCGGTGATAGTTTGTATCGGGTGACACTAGCGAGTAACCAACAAAAAGGTTACGACTAAGGCATTCGTTAGTGATTGTCAAACGGGTTCTTTTGTTCAGTCCCTACGTGTACAATACACAGTTGAACAAAAAATGAGCAACGCCATCAGCACGGATTCGCTCTGAAAGTAGTACAATCGTCATACGATGACCTGAATTATTGTACTTGGTATTACTGATCGTTCACAACAATATCTCCTTGAAATATTCGATCATTCCGGACGGACAGTATTAGTAATAAATATTCGTGCTCTGTCTTTGAAGTTAAAACCGCTAACAAAGCAATCCTAAAAGACCAACTCCGTCCAGCATGAGATGAGTGACCATCATCCTGTAGCGTAGGAAATTCTAGGCTGTTATACAATCTCTAATGTACACGCCTAACTCCAACTTCCTGTGGCGAAATCGTGACCCACAATAACAGTGGATCATCAAATTCGGGTTTAGCTTCTCAGTATGCTGAGACCCACGAAATTGTGGTGAATTGTCTGTCTGAATCAAAGGTATTCAGTAAAAGGTTACGTAAGAAGAAGTAAGTCATACTGAAAGTAATTGGTTGCTTTATCCACCCCAGACCCGTGAACACTCAGTCAATCCAAATGTAAGATTTCAGCAAACTGCAAGAGTCAACCTTGTCCACCTTTTGTCACACCCACGTCAACTGGCCACATTCTGTCTAATGTTATGTGGCTTTCTACTCACTTTCGCGGAAATACGTCTTCTTAGAGTAAAAACTTCGGAGCCTCTTTGAACACCTGGACTGTGCTGATTGTTACCCACTTCGTTGCGAATAGTTATATCCAGAAGAAGTGCTTGCTTTATTCTCACGTGTCTTAACACCTGCGCAGATGGGAATGAATTACGTATATTCTCATTTCATGTATAAAGTTCTTGTTCTATGTCACTGCATAGCTTCATCCGATTTAATGTACTGTGGATCCACAATGCAGTTTACGGTTTAGCCAGCAGTACTGAATACAGACTGCTATACCCTTGTTCAAATACACTTTTGTAGATCAACTGTGAGCTCTTCATGGATCAGCTTAGCAACGGCCTGTTGCGTCCGATGTAGTTTCAATGACTTGCGGGCATCACTGACGTCGATGAGCTCAATTCTGATCTGGGCCACGCGATAAGACAAGTATTTGGTTAGCATAGCAACCGGAATTGCGCTCGTCTGTGTTGCCGACCGGTGGTCATTATGGGGAAGCTGTTGATGCCAAGTAAGTGGTCTTTGAGAAATGTGGTGATTCAACAGACACCTAGTGGGATCACGCTAATGCGCTAGCTGCCGGAAGATGGCCACTCATAAGAAGGTTACTATACGGAAGGGTTGTTGTAGGGTGGTTTTGCTATGTGCATCAAACGGAGTACATGCAAGTTGGGTCAGACCACCTCCGTCGTGTTGTTAGTTGACAGTGTGTCATAATTTATTCCTAATGTGTTCAGTTCGATTAAGACTAGGTGAGCATAATAGTCAGTAGATCATTACGCTCATTCCAGTGGGCGTCAGATTGTCTTTATTCCCCAACATGTATGTGATACTGTTTTGTCTCCTTGTACATCCAACTACTTACTTTGTTGGTCACAGCCAACAGTTTTGCAATACATATGGAAGGCTTCTTCACTTGCAATGTTCTGCTTGATAGCAGATTCGATACTGTCAGTAAGACAGCTATCATCCCGCACGTGCATGGATTCCCCGTTAGTTTGGATCGCAATTAGTTCTGGCACACAGGGTATCGCTGTACATTACAAACTAGATTACGTTTATCAATTCAATCCATAATGTTTCATTTTTGTAAAGGACAAACTCAGCTATGTATACTCCACAATAGTTGCTGTTGTTTGACATCGTTGACCAACAATAGAAAGAGGTGTGGGCAACTGGAATACAAATCGACAGCATGAGTTCCTTCTTCCGCTAGTCAAACAAATTCGGAAGACATTTGGCCTAAATCCAATAGTGCACTGGATGAATGAATCTGCCGGTTATTTCCCGTCTAACTTTTGTTTGTTTCGGTGATTCAGTGTTTGGTCTGCCTACGTAAAGCATGCCGATAGCGAAACATTTCTATAGTCGACTCTTGATCATGCTGTATTCATGCCTGAATACTGGGCACCCACGTGGTGTGATTTGTATGAACAAGTATTATTCATTGTTACAACCATTTGTCTAGAATGTGGTTTCTTGTATCGTCATGCGACAATCACTCTGAAACAGTTTGACTTCGACGTATCCCACCCTGATAACGATGCAAACAAATTTTCTTCCGTTTGTTCATCGATCCGTTTCGAAAAATCAGCATGACAACGATTATATATTTTAAAAAAAGTTCGAACTGTCCTGATATCTGGAGACGTTTTAGAATACAGATAAACAAGTAACATACCGAACGACTTTACACCATTAGTTCTTCCACATGTGCCCCCTCTCTTTTGCTCTAACAAACCCGTTAAAATATTCAGTAGTCGTATTGATTTAAAAACGCCAAACCCAGTGTTATCAAGTAGCTTGATTTTCTGTTCCAAATCACAACAGACGGTCGATCACTGCAACTCAGGTACACACGTACGAACACCTACGACCACCAACTCACCCCCTAGACGTCATGTCACACACATACATACACACACACTTGGAGCAACCTCGTGTCCTCAATACTCGTCGCATTTTTCAAGTCAAGCAGCTCTTTTGAGAATGAATTCTCACAAGCCATTGCCTGCCACAAGCAGGCAAGCTGCCTCTCTCCTTTGCACAACAGCACCACCCCCATGAGCATCTTACGCTTTCCTACCTCCATCACATTGTATGTAGCTTGCACAGCAATCCCGTTGCTTCAGCCAACTAGCTAGCTGTCCCCTACGAGTGAGAAAGTAATGTCCCCGACACTCGACTCAAAGTCTGACGGTTAAGATGTAATTATACGTTGTGAACGATTCAAAGTCACCCACTCACCAACTTCTATCCACTCACTGTTGAAGCACACATCACACCCCCACCAGCTTGCTTTAACATCCTGTTCGACATCAGTGTTTAAATCATGTCATTAGAGCGTTGGCTTGGATTTGTACGGTCGATGGAAGCGCTAGCCGGTTAATTGATCCCAACTTGTTTTTTGTGCTTCGTGCAATGTGAAATGAATCCGATAGCTTAGATCTCATCGCCAAATAATGTCAAAGTATTTAACGTCCGTAATCTATCATACGACTGCTGCAAATAAATTATTGCTCATTTTGAACGCAAAGATGGCATAACCAGGTCATCGGTTAGAGACCGTGTGTATGACTTGAATGTTTTCTCAGTACGCTAGTCATCTTTGATAAGGCTTCCTATTGGTGCAGCAACTGAATTACTTTCAGTAAATGGAGGATAATGGTTATCAGTCTCAAATTCGCATTCAGAACTTATGAGAAGCACAACAACTGAGTCCCATTCACGAGAATAGAAACAAGTAGCATATGTCATGACCTCTAAATTGACCGAAATTGGTCACACAACGAATCATGCGGTAATGAAAGAAAGAGAGTTCATTTGCATAAATTCGATTGCTACAAGAGTAACTAGTTTGGCAATTTCATGCCTTCTACCTGCCACAGCTTTTCAAGAGCTGAAGGAAAGAAAGAAAATTATCTCAAATGCTGCGAAGTACATTTTGCCGCAACGAAAGAATGTGGGTCTTTTCAGTGCGTTGACAGCCTTCTGGTGTATACCAACCCTTTCGAGCAGACTACACTGATTTATCATGTGGTCAGTGATTGTAGAATGTTGGGCACTTGAAGTATGTATGATTCTCTACCAATGGAAAAATTTCATTCAACATTATAAATCTTGGAAATCTGTCAATTACTCTTATGAACTGCTAAACGTTGCCTATATAGTCGACTAGTTTTACTAGATCACCACGCTACTTCCAGATTGCCTAAAGATAAACCGGATTCTGTATATCGAGAACACCGGGTGAAAAAATTGCGTTCAGTTGTATTATGGTTGACAACGTCAAGCGAACCCGGTGCTATCATGCATGAAAGCGACCATTCAAATGATACCTGTGTATATACATATATATATATATATATAGCAAATTTGGTGCTTCCTCCGATGGTTCGTCAACGTGTGGGCTAACGTGTCCAAACACTTGGGAGAATATAAAAATTTAAATATTTCTCAGAACCACATTTTAAAACAGGATTTCAAGCAAGTGGCCAGCAAAACTACTACATTTTCCATAGTACGTATTTGCTGCCTCCACAAAATTTTATCATCGCACTTGGCCAAAGTGGAAGGAGAACATCGAGAAATTTATGCAAATAAATCATCCTGCTGATTGTCACATAGTGTCAATATTGAACGGTCGGATTTGTCCCAAAACAATCTTTCACAGAGAGTCTCATATACGTCACCATTAAGATATTCCAAACGCCATAAACGTTCTCACCCCGATCTGTGTAATAGTCATGTCTTGATTTATTTCTGTACTCGTCGTATGCACTTCATACCTAATCCCAACGGGGAAAAGTGCATGCCCCCACACAGTGGTGTGTGCCGTCGCTTTGGTTTGAGCCGTTTAATGAATTTAAAAGTGCTATAAGCGGTCAGACGATTAAGGCTCTGTGTTCGCTATCGGATAGTCCTGTACATTTTGGCACCTGCCGTATTGTTGAGTAGGACCTCTCTACCGGCTAGTTTGAGATCTGTCACCTAACTTCATTATTCTCAACAACCTTCAACTGGGACATGTTCACTGCATTCCGCCATTCGCAGTCGGTGGAATTCTAATCATCATCGTCATCATACCAGCTGTGTTGAGTCGCTACATGCAGACCGGTAGGTAGGCGTTTGCACACACACCGGAAATCGTTTCATTATCGGGACCTAACAAACCAAAGCGTCAAACTTCTTCTCAGTAATGCTCTGTATGCTATGTAATTAACCTTTATCGAGGTGGTGGGCACATGAACAACTGGCATTCACGTGCTCATGCGCATTCGTGCAAGTGATGAATATACAGTGAGCAAGGGGTGCCGTAAAGTACTAGACGGATGGAGATGCAGACACGTGTCCCTGCGATAAATATGAAACATGTGGACGCACGGACTTGGGCTAATCACAGCTAAATCCAAGACAATGTGCTCGCTGGTTGGAATGGAAACTGCTTGTGAGGTCAGTCGATTGTGCTCAACTTTTACCGTCAGAAGCTTCAACTTACTGACTGAACTTAGTAAATTACGCTGTTAAATATCTCCGCACTGTCCAATAACATGCAAAAAGGATGGGAAGGTATAATAGTCAGTTCGGTTTGTTGGAGCTAACTGGAATGTTCTTGCGAACATGTATACTAGAACTGTTATTATCTATGGGGAAAATCAAAGTCTTTAGCTCTTTAGTAAATCAACTAATTACAAAAATGCGTTCACAACACGAAGAATATTTTCATTTATCCATGGTATTCGTGTAACAACTGACCAATTTAAAAACCGGATCACTGGTACACAGCAGACGAATATGCGGCTAAATAAAGTTAGTTCAGCCCACTATATACCGGTCTTATTGCCCCTTAAGCAGTACAACAGTTTCATCTATAGGGGTTTCGCTCAAGTCTGCTGAACACACGTCACAGCCTGAGTTCAATTTCAGTAAAACACTTTCTACCATTTCTTCCGCCGTAAAATTCACAGTTTTCAAGACATGTGAACCGATTAGGGGTTGTGAGAGATGTGCTCTTTCTCTGCCCATCATTTAGGGGCACTTGATTGCGTAACAAAGGGGAAATTAGGCGACGCTCCCTATTCGGAAGAATAACCGTACACGGACAGTTAACGTCCGACCCTGAGTGGCTTAAAGGTTTCTATAACAGTCAGCCAGCAGGCTGCCCAGGCTAGATGCACACGCGTAGTTCACTGTCACAAGACTATTTGTGAAGTCGGCGGATTCCGATGGATATGTCAGGTGGTATTTCAGCGCACATTGCGTCGGACTCGAGAAGTCGCGTTATTTTTTTACCGTAACGTTAACTCGCGGCGTATATAGACACTGTCTGACGAAATTTGAAATCACTGGTGAATGGGTAACAATTTACTAAAACAAAAAACAAGTTTCAATGTCTGTTGGACGTCCACAGTTTTGAACGTTCACGAAGCTTGTGAGAATGGAATAGAAACTGAACGGATAAATCATTAACAATTATCTTTACACAGCTGTATGTACATAGGACTGCAATGTCGTACAAAGCCATTGGTGGAGGAGTGTCATATGATTGTAATGGACAGCACAACATGTGATTCTGGCATCTAACTGGACCAAAGTCGAGGTTCAAAAGTTTGGCTCATTGAATGGTTTGAACACAAATCAGCTCAAAGATTTTGTACTGACCATGCGACAGGTAAAGTTTCAACTGTTCGACTTATTTTACGAGTCTCATCGCAACGAATTTTTGCCGGATGCGGGCTTAAGTCTAACCGGAACGCCTCGTGTGGGTAGCCAAATTTTGTCACCCTTTGGTCAGAGTGACCAGTTTCAAAGTTCTGTGGTATCTGATTCAAATGTGAAGCTTCATCTGATTCTTTTTCGTCAACTACAGATGTTGGTGATACAACTGCGGAATCGGTTTTGTCGTCTGGATCCACACTTTTGTCTGAATAGGTCTCACAGACCTCATCGGTTTCACAATGTGTTCGAATGTGTTTATTCAAATGATCACTTCTTAAGAATCGTTTGTGACACATTGGACAAAGAAACCGTTTCTCACCTGTATGGGTTCGTAGATGGCGTTGTAATTCATCGGACCTGGTAAAACGTTTACCACACAATAACCAGTTACATACAAAAGGCCGTTCGCCAGTGTGCCAGCGTAGGTGCGCCTTCAAATGACTGGTTTTATTGTACACCTTACCACAACCTGGTACATGACAACTGTGAAGATTTTTTCGTCTCAGTTCTGCTGCAATCGCCGGAGCAGTGAGATTCAGACGGTCCACCTCTTGACAGTTTGGACAGTCACAAGTGGTTCGGCCAGTATATCGCCTAGAACCGGTCGAACTAGTGATGGGGGTAATTGATTTCGACTGTACTCTCGGCTCCGTTGGATCTGGTTTGGTGGTGGCCAGTGTGCACGGGTTGTCCTGGATAGGGGTAAATCTAGCAGTTTCTTCGTCTAACTCAGTCCGTAGATCAGGGGGAAAAGTTGAATCTATGGTCATATCTACTGTGTTTGCACCGCGAGCAGACAGCAGAGATTGGTAAAATTGTGTATAGTTTGTTTGGTAGAACTGCTGGGCATGCGGAGTAGGGTATTGGGCAACAGCTGCAGCCATTAGGAAAGAACGGTAGGGATCATTGGACCATAAACGGTTCACTTCGTTATTCCGACCGCTAGTCTCGTGACCAGAATAGGGTGATAGGGGTTTTTGCGAATAGTTGAGCATGTCCATCATCTTGAATGTTGGCTCCGAATAGGAACTTTCTCCCTCCCTCCCGTAGGTTGAATAGTCATAGTGAATTGCTTCCGTACCATAGGTATTCGATTGTTGAGACAAGGCCTGCGAACCTCCGTTTGAACATGGTGTTATCGTTGGGTGCGATAAACTGTATGGTGTGATTAACGAAGGAATGTGCTCGTCGTGGCGTTGCACCGTTAGATTTGTTGTATCGGTGACTGTTGAATTAGTTAAGGAGGCAATAGGATATGACGGTGAGATTGAACTGACCGCCTGTTTCATAACGGATACCCAGCCATGTTCATGCAGTACGTTTCCCATGGAAGCTAGCCGTTCAGAGCACAGCTGATCTTGCTCGTGACTGCTTCCGCTGTACTCCCGAACCGTACGGTCACTGGAACTAATCCACATTCGCTGGTCATCTAAAGTCCCATAATGATGTGCAGTGGATGACTGTGGGTTTGTTACGGCATGTCTATATGGAGCAGTGTTGGACAGGTCGTAACCGCCACCACACAGATCTTCTCTACTGTACCGTTGAAACGACTTTAAATAACCGGATGCATTGACGCAACCTTGTGAAGTGACACCAGCTGGTGATAAAATATCCAGCTCGGCCGAATAGGGAACTTCATAGGATTGCTCACTTTTGTGTTCAGTCATTGGCGTGGAGTATAGTGTAGTATGTTGATACTGGCTTGAATAATCCTCAGTTCCTAGATAGACTGTTGGATTGCCGGCGTCGGTGGCCATGGTTATTGGTACGTTTACCGTCCTTGTATACTCGCTAGCCTGGCTGATAAGTGAATCTATGCTTAGCGGGGAAGCAAACAATGAAGATGGATCGGCTGTGTTAGCCGTGCTCAGACCTGTCATCGTCGTCGAATCAATGTTCCCACCGATCCCAGCAGAAACACGATTCTGGCATAACTGGTGAGACGAAGCTATCCGAACATCAGAATGAGTCAAGTCGGGCAATCGTTCAGACTTGGACCAAGACAAGGGTTGAACAACTGGTGCATGGGCAGAACAGGCAGTTTCAGTCAATGCACCGAATTTTTGACAGTGAAGTGTGAGCATCGATAGCGGGGAGGTGGTAGGATTGGCACCGAACGACTGTGAGTTATCCGTATCCTGAATTAGTAAAAAATAAATTGACAGCACAAAGTACGGTCGGAGAATAGCGATAACAATTCAGCTTAAGAGTCTAGTTCAACCAAACTATAGTCTGTAATAGCCCAATTACTGTAAGTTCGTAGTGTAGTGGGTTGTAAAGGCTGTATTCTGAGGACAGTCCTCACTGTGTTGATTAGGACACCCGCTCATCAATCCTCTACAATGAATGTCAAACTGGTTACTGAAAATCATACAGCCTTAGTTCGAGGTGTCCTTGTGGACTTAGTGGTCACAACTACATGCAGAGTACATGGAACAAACCGTATAAAACTGCCCGTATAACTACCTAAAGCAAAATGCTGCAAGATGAACCCTTTTGAATTATTCGAAATGACGTCAGATTTATCCGTCGGTGTGAATAACATGGTGTGTGTCGCTTCACTACATGTCCTCCACGCGTCATACTATCTGACTAATGCAATCAATGGACTGAGTAAACGTTTTTTTCTGATTGGCTGATCTTATGGTCCACTCAACCTACCGACCGATTGTGCATTTCAAATCAAAATACAATTGTGTTCGGTGTTACGTGGTTGTCCTGGCCACCATTACTGCCTGTGACGTACAACATCACGAGAAATGGAACAGTAGTGATCGGGTGAAACCATGGTTGCACACATCGATTTCTACCTGTTGTACTTTAAGACTACCACAACACTTTCCCCTGACACTATACCAGTCGAAGATGACCCAACGTTTTTCTCTGTTGTTCCTGTATATCTAGCCGATCAGACACTGGAAAGGGGGACGTCGTACTCTAGTTCCAGGAGTGTTTGCGGGCTGACACTGACAGCCCCCTAGTCAACTGCAGTCAGTGTGCGTTCGCTGTGCACAGGTTTGGCGTAACTGTGTGGAGGCGCACACTTCGTCCGAGTCACTAACCTCGTCCATTTCTCTTGAGTGTGTACCAGTGCTTTCCGTCCCCACTCTTAGTGTGAGCACTTACACAATGTCGGTACTCAAATGCGATGTGTCCGTCGTAGATATTGACAGCACATGAACAGCAAAGATTAGGAGTCGATTGCTAGTGAGTGTCAACGACAGTCCGAGGAAATAGTCTTTCAGGTATTCATTAGGATGACAGGCAATAGGTCACAATCTATACCTAACTTTCAATCAATTATGGCTAACGCATTTGGATGGACTTTGCACCTAGCCAGTTTCAGCAATAATTTCCAACAATAGATTTGAGTGTCGTTTCACTAGAGTGCATTAGTGGTGCACATCCCTGTCTGAAAGGGGAATAAAGTCCTTCGAGTGCATGTGAACCGCGCTAGCCCACCGCTCCTTCATTGATTATATAAGTATGGGTGATAAACGGCTAAAAACGCATGTGAGGTGCTTCTTGCCTGCTGAATGCATTTATCAAATAACGGGGGAGCACGTCTCTGGTTGCCATATCCATTGAGGATTTTTGGTTTTATCAACCATTTACCAACCGATACCAGCTGAGGTAGGTGGATTGAAAGGTACGATTTGTCGTCGGTAATGATTAAAGCGCAATAAGGTATAAACCCAGATAAGACAACAGAATCGTCAAATTTCATGATTGTAGGGTCATTTCCCGAGGTTGAGCAGCGACAGTACTAGTAGAACGACCCAGGGGTGGTACATTTTCGCGACGGATCATGAGGTTAACTCAAGAGCTGATGTGGACTGGATGTCCTCGTTGATGATGTGTGTAAACCTTCACTCGATAATAAGAAGTGAACACTGGATTGTGTTGCGGACGCGTACTTGCTACTGCAGATGGTCGATGTACTTTTGTCCTCTCACCTGCTTGTTTGTTTTAGCTGTCGTTGGTGATTTGATTAAATTGGATCAATAGTCTTCTGCCTTCTGATTGGCTGATTGTCAGACCGGTCACATTTGTGGTTACCATGGCACTTTCGTTTTGGTTACCTACTGAGTGTTCTGATTCCGTACTGCTAATAGGGTTATAACAGATTGCCGGTAAATAGCTCAGCTAGTACTGTATAAGGGGATACTGTTCCTGACGATGGTTCGGGACCAGCCAAAACCAATATTCTCCACAATCGGGTCTGTTTCAGATAAAAATGCTCCCGTATTAAATGGTTTCCACTGCGATTGGCAATCGTCAGAACTATATTAGCAACAATTGTTTTTGCATATTTAACATATCCGGAGGTGTGTTGAGATTTCTAGAACTAATTCAACTGGCATAAGTATTTGAAGTCAGGTGTGGACGCTACCTTCTCTTACGGTCTCCCTACAATGTGTTGCTGAATGATTGCCATTTGAACCCACGAAATTCTTTGGTTTTGTATGGGAAATAAGTGCCTCCTGGTTGCGGTTTATTAACAAGCATACCGCACAGTGACACTGATCATACCTCGGTCGCATTTGAGATACTGGTGAGTCTCATGAAGTGACTGCTTAGGGAATTCAGAAAGAACCTTCCACGAAAGGTACAGACGGGTTTCCGGTCTGATCACGAGTGTACCGATCATGTACATATTTTATGGTGGCTAACGGTACGCTTTTTCTTAGCTACCTGTGTTTATATGTTTTAACTTAAAGGTGATGTTTGATTCCGCTACCCAGCGTGCACTCTGGAGCGGTCTCTGCCGCAGACGAGTTCCACTGAAATATCGACTTGTTGAAATTAGTACATTTCCGTCCCGAATGTATATTTGTGATCACCTAACCCAAACGTTCTCCGTTTCAAGAGGCGCTCGTCAAAGGTGTCTAATCTACACTATCTTGTCTAACTGTATTATGGATATCCTGGAAGGAGGAGTTGGGGGTTACAACCTAACCCTGTCAAGTAGCACTTTGACTGAAAGTAAGCATACGTATAGCAATGTTTTACTGTGTTCCCCTTCATACAACAGGCAGCCAATGTTGAGCTAACTAAATGTATATGTCTATATGGTATGCAGTTTGCATTTTAAAATAATAAACCTTTGTTATGAGTATAAAATGGCACTGACGTTATTTTTGTTGATGCAGCCAGGCCACTCGGAGATAATGGTTGCTCCACCCACCTGGGTAGCTCGTAATGTTATTGACGACGTCTCTATAAAGACAACGAATGGGAATGGTGCACTGGCTGTCCTGCGTCACCTGTGATGGTTAAAATATATACCGTCTCTGGGCAACAAGAACGTTTACACTGTACTGGTGAATTCACTCTCACTCTACGGCTCGCAAAAGTGGATCCGCCTGCGCATAAGATGCAAAAAATCTTTAGGTATTTGATGACCATTGTCTGTCACGAAAGCGCGTAGTCTATCGAAAGGGCGCAGTCTACGATCTACCAACAGCCCGTTGGCGCGCAGTTGGGAATTACGCATGTTCGGGAACGATAACGGAGATAGTGAAAATGCACAGTCTGGTCAGTCTGGATCACGTACTCCGTTCTCTCGGATTACAGTCTGACACACCGCAAATCATCCACTGCCTCTACTGATGGTTGGGAGAGATCCCAACGTGGTCAGGCGATGAAGTGGGCACGGGTTCTAAAATCACTGACCTACCTACTGAGCGAGGTCGATAGGTAACATCTGCGAAGTTAAACAGTGCTCATTCGCGTACTTCAGTGGTTAAGAATCCTCTAGTATATGGCAGTGTGTCGGAGTTAATACCCAATATGTATCCGTAAGCTAATTTTTTTCCGACCTCTGTACTAATTTACTAATCTATCACTTTGTCGGCTGTCACCGTCATCAGTGAACACCGTAGTTATAATATCTATGAGTGCAACTCAAACCTTAAAAGGCACGTAGATGGGCTGAGAACTTTCCAGGTTATTTGTGATTACCGTAGATTTCATTAAGCACAACTGAGGTGAATTTCACCGTCCTGTCCGTAAATGGAACTGTGCGTAGCTCACTGATTTCTTGAGGAAAGTATAATGAACAAACAGGCGACTTCAGATCTAAGCCAACCAATGAACCCGTCTGACAATGAGAATCACACTGGCGCTCATTCTGAAGATCTCGGCGAGCAAGTTTACACACTCAAGCAAGCCTGTATAGCCGACTGTCTAGTCTAACTGATCCATTTTTATCATGTTACCATGTCTGTGGAATTCGAACAAGAAGCGACGTGTAGAATCCTGTAGCCCATCGTTAAATCTTCCACTAATAACGTTGTCTGTCTAGTTCTGTCCTGCATTGTCCTGAGTGCATCGAATGAATCCATATTCTATTTTGAGAAAGAAAATCTCTGTTTTCCCTTTGCTGCCCTGAACAAACAATAAACCTAATGTAGTACGAATGAAGTTGAATAGTTTGAGCGTCGTGTTTAACATGTTATTGATAAACAGATTGGGAATAACACAACGTTACGAGCAAGTTGTATTACTCTACGTTTCAACACTCCTGAGGAAGGCCACCCGAGATGGTTGAAACGTAGATTATTACAACTTGCTCGTAACGTTGTGTTATTCTCAATCTGTTTATCAAAAACAGTAAACCTCTCGTGTGAACCATTCATCAGTATGTTAACAATGGCTTATATGCAGTGGACAAGACAGGTTTGTGTACCAGGAGAATAACGCCACCCTTACCAAACAGATGAGCTGCTTGAGTAATGCAATAAAACTACATCTTCGCGGAGTTGCCCTCCCAAACCCAGACGATTGCAACCTAGGCCAAGTGGAAAACGGCCAGGTCTAAGCAATTTGCCCAGGGTAACATAAAAACGATCTGGGTTTCAGTTTCAACCTACTCGAAGTGTAGCGTCCCACAGAGACCGAGTATCAGAATAGCCTCTTTACTTCGTATGTCCGCACAAAATGATGTTAGGCGGTGAGTACCACAGCAGTCACACTACCGATCACACCGTGAATTACATCGCCCGGTGCCCATTCGGGTTAGGACAAAGCGGGCGTGTTAATAAACACACGGAGAGTAAACAAAGTGAAACAGACGACCTCATTTTCATGGGACGAACAACCTTGGTCAGTTGATCAGGTATGCAAAATTCCAGAGCCGACACCTCGTGCTGGTTCGAGACGACTTGCTGGATGTCTATCTGCCCGTCAACTAGATCAGTGTCCATTTGCTTGGCCCATGA
This sequence comes from Paragonimus westermani, assembly GCA_008508345.1. Lineage (NCBI taxonomy): Eukaryota > Metazoa > Platyhelminthes > Trematoda > Plagiorchiida > Troglotrematidae > Paragonimus > Paragonimus westermani. The sequence goes on along the minus strand of QNGE01000044.1, from coordinate 111,265 downwards.
CTAAAGGCTCAAAGCCGGTTGGCCTTTGTCCGGACGTGGACCATCCTGACGTCAGGCAGCCTACAGAAATTGTCCCGCTGGTCGGAGTGTGATCCGATATCGGACTGGAACGTCGTAGTGGCCGTTTGCATGCGTAATCAGGTGAAAACAAACACACAGGAATGAGAGTCGGGCCATCAAACACCATATTACAGTTCCAAACTCGTGAACAGTAGTCTAGAATTTTTTCAATGGAATCACAGCCAGGGTGATCTCGTGAGCTCAGATGGGGGGTACAATGTCTTACCAGTGAAATTTTGGTAGACGGCATCTAGCTTCCTTGTCGATCATCACTACAGAAGATAGCTATAAGGCTACCGATCGATGAACTACAAGCTCGGTTCCTAACCGAAGAGTTGTTGATATGAACCTTGTCTCGCTTGCCGAATGCAAACAAGAACAAAACCGGTTGCAAAGTGTCCGTTTGAAAATGAGTTATTACTTGGAACCAGGGTTTCTGCTTCAGGCCAGACGTAAGAAAGAATGTTTGCAATTACCTGTACGTCTCACAATGGCATGTTGCAGCCAACGGTGTTTCTATAGTAAAGCAGATTCGGAGGATAAAGGATGAGATCACAACCATACAGAACAACACACTGGGAGCAAACGTTGCCCTAGATCATTTAGGTTTGTGTTTCATAAATTGCCAGGTTTTGCTACGAAGTGCATACGCGAAACAACGGTCGATTTGAATAAGACCAAAATTCCGTACAAGATGTACGTTCCACTGACATTTCCTTCGTCTTCGTCTGTTGCATACACGGAGAGGTAGCCAAACCGATAACTGAATGAGTGCGTACTGGCAAAACAATAGAGTTCGTCAAGTCAGTAATCTTAACTCGCTTCTACGGTTGTGTGTAGCGTTTCATTACGATAGAATATGTTAATGTTTGAATAAGCGAGATAGTGAATCAAATAAGCGGGGGGGGGAGGACTGACAATGACTTAATTAGCAAATGGTACGAATGTGGTGTGCACACTTATCTATCAACACATGACTGTAGTAGAAACACAGTCAATCAACACACGGTGGATTCGATCTGGCAAACTAAGCACGTGAGTAACATGAGCAATGAAGGAGATTGGGTGGGTGGGGGACTAACATGAATCCCACAATGAAGAAATAAAGAATAAAAAATATTACTGACCACCCTTCTTATGAAGTAGGTTACTAAGACAATTATAAGTTCGCTACCATTTTGAGGCGAACGGTTAGCACGTTAGAAGAAGTTAAACCGTGTTGGTCAGAGTCCCACATATAACAGAAGGGATTTTTGTGGGACCAGATTAGAGCAGAAGATTTGTAACGACATTCTGAACTAGTCCACTTTCGCTATTCAGAAACTATTTCAGAGTATGCTCCAACGGTTAAGTGTGTAGTACCCTCATTACAGCGCCTCATTACATGGCCTTAACGTAGGCTTGATTTTGTGAGTGTTGTACTCCATCTGTTCTGAGGGCTGAAGGCACGCGGGTTATTGGGTGTAGCACAATGAGTTTGGCTGATGTACACAGGTGGATCAGTGTTGAATTCAATCCTCATCCCGTCAGAGGCTTGTATAATACCGTTGTGACGGCTGATCAGGCATCGACTGACTCCGAATGTTTGTCGGTAAGATGTAGGGAACAAACATTCTGAATCGAAACCTGCTTACTGAAATTGGGGCATCTCGAGCATAGTGTGCTCATGAGACCAACGTTGCACACAATTGGTGGAATACATTTCGAAGTGAAGTTTGCGACTTTCGCGGCAGTGTACCTTATTTATCCATCTCGTTATCAGTTCATGCATGTGAATGACGCGACCGATAGAAATGTTTGTTCAACATGCATCTCACTTAACAGTCTTGGGCACCGTTAACACTTGTGAAGGTGCCTGTAAAAGATGCAACAGACGGCTGTCAGATACAAAGCTCGTTTTTGAATTTTTTTCACATGCAAATCGCTTAAAATCGCGATCGCCGTGGTCGTTATCAACCAAATTGTTAATAAGCTGGACCTTGGCCTTCCAGCTATGTGTGGTAACCCAAACATGGAGACAAGTTTCAGCCATTTCTGGAGGATGACCAGTCGGACAAGTGAACAGCAACATGCAACGAACACCTTCAAACAGCTTTAGTAAGAGAAATGTTTAGAAGTCTGTACCACCCCAATGAAAGTAGTTATGGATACGTTTACTTAACTCCACTAATTCAGCTCAATCTTGGGCGAACTCAGCACAAGAAACCTGTGTACTTTCAGTACTTTGACGTGACCCGTCCAAGCCCCGAGTGAACATGAACCGATGACAGAAACCGCGCCTACTTTCAACCGTTTGTTCGAGAAACTTGGTCGTCTGTTCACCTATCTTCCAATTCCCATTGTGACTTAAGGAATCTGATAGACGGTAAACGAAAATGTCTGCCCAGGTTTGATTATGTGGATAACCAAGAGGAGTTAGGTAATTCCATTCCTCAGTTATCAACATAGATCTGTGTTCGAGTTCACTCAGCTCCTTTGCAAACTGCCGGGAAAATATTAATGCAATATTCTCACACGAACTTCACGCAAGTTGACAGTTATCTCGGGTAAACAAAAGTACCTGCCATATCGTTTAAAAGATCTCTTTTTCAGATCTTTTTTTCAGACGTTGAAGACAAACGAACCTACGTTTACTTGTTTGTACACCGACCGAACAGATAACTTGTGTAAGTCGCTCCTAGAAATGACGACCCAAATGTAAGTAACCCTAAATTCGGAGCAAACATCGCGTGACATGTCGAATTACCTCTGTACGCACGCGGCTTTCTTCTCGAACAACTCTGTGAATGCAGACCAGCTGTCGACCGTCAGTGGACAGCTGCAGTCGACGCGCTGACTCTGCTATGTGTTGAAGCTGGGCCCAATGCACCCCCTATGTGTTGCATCTGACCCGTGATGACAACACATGTTGACGTCAGCACAGACGCACAGGAGCGCACACAAATCCACGCCCACACGCATATCAGTCGAAATGAATTACACGTGTCGATTTCGCGTCTCACTGCATCTGACACGAGATAACATGTCTACAACCTCTTCAAATCTATCTGTTCGGAAAGAACCCTTCACCACGGATCGACTTTCCAGAAAGGCAGGAAGCTAAGTGACTTTTTGTTTAAAAATTATGCCTGGTTATCAAAGGTTACTTGTTCCCAATAAACCCGATCTCGCCCACCGGCCCTAATCAAACCTTTTGAAAACGGTGAATTGTGAAGAACAAAGAACAGCTATTTCTTCGACAAGTTTGTAACCGTGTCACGCTTACTCCCTTCAGACAAATTCACTACGATCAAACAAAACCCTTTTGCATGTCATTTCTGTATATCGAAATGAACCGTGCTTCAATTTTTTTGTAGCAGGATGAAAACATAAGTGTTTTACTGGTTCATGTTGTTCCACAATAATCGCATGCTCTATCACACTAACTGTACTAACATCTTATGAACGACGCATTGCTCTTGAATATCGTTTGTAGCGGTAACCTGAACAATGAATAAGGGGATCAAAGTATGCGAACGTTCTATATGAACTGAACATGACACACACTTGGTCAAGACTTCTGCATTCAGACACGCTTGCCAGTCAACTCTTGTCGAGAGGTTAATCCGGTCAAGAGGACCGTTCCGTTCATGTCCTCGTGAGACAGTTAACACCAAACAGTCTTTGTTGTGATCACGTGATGGAAACAATCGCTTGAAACTTTCAGGTTGCAACGCACCTCAATTATTTTCTATCAGTTACGACCACCTGGGCTGGCGATCTAATGTGATTACCGTATGTGGGAATGTGTGTAGCGCATTTAATCAGAATTGAACCTACTGTTGAACAGTAACTTCCAATAAATGTCCGAGTTCATCAGGCAGAGGTTCCAGTGATCTATGACGCCAACAAAAACATGTATAAACAAACATAGAATAGGCGAGGTACTATTGACCAACACTCTTGCATTTCAGATATATCAGATTGACTAACACCCAGGCTTATGGTAGTTTGTTATCTAGTAACAGCGTGATCCGCACAGCCATATGAAAACCGACAGTAGAGGGTAGACCAGAATACGCATTGGAGATACCGTGGCAACGCCGTATGTTCGATCATCATTTCAAGTACGAATTCATGACAGACTGCTCCCTATGTCCGTTTAACTGAATGTACCAACACAGCTGTAGAAACACTAGTCCTGAAGGTTGTTTCTTGCCAGATCATGTATGAGCATGCCACCGACTCCGATGAACCGAATCAGAAAGCTATTCACCCAAATAACTGGCCATAAACTGCATCCCAACTGTGCATGTTTTCCTTCACCACCTGTTCGAACACTGTCCTCATTCTCACGCCCATGTGTGCGGCATGGATCGGAGTCCAGCAGTTCTCAAACGGACTCCAAGAGCCACGTGTGAATCGACAGCACAAAACTACCTCGCATCCCTCCCAACTCATACAAGCTGCTCCTTATTCTAAGTCTCATCACCCCAAATACAAAACAACTGGTACAGATGCACGATTAGCACGGGTGTGAGAGCAAAACCATAACAAACAACCCAGGCTATGGACCGTATCAACACTAAACAAAACAGTCTCTTCTGGCCATATGTGGGGGGTACGTGCGCCTTGGTAACTTCACGGGTCAGTTGTTCTGACTAGTTCGGCGTACTTGCCACATGCTTTCCCCACCGTAGAATGAAACGCGAATTGTGTGGTGGACTTGTCGTTCATTTTCAAGTACACACATACACATGCGATGGGTTATCAACCCCAAAGGCTGGCCCCGAGTCCTGAATGTACTGGAACTCTAACTTGTAAATGTCCAATCGGAGACCCTCTTATTTAAACGCGTGTGAGCATCAGGAACTTCATTGTAGTACAAAGTTTCCAGCATGAACAAACAATTTGCGAACAAACGGGTGGATTTTAAACATTTGTTCACGTTGTTTTTCTAAGCAGTTGCCGCCCATGTGATTCACTAGATAGTACACGAGAGTCAGTCGGTCGTAAGTTGGTTGCTAAAACTCAGGTAACAACCTCAGCTGAATTAACTGACGCACGAACTCGGCAATTTACGATTGCGTATTGGTGTATCGACCTGTTAAAGTGAGAATCTACCTAATGTCTAGACACATTTGGTTACTTTATCGGAATCGATGGTGTCTATCTACGATTTGGTTGCTTATCACGTTTCGTCGGGATCGGCTAACGATCTCATTAGCTATCCTAAAACACACCAGTATGCTTGTTAATTCTTCGTGATCACATGTTTAAATAACCCGATCAAGGTCATCCTAATTACCCTGGGCATCCTCCCGGATAGAGACAATTTGAGAGCTACAAACTGGTTATTCAATCAGAGTGCGACAAGCTGTTGTCGACGATAGCGTTCATCCGTCTCATCGCAATTTATCACTCAGTCGATTAGCCAACCGTTTCCGGTAACTGTTATAAAGCTGTATGGGTGATAAATTAATGCTTCTTACTAAGTACTGATGAACTCCGTTATACGTAATCTATCTTAAATCGGATGTAGGTGCCCACCCACTCACCGTAGGTAGGTTGCTTCACAGAAGGCCAGTAGTCCCAAATAATCTATGTGTGGTTGGGTTAAGAGATTCTTGTCGGTAAATCTTATGGATAGCAATCGGCAAGTTTTGAGCATACGTAACCATAGGTTGTCCCGTTAAATTTATCCTGTATCCCATACTTTTCAGTTTTATCTCGTAAGGTTTCAGCAGTATAGGATATTTATCAATTCCGTAGCTCGGTTTTTGAGGCATGTCAGCCTGTTCTAATCCAGAGTCTTATAAAACCCACATGCAACTGTACTGACCATATTTATTCCATTTGAAGTTTTGAATTTCATTTATGTCGATATACACCGATACTATCGATACTCATGCATGTACATTGTACAATGTTATAATGTACACTGTACAGTGTTATAAACGTGGGTAACACACCGGTTTGAAATGAAGTAAAATGAACTGAAAAGTTAATTGTAAAACCGAAAACGGCCACACAAGACCTTAGATTTATGAGACGACTGAAATCAGTGTGATGCGAACAAAAACGTATGTTACAAAACAGAAAAAATAGATGGGTTGCAACGGAACAATCTGTGAATGGGATGTAATTTATGTTTCCCTGTGCAAATAATGTCTGAGTAAATGCCTGGTCCGTTTCACCTGGGTTTCAGCTGAGAGGTTTATCCATACTCACCGTTTATGCAAAAATATGCTGAACTACAACAAACGTAGCGCTGGGTCCATAAGTGATCAGAGTGAAAACTGGGGGAGAAAATAAATGTCAATGAATCCTATCGATGACCTATAAAGAGACACTACGGAATTATGGAAATATGGAAATAGTCAATTTCCAAACATCAACCCAAATACCTAATGCTAATTTATAAGTTTTAGGATGGTTACCGTTTAAATAAATGGAGGGGAATTAATGGTGTGAGGGGGAACTCCAAGGTATTGTTTGTACAAAAACATAAATCAGTTTACTTCTTATTGCAGCTGAAAACCTCACACACAAGTAAGGAGGACACAGAAATTTGTTCACGGTCAACTGAACTATCTTGATGGTTTGGCAAGACGTTGGTTACTACGATAGTAAACAACGATCACTAATCTTAATCATACTGTCTATGTACATTGAATATGGCTTGTTCAGTGAAGCTGATGTATTGACCTCATAGCACCCCTTGATGTCACTCAGCTGCGCATAAGCATGAAATACCATCTCGTTATTTACACCAGTGCTAATACTACTGTCAATAGTAATAATGAAAATAATAAACACTTAGTTTTTTATTACAAAGGATAAATGTCCACTTGACGACTCTCACTTGAGACAGCGGTGCAGCATGTGGTAAATCTGACTTGATTTAATAACCGTAAATAGACTTTAGATTAGCTTACCAATGACATGATATAACCTCCGGGTAAATTGTTCGCCTGGGTTGACAGTTCCACTGCCTGATAGGGCGTTTAGTCAGTGATCGGTGGGCGGGGCAACGCACGAGATATGGTCTGACGCGATCGATGAAGATGGTTTGTTTGAAGTGTTCTGTGATGACTTCGTTTTGGCAAGGGCGCTAGCCAAGCCTTAGTAGTGCCATCGGATTGGACACCAACCACACGAGATTGGCGATTTCGTCCGCTAGCCAATCAAACACACGGAACACTTCACAGCCGATACGCCCCCCTCCCCTCCCAGTATTATTGGGACCGGGAGGGAAAGAGAGAGGGCGATAGAGCGTTTGCGTACGCATATGTCGGAGTCTGATTGGTCGAAAACACACGCTTTCCGACACCAACGTGTTATCAGGGTTTTGGCTTTTCTGTGGATATCCCGGTCGATTCTGGGACCAATAGAGAAAGCCCAATCACATCTTCTCTGTAGTTGATGAGTGTAAGTAGGCCTCTCGAGTGGCCACGAAGTAGAAATTCCGTGATGAATGGTATTTAACAGACACATCATTTACACCCCCAAAAATGGTCACTTTTCATGTCAGCTACCAAAAGTGACGAGATTAAGCTTGTATTTTTTAAACTCCCCTTGATTGTCTGACAATCCCTGAGTTCAATGTTTCTCAATGTAAATAGAACTAAGCATTACTTACGGATTCAACTGATGCGGACTAGGTCCAGATTTTCGTTCGAAACTGGGATGGATAGTGCAAACTTTAAACTTTAAACTAAATTACCTTGAGGTTTCCTGTTTGCCCTTGTATCGTTAATACGAGATAATCTTCCGATTGAACTGAACGTGAGTTACATAAGTGGCCATTCCAACAAAATAATTTTGCACTCATATGAATTCAAAAATGATGATTTTCAGAGCGCTTGTAATAAGATGTCGTCTGACTCTAAAGTTGAACAGAGTAGTGTGAAGTGTAGTGAGATTACAAAAAGGCAAACCGCTGTGGACTAGCTATTGAGATACACTGACTCCTGTCGATCAGGTGGCACGAAACAAGTTATCTGTAGGTTGGACGTTTCAGATATATTTCCACCCTCGAAATGTTCTAGATGACTTATGTGATGAGTTAGGGGTGGCTCAACCGCATACCATTTTTAACGTATTTGGTGTAAACTATTACAATTTCGAAACTGATGTGGCAATACTTAAAAGTGATAGCGTCAGTCACATTCACTTAGACTATTCAAGCAGTCCTTTTGGAAAAGAGGCGTTAAACTCGATGTACACTCTTGATGGGACGTCGGAAAAATGAATACCCTTGGTACAACTAGGAGTTTAGTTCGTGCCCAAGTTCTGCCGAAGGGATCGTGTTGACTACCGTCCCGTTAACCTCGTATTTAGTACGACCCAGTTACCGTTGGATAAACTGTTAGTCAAATGGGTGGAAATTTGTCTGTTAAATCTTATAATTTGACTACTATTAAACCGTCCAAATGTTCTACATGAACAAGCTGAGGAAATTTAGTCACCATTTTCGGATTACCGGTCTAAAGCATTCGGATTAGAATCAGCTTCGTCCTCCTTTGAACTCATCAGATGGAAAGAGCTTCGAATCAACAACGTCATATGAACACGCTTTGAGGTCTTACATAGTTTAGTTTAAAAAATATGGTCAACCATAAATCTGTAGCTATTCAATGTGTGAATGCTTTCTGGTAGATGCTGCCAGTAGAGCTAGCCAGATAAATTTGAGGACTAACTGGTAAACTATTGGTTAACATTTCCAAACTCTGGTTATCCATACCTGGTAAACATACACAAATGACACCGGTCGTGGGGTGTAAGTAGTGTGAGTGAGCATCGTTAAACGGAAACAATATCCTATGTTTCGTGGTTCACGTGACTGCAAGGAGTGGTCATAGAATGTCCATTAAGACTGTAAGGTGCGGGAAGGTAACATCAAGGTGAACGCGTATGTAGCTTGGACATAAGTTGATTTCGTTCCAACTCAAACTCGGGTCTGCGTTTGCGGTGAACTGTAGCGTCGCCAACATCAGAGAGTAACATGGGATTAGACTCTCCAATAGAGGATTGTTGTGGAAGTTTTGTGTGATGGATTTGGGTTCGGTTTGTTTCAAATTTTATCATATTTTTTTCCAGGCAAATAGCAGACCGTAAGAAAGTGTGTTTGCCATGGTTGAGAATCAGCATTGGAGTACGTTAAAATCTTGGTGTGTTACTTTATAACGTCCAATGATTTGTTTAGAGATAACTCAGAAAGGCTGTTTATTTTCACTAGCTAAGATCACCGGGATTACATGCAGAAATCGTATGGCAATGGTTTTTTATTCGGGGGAGCCAGAGCACAGCTGTAGTGATCAACAGTGTGTCAATTTGTACTCAGATGACGAAAGATCAATCAATTGAGCAATCGGTGACTAGCCTTACGTCAAATTTTGTCAAACTGATTTAGCCACCCGCTTAGATTTGGCGCTCGACATGTTTGTAAGATCTCTATTTTTTTGATCTCAAAACTTTAACTTCTGCAGAAGTACGTAGAAGAATGAAGCACGACATAGGTGTCTTTACTAAAAAATTGCGACAGTATTCGGTCTGTTGTTTGGCTGAGGAAATCTCCTTCAGATTGACTAACTTCTTCAAAGCAAACGATAGGATCAATTTCGCTCGTTTATTCGTCTGACCACTCGTTAATCGTCTAATCGAAATTGGACGCGTCGGTGACATGCTGAATTACTACCTAGTTTCTTCATGTAATTAGGGAATACGATTACTGGTTGTTAACATTACACTACCTGTGTTATTCTTTTCTCGGTCTCAGCAGTTAGAGGCATATGAACGAGGTCATGACTTGGTGCATGACACGAAAACCACTGTCTCTATCGAATGAGTCCTAGGATTGATGAGATGCGTCACTATTGAGTAGTTGTGTTTGAGAAAACATCGACGAAGATTTCACAATCAGAACGAACATTCTTGCCATCGGTATCAAAAGGGTCCTTTCAACGCTGCTTTTTACACGTAATCAAGCTAACTCGGGCAAAGTTATATAGTGTCCAAGACTCAGCCTGGATGATAGATCCACAAGCAACTTGGAGTGGAAGGTGGCCCATGTTCAGGTCAAGCTGAAAAACACAAGTTCATGAGTGTTTTGCAATGGTAATTGCAGAAATGTCAGGAACAGTGAATGGACCTTGTGATTTGTGTTAGAAGGACAATTCCGCTGTACGGTCAGAATGGTTACTCTTGCTATTATCGTTGCGTAGAGCAAAAATACTCTGATTGGTTATCTCTGCATCTATCTAGTACACAAAGCTTATCCAACTGACTCGAACGATGAGCATAATATAAACGGTACACTGATTTGCACAGATTTGTTCTAGACTACCGTGAGAAAGTTGTTTGCACGTCCTAGTCGGTGATGTCCATGTCCAACCCCAATCCATCAACAGTACACTAGGTGTACGTGAGCTGGATTCACTTACAGTGTTTGTCGACTTTCTCAGAGTAAAAACGTGAACAGAAGTCACCTAAGCGAAATCGGTGATTCGTATCAACATTTTGCTTTAGTGAGTGATGATAATCTCTGTCAAGAATGACATGTAATATCAAGCAAACACTGCAGAAAAAACTCGCTTACTCAAGCTAACGCATAGCAATAAATTGCTAGTCCGTTGTTTTTTTCCTCTATATTTATCCGGACTGTTTGAGCAACTGTTTACTTAAATGTTTGCCTCACCATCAGCATCGTGTGAAATTTTAGCACTAAACATAAAAACTAGAAGTCAGGGTAATTCGATTGTACAGGTCATTTTAGTGAATCAACTGTACTATCAAACACTTCGAAAAAATTTGATGAAACTAAATCAACAATCACGAACACACTTACTTTGACATTTCGTGCAAAGTAACGTCATTTTATCCACGGTAGCGCGCTCACACTGATCACGCTCCATGAAGTCATTCATGAAATCGCCCCCCATAAGGAATAATGTTGTGCCATCCTAGTTATATTTCCTGCCGAGGGTGACTACTATGGAGACGTTGGAATAACTGTTTTCTCTCAGTGTTGCTCCATTGGGTACCAAAAGTACACTGCAAGACGGAAGCAAGTAACTGTCGTTAGTAGTGTTGTGACGTTTGCTGGGCTGCAGTGTACAATTCCATGTCATAACATGCCACTTCTGGTTCGAGTTCCATATATCTATTAACATGATGTTGACTAATAGTTACTCGTTTGGGTATTCAGCCAGTAAGGTGGGTCCACATTTTTAACATGCTCGCGCAGACTTTCGAAGTGGTTGAACTTTAAGCCATTGCGTTTATCAGGGTGACCAAACATAATCGCTGCTGTAGTGGACAGAAATTCTGTGTACAACAATACTGACTTTCGCTGGGCTTGTCCAATGATCCCAACACAACTGATCTACGATTGTCAGCTTTAGGGGGAACACATTGAAGCGCTACAGAAGATACGATCCAATTTCCTACACAGTGTGCCCATTAGAATAGGACAGTCTCCACAGAATGCTCACAGACATGTACACAGGTGTTTACTGGACACACATCAGGTCGTTTTACTGTACTGTCTACAATGCATCACACGATTCACCCAAGTATGCTACGACTACTGTCGACCGAAGTTACAAGGTACATCCTCTTCTTGGTCCAAGCTCTACTTCGTGTATGCCTGTTTGTGAATTGCAAACCATAGTGATTCTGCGACCAGGTGACGCTTATTCCATTGTTCATCCCGGCCTAACAATCGGTCCTTGATTTCAGCAGTCCGACGAACACTGCACATTTTGGCGTTTTTTTGGCAGACTGTTTCGCCTCGTTCTACTCCTGTCGAATCACACAAACAGAAACTTGTTTCATTAAAGCCGACTTCTCTGACTCAAAAAGCGCTTTATAAACCTTACAAGAAATTTAATAAGGTACAAACGGAAGAGTCAAATTGCGCAACCCATAGACCCACTGGTTTGCGTTCTTCAACAATAATCTTATCCCACTCAGCTGAGTCTAGTGAGGCATCTTGAGCTGCACCATAAACGGGTCTTGTGCACGCGTGCACGTGGCCTCATGGATTCACTAGGAAACCTCTTAGTGTTGTTGACAGACTGTACAAAAAGCTTGTTGACACATGTATTCCCGCTGTTAGAGCCTACCTGGCTGCCCTCATTTCAGCAGGAATTGAAACATGCATACGCGCATTCACTGGGTGTTGACAATTCACACAATAAACCAGTCAATTATTGGGTAAACTATTTCGGGTCACTTCTCGCCTGAACCCTGTAGGCTTGTTAGTAGGTTGTAGTCTAACTTGGACGAGAATTGTGGTATTAGGACCCATATACACGCAAACAATTGGCGGCACCCGGTTCGGATTAGACCGTCACAATGACCGAAGCCGAAGGAAGCCCGCGCGTAACAGTTACCATAAGTGGTTTGCGCTGTACTACTTGTGGCTCCAATCCCACACCACGTATCTAGTATAAACTCGAAAGAGTAAGACCAAAAGGTGTGTACGTGGGGCTCTTGTGTCCAGTCGACTAATGCTGGGTAGCCAGTTGTTAGGTTAACATGAAACTGAAACCCCTATCTCTCGAGAAATAAACAAGACAGTCTCAGGAAAGTCTAGAATGAAAGAGGAAAATGCTGAAAATCGAGTGCAAGAACTACTCCAGTATGAGAGTAAATGTCAGTGCACTCTAGAGAGGATAAGAGGAAAAACGAAACACACACTATACAGTACACCAACAGAGGTGAGGAAAATAAAGGTTGGAAAGCCACAAACACAGGTTTCTGAAAAGGAGAGCGGATGAGTCACCAAACCACGGTAGTGGTTGGCTGATGTACACTAGAAAAAAGGATACAACTGATGTAACCTAACTGTCCCAAATATACTAGTTGTCTCTTGGTCGTCGGTGTATTGTGAGTCTGTTGGTGACTTAGTAATCCCAAAAGGCCAGCACACTCGCGCCCGCAAACATTGCAGCGCTATATAGCCATGTCACTACGACCTTTGAAATCGATAGTTCCTTTGCACAACGCGCGCTTCTGTTCTCGGTCGCGCAACTACTGCCCATTGAACTTGTGAATGCCCGTCCGGATCATCTTTCTACAGACCGTACGGTTCAGAGTTAAGTATTCCCAACATGTACAATCAATGTTACAACGTGAAAAACTCACCTGGACAACATCCTGGTATCTGTGATTTGGCCACCCTGTCCTAACCGCAGTTGTCCGTACAACAGCTGCTGTGGAATACGGTCGTCGACCATCCGACGGGCGTGACCAAGCCAGTTAAGTTGATTCAACACCAGCAGGGCTTACAACCCGTCCATATCCGCTCGTCGCAGTAGCTCAGTGTTCGGAACCACGTCCAAACATCGAATAACTAAAATGCATTTTAGACATTGTAAACGGGAACGGACCAGACGGCGCACGTTCCGCTGATACACTGTCCGTGTTTCACTGCCGTACAGACAACACCAATGAGCGGTAGACACTGCTCGATGGCCATCTTCAGTCTGTGGTTCTTTCTGACTCGTCTTTAAAGACGCCCGAAAGCAACACTAACCTTCATCACACGACCTCATAACTCGCGATCTGCGGACCAATCTGTGGACAAGTTGCTACCCGGGCAGCAGAAGTCTGCGTGGCTGTGGATAACATCTCCATTGATGCGAATCTCAGGCACAGGCGCAAGAAAAGCACCTCCCCGAGAAGGGTAAAATTAAAAAAAACATTTTACCCGTGTTGATATCCAGTCCGTGCTGAGGTAACGAAAGCGGCACACATGGTGCCTGTTCAGCTGAACCGTCGAACTGTGCGTTGTGGATGTTTGCCATTCTTTCATGTTTACCCAAGCTTTGCACACTAAAACGACTTCGCAGATTGTGTTAACTATTGGGACAGTCGGCTCAAGTTTTCCTGAACAGAAAGTGAGTTCCACATCTCTTGCTGCAGTGACAGACATTCGGTCTACTTTTATAGGTCTGAGAAGTCCGTCCATCACATTACGTTGAAATCGCTTACCAGGATAAGCCCGGGAAGTGTTCAGTCAGTCCTGCTGAACATTTGATGAACAGCCTTCCGTTTGCTATGCAAAAGTTAGGCAACCTAATCAACAGTTTTTACCAGTTTCTTACATAAGTCGGTTAACCGCTGATGAACTTACCTACCGCAGCTGGTTAATGTTTGTCTGAGTCACACCAATTGTGAACATCTTTGTGTTGGTGAGTAGCACTAACTACTGCAATACTGCTATGGTGTTATTCCATTATGATGATGCATAGGTTCAAACCTCCGAATGCACTTTCCCGTCCGGTTAAGTCTTACCTGGTAACACTAGTACAGTTGCCTTTCAACTTCGAACCTTTATACATCTATATATACATATGTATATATATTTATACATGTGTATACCTTTGTACGTGCTATGGAACAACCTCAGCCACCGCTTATAGGTTGTGCATATAAACCACATTCGATCCTTCTATGTTAACCGACCTCCAATCGACTGGTACTCACGTGATTCAAACATCCACAACCCGACTGCCCGGAGTGAGTATGAACAGTATTGATGAATAATAATTTTGTTTAGCTATCCACTTATCTTTTCAGTTCTGGTTCATTAGATGAGGTGGTGCTTGCCTTTGGCTATCATTAGAATCCAGTTTCGAGTACGCCCCAAAGCGAGTGATTGCCGTGGGTCAACACTGAGAGCAAACCAATAATCATTGCTAGTCCTATACACTGTAGTACCTGTGACAGTCAAATTAACTGGTTGCCAAGGCAGCCATGTAATGTTTGAAGTGGTTGCCTCTACTACTGGGTTGTATCTTTCATTGTTGGATTTAGCACAGACAAACCATTCAGTACGGACATTATTGATGAAACGGATGAGCAAGAGAACAATAAAGCCGCTACGATTATCCTTTTTCAAAATCATTGCCTCTAATCTGGTATCAATAACTTTAAGACATTCTGTTTAGTCTCTCTGACTAACAGCTATCCCGCTCTGGTGTCTGCACTAAAAATCTGACTGGTAATGACCAGAGACAACATACTAAGCCGGAACAATAAACTCAATGAGACCAGCCCTCCCCACATACTTTATTCATATAGGGGGAGTTAAAATTCACCTTCTTTTCTAAACTTGTTTAAAGTCATTCAAGCCCAGTATGGTTTGTAAATTTTTGATGTGTGCTGAGTTCTAGCGGAAACCCTTGTCAGCCATTTAGGTAAATATCCCTGATAAACTAAGCTTACTTTAAAGCTGTAATCAGCTCAGGCAGATTTTAAATTAACGCAATCGTCTTACGGAGAAAACAGTGGTTCCTGATTGTTCGTTGTATAATCAACGGTAGCAAGTATATGCGCTAAAAGACGTGTTCAATACATTTAAGTGGTACATGCTTGCTGACAGTAAAGTCGTTTTCAAAAAATTTTCCCCTCCTTTGTTTCACAACTACCCATTGTCCTTCAGCCACGATATTCGTAGCACAGTGAAAATGAGTGAACACATTTTCCGAGTTGGTGTTGGAAAATGAAACCTATAATTTGAAACCTGGGGAACGAAAAAGGAAGCGTGATAAAGACTTACTGAGAAAATAATTACTGCCTGTAGAACGTGTGGCCCATTTGTGCAGTAGCCAATCCGTTGTAGCAATTAGATAAGTGGATAAACAGCTATCGAAAGTTGCTGTTTGACTTTTATCGCCGTGACACGGGACGATTAAAACAATCTTTTTTATATCTGTTTATATACGCAGAGACATTCAGACAACGCTAAACCATTAATTAGCCCGAGGAACGGTAAATCCACCTGCTTTGGAGAGGGGGAAGGAGCCAGCAGCACGAGGTAAGTCTCAAGACCACCAGCAGTTTCACGCTTCATCGGGTAAAATGCCTTATCGGTTACTTCCGTAAATAAGGGTACAGGTAGCAAACATGTTTCTTCAGTTACTCACAAATATAGTTTGAGTGCCACTCAGACTATGGATGCTGGATTAGCCACCGAGCTGTATTGGGGTATTAATTGTCAGAACTTCAGTGCGACTTCGTATGACAAAACGACCTATCATACCGAAGAAGCGTTTGCGAGTTAAACAAGCAGCTTGGAAAACAACCCATCCGTGAAAACAACCACAACAGTAAATAGAAATCTGTCATAACAGTACAGAATGGGCCTATAAACTTGGTCAGCTTCGATAAGAAACTGTGTAGACTTTGGCTGCTTTTTTAGAGATTGACAGTTCTGTTTAAAGATGTCCCGGACTGCCCTGCAGAAAACGGCACACTGATCAGCAAGTTGAACTGGCTATAATTTCCTTCCGAATGTGCACTCTTGATTGTATGGTTTTCGGCTGGCTGTGCAGGTCATTTTACATTAGTGTATGTGGTTACACCTTTTAGTTCAACAATGTGAGCTCGCCTGGTGCGATGTTAGGTTGTCTTGCAGGAGCGAACATCGGAATTCAAAGTTCTACTTGGATGAGGATCAGTGGTAGCACCCAGTTCCACCGTAAGTAAGACTCCAGTCTATTGCGTTATTTTCCAGTGAATCAGTTGGAAATTTTCGCAGAGTGATTTAGGCTAAGTGAAACAAGGGCGGTCAATAGCTCTATCCAGTTTAGCGATTCACCAAGCTGTAACTGACCACGTCATCCCATGGAAAGCTTTCTGTACAGAGGAGGTCATCGGAGTCAAGTTGACTGTCTCATTATTGCTAACCAACTAAAAACGGTTCTTCCTGAAAGATTGTGTACTCTTGTCTCGAAATTAATCGAGTTTATGATTTATCACTGTCAATAACATCAGCAAATGCACATGACTCTGAAAAGTTTTAGTTAGCGTGGATGCGTAATTTCTCCGTAACTGAGCATGTCTTCCTTGGTTTTTGCTTACACTCTTAAATTATATAAAATATGCTCTAATCTTTTCGTTCTTCTCTGTGTGTTCTACCCATCGTCGCACGAATTGTTCGGCTCGCTTTGACTGACGTATTGGCCGTATGTATTGGTAACCGGCAAATGCCATTTTTCACTACAAGTGGCCTGTTGCTAGATCAGAACAAAAGTCGGAATAAATATTATTCACGTTGAATCGCAATTTATGCGTTTGAGCACTCGTTTAACTAAACTTGAGACCGGCGTATTTGATCCGCATGTACAGTATATTTGAAGTGCGTCCTAATGAAATCCGCAGGATGGATAGATGTGATCTCGTAGAAAATTGAGTTATGTTTGTAACGAGCTGGTAGAGTGTAATGTTAAGTTGTCAAATCAGTCCATCGAAAATTTCAGACTCATCCCTTTTGGGACCACCTTTTATCACTTCTTATCAATTTTGACGTTACCACGGTCACAATAGCACATATCATAGTCTAAATGTGACCAACTCGTGTGAACATCAGTCAGATTTTCTAAGCATCGACTGACATACGACTTCTTAGTGGATGTCCGGTCACCTTTTCGGCAAGACAGGATTGTGATCGCTTGACCGAACAGGCTAGCAGAAAGACGGTGTCTCCATATTCGTCTTGCCCATTGGTGGGGGAACTTTGTCAAGATGGTTGTTGTTAGGATGGCTGTTCGGTTGAATACACCTTGTAATCGGCGAAACACTTATGGTTAACCGGGTGCATGCCGCATTTATATGAGACAAATTTTAATGGTTATTTTTATTTCGAACTTGAGAATGATCTACACAAACGGCTTACTCTACAGCTCGAATTCTTTAAACAGGTATGATGCCGGACATAAGCCACTCGTAATCCAGTTCATGTAGACAGAATGTAATTAGAAATCCCTGGAACATATGTGGGTATGGTTGTTTAACTACCGGTTAAATAACTAATTTACACACTTCTGTCAGGAAGACGACACATCCACTAAGATAACAAGCCTTTTTCCTAACGATAATCGCTGACGTCGGATAGGACTCACGTACCATGTTCGATGCGGGGTGCTTTGCTCACTGTTATCCAGCATGAAATTGTACAAGTGTGGGAGTGATTATTTCACAGGAAACTCGCCTGTACTCAGATTTTGTAGAACGGATTGCTGGACCATAAAGGTTTCAAATTCATCAGGTCAACCTCTTGGGAGACTTTCTTGCTTGTGGTGAAGAAGCCAGCACGTGTGTAAACTACTCCCAGTGCAAGGTCTGCGCATTATTTGTTTGCACAAAACGCCGGCTATGAAGCGTTCGAAAACATACCAGCATTTTCCCGTGCGTCAATCATCTTAGTGTTCTGTATTGAGTCTGCAGGCAGTAACTGATTAATTAGCCTCCCTTCTGATCACAATTTTTCTTTGCGTTGTAGATGTAGCAGCTGGTGGCCATAACGGTTTCAATACCAGTTAGTCTCTCCTGCCACGTTAAATCTGTTCCGTAAAGCATATTTCCTCACAAGACTAGGAACTGCTTTTGCGTCGATCTTCCTAAATACTGTTATCAAATTAGCTACACAAAAGCGGGAACCGCTTAGAACTCCTCCGGTCGCTTGCGACAGTTTTAGTCGAAGCTTTTTAATACGTTGCTCATATCAAAAAATTAAATGTAGATAATTTTCACCTTCAGACTTCGGTTTCTTTTTGCAAAAATGTTTGTCATTCCACATGTTTGTGATTCACAAAACCGGGGATTTCGAATGGTCAAGAAAATCTAATATGAACTCGAATTTGCAGCCTAAGCAGTACGAGAGGAAGTCGGAATGATGGCCTTGAAAATTTACTATTTGTGCCACAAGTACACACATTTACAAAGGTGCACTCCTCTCAACTTCTTAAGCGTCCTAATCACCAGTAGACTGGATTGCAAAAGTTGAGCATCGATAGTGTGCGCCAACTCATTACTTTTTGACAGAAACGTCAACTTTTCTACGAACTAGTCCATTTCCAACGGTTACACCTCATTCGTCTGTTGTTATCACTCCATTTGGTAGTTTCACTTTTGTTTGTATATTACCTACCGCATCGACACAATCGGTGCCGGCGCAGATCACGGTTTCCATGCCAACTCTTCACAGAAGAAGAAAATGTAATCAAATCCGGTAAAACCTAGCACGGCAGGAATCTGGATCGATTTACAAGTTTTACAGTGTGTTATCTAACTAATTCTTAAGGGAACATCATTTGGTAACAAAGAGTATCATTAGAAGTGGAAAGTACAGGAACGGCCACGTGGTATGCTGTGAAATCTGAGAGGCAATCCTGTCAACAGTGAAGCTGTTATCATTTCAGGTACTGAGAATGTTTCGGCTGAGTTTTCAACAACCAGCGTAGACAAATAGAGCTGAACAAGATAACCGAAGTACACAGGCTACTGCCAGTAATTCGCACACTGTGTACTGGATTCTTCCGTGATTTTGTCACTAACTTGATGAGCGACCGTAGCGCAAGGATCACCCAAATGCTCACGAGAAGCTCTTCCGAATTCCGGCAAATTGTTTACAAATCCACAGCCTTCAAAAAATATTTGCACACGTAACAGCGTGAGGCTAATACCGGTTTTTACGGTTTGTAGCATTTAATCTACAGATGCTTTATAATTTTTCAGCTTCTCTAGTAGGACGACGTTATGAACTGGGAGTACGCTTCCAAGACTACACTATAGCTTTCAGCCGTCTATACGGATGTCTTCTAGTAGACACTGTTTCAGACAACGATTCTGAACTTTCTGTTGTCACATTCATCGACCATAATTTTATCAACAAAAACCGCAGCAAGTTCAGGCGATCGAGTGAGCTTCCTTCGCTACACATGTTAAGCCGACAGCTTTGAATGACGTAATGATCTATCTCCTTCATTGTTTTCTCGCAAGGTTTGCTTCTTCCTTCTAAAGCACTCAGTTTTCATATTCGACAACCCGATTGTCAGCCGTCCCGAAGAAGGCTAGAACAATCGAAATGAGTATTAGCTCGTTTGATATTACTTATAAGTGACTGTAGATTGAGGTTTGAATGCTATTTGAAATCAGCGTGGCCAACGCACCTATCTCTGAATCGCGGAATGTGAACATGCGTTTCTTACGCTAGCTATGACTGTTCTTCATCCGGTAACAAACTACTCGAGTAATGGGTAGGATGTGAAGCAAGTTCAACGAGACCGCTGAGATTAAATAAGGTGAGAATTCTTGCTCAAGCATTTATTACCTAAAGTTCGGTCCCTTGTTCTCTATCCCACTTACTAAGCACTTCACTAACTGTCGTGAAGCGGTCCGATGCCTTTTGATCATCAACCGTCCTCTCGTTTTGATTAGTTAATCATGCTCTCATGATAAAAATATCTGGACAGAAACATAACATTCTTTGTGTGAACCACACACGAAGACCTGTCACAGTTGACCTAGTGCAATTCACATTAGCTCTCTGATCGATGACCTCCTGGCATGACTGGATGTTTCCTGTAATGTGGAAGGGTGTGAAGATATTCCTGGATGCTTAATAGATTGGATTTTGAGAAGGCTAAACAATACTAAAATTTCCAAGCGGCTTCGGTCAACAAAAGGTACGGCATAGCAGCAGCCCTGACGCAAAACCCTCAGTTGTTTGTGTCATTCGGTGCAACATTTATCCAGACCAATGGCGTCAAATGATGCCAGGTTAACTTGCTCCAAGACTGCGAGCGTGTACTCCATCGCTATGTTCGAGTCGATCTCTGAGACGTTAACGCGTTCACAGGCAAGCAAACCCACGGTGGTCATTTGCATCGCGACAGAAAGTTAGGCCACATTCAGAGGGCTTTGTCGATCCTTCTGGGCACGCTGAAGTGAAAAGGGGATGACAAAGAAGGACACATTAACATCGATGGGTTCATCAAAAACTGTCGTTGGATTGAATAAGTGGGCCAGTTGAAACAAAACCCTCGCAACTGGAGTCATGACTCATACCGTAACACTTATGGGGATTTACTCGATCCAACAGAACATCCTCAAGAATCAAAGTCATACAGTTTCACCAGCTTTATGTATTGTATCGACTGAGTTCTACACATTTTACTTGAAAACGGAAGTCCATTTGCCTTGCTCGTTGACAGTCACACGTAAGCGTTGCTTTTTGAATCCCTCTGACAGAATGGTTTTAACGAAATGGGAGAATGCAACGTTGCCAAATTTGAAGGAGATAACCAAGCGGATCGTCTTGGTTTTCACCACCGAGTTACTTGAATCATAAAGCCTCCTTGGCGTAGATCCACAACTGAACAGACCAGTATATGTTACATTTGGGCAGGTATTCTATCATTCAAAAGCTTACTAACTTTGTGTCTTAGCAACAGGAACATCTGTGCGTTTACACGACATGTGAGCAAATGGCAAAATTCACAAAATTGGTTATAACCACGAAAGATGGCCTTGTAAATAGCAAAAAAAAAACATAAAAACTTATTTTAAGAAAAGTGGAATGACAAATTAATAAGTCAATATGCGGGAAGATTTTACGTTGGTACAATCGAACACAATACGGTTGAGTTTTCATTTACAATCCATTTTGTCCCTTAACTAGTTGGTGGTCCAGCTTATTGGTGGGTAGATAGAAGTTCTTGAATCGGTATGGACTCAAGAAGCCCTAAGCGACCGGGACGGTGGACAAAATGTTTCAGCAGTGTGTGCCAAGATTCCTTCCATAGTATTCTAATACCACTGGCATATACACTACATAAATAAGTCCCCTTAAAGTTTCTAAACTAATTATGTTGCAAATCAGGTTAGTTTATTTCATCTCAGCCTAGTGTATACCAAACACCATCTAATTCGTGTGACTTGGATGCACGGTGGAAAAAAACACTACGCACACTGTGACTTATGTCAAAGAAAATCCACATCTTTATCAGGCAGGCCAACTGGGTAAAATTCAGTTTCCTGTCAACCTTTGATGATGAGCAGGTCAGTGTTCATTGACCCGAGAGTATTACAAATGGAAATGGGTCAAACTTCAATGTAAGTCCAACAGTCGCGTTTGTTTTGATACTACCTACCTATGGTCCATTTAACCCATATGAACTCATGGTTATGTGATCTTGGACACATAAACTTTCGCTTTGTTTCATTACACTCATTCACACAATCTGTGTGTGTGTTAGGTTTACCAAGTACGTACCTTCGGACTGGTGACCGCTAATTTGGTTGTTGGAGCTCATATCCACCAGACCCTATCACGTTGTGATTAATCAACCTACTCTGAGACAGCTGTCGATTTGTAAACAAAGTGACTCTATTCCACTGATAATAACTAGTGGCTCAAAGTTGGTTTACTAACTAAATGCTTTCGTGATTGAGTTGTATTCACATCCGGTTGCATCCTTCCCATTCACATACCGATGAACTTTTTAACTAGTCCACAACTGCTGAGATTTGAATATTCATCGAAACTCAAAAATATTCCTCAGTGGATTTCCTGAGTTCGGCCATTTCATCTTGGCTTGAAGGTATTTATCACAAGATTTGTTTGTCTGAAGAGGCAGGACCAGTTGTCTGGTTCTCCGTTGACGCTATCTGACCATCAGGGCATTACCCACAAACGATTTATACCGAGAGATTAAAAGTGGGCATTAATAAGCAGTGGGATCTCGGTTGAGAAGATCTGAACCTCACTCACATTTAGCCGCGAATTCTTTTTCCCTTCAAGCAAACATTCCACCCAGCCGCTTTCAAAAAGAAGCATCACCTTAGGATTTCGCTGTTGTTAAAGCTAGTCAGTAATACATGTCCTTACCACGAATTGGCCTTGAATCCAATTCTATATACTACTGAGACAGCACTGATTCCATTCTAACTGAGAAGACTTACTCGTGAAGTTACCGACTGGAATCAACAAGACAGTTACCGTCTCCCCTGAAAGTTATTCTACAGTCTAAGCGTTACACACACTGGCTGTGGTTACTCCAACATACGCGTAAGGAATCAATTAGGCAATAGCCAACAAATCAGCCAACTTATTGGATAAAGCAATGTACAAATAGTGACAAATAACAAGTTTACGCCCATTTATTTTCGTTCATACGTCCATTGACCTAACTCCGGCCCTGATGCTTAACCAACCAGCTGGGTTGTGTGAGCAGTGCTCAACCAGTTGGAGAACAGGAGGTGGCGAACCACGCCAACATGGTTGAACTGTTTACTGCGTTCATCCAATCAGCCGTGACGCTAATCCAAACGCGACTCAAACTATAACATTAAGTGGGAACATTGACGAAGTAAAGTGAGAAAAAAATGTATTGTTTGGTTTAGTATCAGTATGGCTAGAATGACTGTCTGAATGCGATGTATGTGATCACACGTGAGTCTTGTCCAAATTGTGGAAGTAAAACTTCTAATTTACTCATCTCTAGCGTAGCAAATGAAATAAATCGGACATCGCATTGAACACCAGGGTGAGCAAGGTAAGTATACTGCCAGCGTAGACGCTAACGGTGTGATGGAATGTTATCCTCATAGCCAGTAAAAATCAGTACTATTGGTCTCAATTCGAATATTCCCTTTACTTCAGCTTATCGATAAATACTGAAGTACGACAGTCTACTACTTTAATGTCATGAGTACCGTGTGGAAATTACTTGACCAGGATTACCAGGAGCCTGCGGCTCCACTAAACGTTGGTGTTGACGTTTGTAAACCCTTTAGAAGTCCACCTACTTCAATAATTATACCATTACTGATGAGTAGTCGGGGATTTGGTTTATTTTCAAGTTGACCATCACTCACATTTGATCGCAGCGTTCGCATTCNCTCTAATGAGAGCGAAACTCGAGTCTAGTGCTTCTTTTCGAAAGAGGCTGGCTGGAAAGTCTATGTGAATGCGAACGCTGCGATCAAATGTGAGTGATGGTCAACTTGAAAATTATACCATTGTCGACGGTTCTTTCGAAGCAATCCGCAGATGAATTGCCGCCCTATAAACTCATAGCTAAATAGAGAGCATGTGAGATACATATCACCTCTAACCAGGAGAGCAACATACCCAGCTGTACTCATAAAAACCATCCTCTACATTCACGGACTGTCGTTGTTTTCAGTTGGCCAGTTGATGAGCAAAATATAGCAGGTCAAGTTAGCAAAATGCGTAGAGTAGGAAAGGACAATGATCCTTCATGAAACTTGGCGGCTATCTATCCGGCAAGGACAATTTATTTGTTGATTTTCCCAATAGTTTCATGCTTTTAAATGAAACATAAATCCCGCTGTGTTCTGAGACCACGTTAAAGCCGCTCAGCTTAGGCTACCACTCGGGACCTCCAAGATTCCCCTACCAAACTAAATGAGCGGGTTACCGGCATTGCGTGCTTTGCTCTCTACAGGGAACGGACATGAATAATTTCCTATCATACGGAAATGCATACACAGCTCGTCTACAGCGGTTGTTCAACGGACGTTCAACCCTTCATTAAGCTAATCGTTTCAGATCCTGTCACAATTTTTCCTCAGCGCGCAATCGTAACAACATGGCAACTGAACGTGGCTTCACACCTCAGCGTCCGGAAATTAAGTATTGATTAGCCTTAGGAGGAGTAGCAAAATTTTAGTGGCGAAAGTGAGATCAAAGTGAACTGAACTAAGTACACAGTCGGTTTATTGGGAAGCAGTATGGTACGCCCATTTGATTAGACGCAATTACTTCACAGCTTGTACCAGGCATCTGTTAGACTTCGGTGTACTAATTATTTACTGCCAGTTGTTAAGTATTCGTTTGTTTTTGAGATCTAAACCCAGATAGGCTGTCTATTCATCACCTTGTTAGTTCTGTTCGAACTAACTTTGTTGCTGTTTCACAATAGGTAACTTTCAACCTTGGATTGGTCAAAAACTCATGTAACCTAAAGTATATAGGTATATTTATGTATCACTGGTGAACAGATGCAGCATCGAAATACACTACCTAACCGACCGACTGCAAACTTCAGCTTCAAACTAGTCCACCTAACATTCGCAAAGCAGATACCTAAGCGCAGGTCCGAAGGCTTATCAGATCAGTTCGTGCTGTAAGGAAGTCACTGCATACAAAGGCAGAGCCTACAACCACTTGTTTCATGTTGCGAGAAACAGACTGACTGTCTTTACTGTCAGATCTACAGGAAGACTCATGGATTAAATTCTTTAATCTGGCGAATTTTTAGGCCTTCATAAATTCGGTTGATAGATGGATTGTTAGATCTGGCAATGTAGTTGAACGCTCCAGTAAGGCCGTCATTCTGACTAACTCAGTCGACGTTATTTGTCTAATGCAAACAACCAACTATTTTTGAGTCGTCCTGTGAATGGTGACAAAGAGATGGATTGACTGCAAGATATGGCTTTCACTACGGCTTAAAAGAGACCAGATTCCACTAACTGTGGACCGATATGGATGGCATCATGTTACACTGAACAACCAGGCCAATTATTGCATCACTTGTCCCAACTGCAACGAGTCTTCAAGGTTCATCGCATCGACGTATCAGATGTGTACACGGTTGTTAAGCCGTGTGTCGAACAAGCACCGGTTAGTTCGTGTTTCTCAGATGTTTACCGAAAGCGCGAATAGTCATACTGAGCGCAAACCTGTAATTAGCTATCGGTGAATTTAGATATGACAGGTGTCCAGTCGGGTGTGGTTCGTGTGCGGTGTGTGGTCACAGGTGTATGCGTGTGTCGTTTGTGAGTTCATCACTGGCCTCGGAATTCCGAGTGAACTGCCAGTATTGTAAGGAAGGTGAGGCGAAAGCAAGAATGTAGGTGTTGTGACAACAGGTTAGCAACCACATTTCACGTGTTCGCTTCGCACACGGTAGTGTGTGTATATGGGTGTGTGAACAGCATGTGCCCCAGTCATCCGGAATACAAGACTTTATGGTGTCATGTCTCCACGCCACTTGCGCACTGTTGTGACCTCGATCACAACTTACGGGGCTAGTGGCCTCATTGCCCCACGGTCCGATCGATGATGCAATCGTTGTAAGATTACCACGTGTTTGGACCTGACAACTGGACTCCTCAGGCATTAGACACAGCGCATGCCGAGTCCAGTGGTCAGATTCACTGATTCACATGTTAAACTGTCAAGAGCTCCTGTCGTGTACACGGACTGAGTGAGTAGATCATTGTTCCACCGACCAACTTCTCACATCCATGCTTTCAGGGACGAACGCTTGTGGATAACTCCTGGGTCAGTTGATCGAAGTCAGAAGAGACAGAGCAAATATCTTGTAAGCGTCGGTGGGCAAACACACCATCTGCGTTACTCAACCAAATTAAAGTCTCCCCACATGAAAACTTTGAATAAGTTTTTTTCCAATCACTATCGCGGATTCGGGATATTAACCTCTGTAAGTTGAACAGTACTTACATTAGATCAGTGTCTGCACAGTTCAGATGAGCACTTTTTCGGCTAATCCACCTCCAGAGAAGCATTGGTCACAAATTTCGTTTTAGTATGAACACTTAGTCCGGACCGTCATTGCATAATTGGTAAATCTTTTTATGAGCCGAGCTCGCGCCTAAAATTTTCACTCGAAGTGAGTCATTTAAAAACTTTACCGGAATGTGAACTTTGCAGTCAAAAGGGTGCTGTTCAGTTTGTAGTACTCGAAACTCTCCGCTGCGCACCGGTTATGAACAAATGAAGATGTGTGTATACAGCGCATTCTACGTCGCAGGCCGAAATTCAAGGTCTACAACCGTTGAGATGCGTACTACAAATAGTCATATCAATCCTCCGTAGGAAATACGTACATCGGTTACACACTTGGCACGTTAGAGATAGCTCCTTATACATGTACGCATCTATATTCCAGGTTGGTGTATTAAAACATTTCATTCATTAACATATATGCCAATGTCGTCTTCGACTACCTGTGTATACGCGCACCGGAGTGAATACGATCGAAATTGTCTGCCGACATTTTACGTCGACTTGCAACAGCAAACCGACGAAGACGTTTTCAAGCCCAGTGAAGACACTGAATCATTCACTCAAAACATAAGTTTAGCGTTTTCGTTTAAGCGATGTCAGCAACCTAACAGATTTTCTAAAGGTTCTGTGTCTGAAACTGATAGTTAGCACCTCGCTGACGAGTAGGCTGTACGGTTTTTCTCCGACTTAATTGAATTTGTTGATCAGGTAAGATGTTGAGTGCACTTACGTCTGGACTTTGGAAAGACGATCTCCAATAGTAATTCTTGACAGGAAAGAACACTTCGATAAATATTTTATCCTTTCCAAGCAAACAGTGGGTATGGCAAAGGACAGTTGATGAACAGTTCATTGGGGCACAGCAATAAAGCACGTTGGACGAACATGTAGCCACAAAGACCAAAGCCTAAAAACTAGTAATGGGAAACATCAGAAAGGATTTTTTTATCACAATCATCTAGATGTTATAAAAACCTCTGATAATATAAGGCTGAATGTTGACTAACGTCGACAGTAGAGTGGCCAGTCACAGACTTCGAGAAGAATTTCTGGTTCTTTACAGAATGATCTGTAAAAGTGACGAACACATAATAGAGCTATTGCAGACGAATGTGTGCTTGCCTAATCTGTACAGCCAACCTCGAAAGAGTTGAAAGCGATTACACTTGCTTGGCATTAAGCACCAACGGTGTAAGTGTTATAAATAATGGTTTGGATTGAGAGCTCAGATAACAACTTTGGTTGTCGGTACGACGGTTTGTAAGTTTATTCCTCTGCCGGTTTAGTTCCGGGAAGATCGTAATTGCACATGGTGGAGTGCGGAGTGAAAGCATGCCCCACCAAGCAAATGTATTTTATCCAGTCCAGTAAGTTAACTTGAGATGGACGGGTTGGTGCCAGGTCACGCACAAACGATAGTGATTGGCTCTGTTGCAAGCGATGCTCAAGTGCTCGGTGGTCCACGGATTTTTGGTATCGGCTTGCAGCTTGTTTGGTCTGCTTCTGCCTGGAATAAAAGATCGGTTTACGAGTAGATAAATCCAGTTACCTGCATCAACTTCCCGTCTCGCCTATCTATCTAATCTATCTGACAGCAGAGTACAACCGCAATCTGTTGTATTGTTCTGTACACTTTATGGGTCCATGATAAGTACTCACATGAAAGTAAAGCAGAGGCCAGCTTTGGTTTCTTGGTAGTCGCTGATTAATCCGTAACGCATGACAAGCTTCAGTGCGGTTTCGCACTTAGAATATGATTATCAGTGGCTTTAGGATTAAAAGCCGCCGTTCACTTAGCTGTTTTCGTCGTTGGTATGGTTTCTGAGAGGTTGAATGAGAGAGATTTACCAACAATGGGTCCATCTCATTTGTTGCATGCATGTCGTGCACCCCACTGCTGAGTTACTTTGGTAAAAGTGGCAGAGTTGCTCAGTCTACATGGTCTTTGGGTCGTAAATGTTCACTTCAGTTCAGGTAATCAGACTTGACAGCCCTTGCCAAAAGTTATCTATGTTCTTGTACATGTAGTTCATTCAATCTTCGCGTGCTACAACAGTCGGAGGAACTGGGACCTTCGATTCAGTTAACAATATTGTGAAACAGTTAACTAAACCACAATGTATAAGGACTAACATCTGATGCAGTACTCTCAGACAGTATGAAAGCATTGTCCTCATTGCATCGAGACTCTGTGCAAACAACCTCCTAAATATTTGGTCAGACAGGGAGGCACTATTTTTACCAGGACAGCTAGAATGTGGAGAGTATCACATGAAGGAGGTCAAAGGAAAATAGACTAATAAACGTTGAGTCATAGTGTCCACCAATGGAGAGCAGAATAACGCATTACTTACCGTAACATGTCACCCGAGAAACTATCAACATAAGAATAATGATAATGATAACAAAAATGACAGTAAGAGTAATGATAACAACAGAGGTTTGGTAAGGAGTATTACTAATTTCAAGTTGACCATCACTCACATTTGATCACAGCGTTCGCATTCAGATAGACTTTCCAGCCAGCCTCTTTCGAAAAGAAGCACTAGGCTCGAGTTTCGCTCTCATTACAGCTCATCATTAGTGCATATCCTTGCCACGGCCGCGGCAGCGGCAGCGAAGGCTGCGTTCAAACGTGAGTGATGGTCAACTTGAAAATAAACCAAATCCCTGACTATTCATCAGTAACCTAGAATATTACTACGTTAGGATATGATTGAAATCCGGTTATCTTATACAATGTCTGGGAACGCCAACTGGCCACTGTCTCAGAATAAATTCTACCACCATGATAGCCTATATTATGTGAGCAGGCGATATTCCTCAGTCGTTTACAATTTTGTTAACAAAGAACTGTTGGTTGTACACTCGTGTTCTGTGTCAGAATTTCTAACCTTCCAAAACCTGAAAATCCTTTTATCACGCCTATCCTCTCAGCACGGTCAACGATTTTCCTCCGCCGACCTATTGAAAAAAGATCTTTAAGTATAAACTTTTCTTCACATTGTTTTCTCCTACTTGCCACGAACAACAGAGTGAACCTTCCTGGTACTTTCTTGCCATTTACAAGGAGGGGGCTTCATGCTTATATTACATACTCTACATGTGACCTAACCTACACTTTATACAATAGCATTAGGTATTTGTTCCTTCTACTCTCAATCACTGCCTTTTAACTGTATCACTTCCTTCTTTTCTTTCCTTGTGGCTGTTAGGCACTTCCTATCAGCTTTGAAATCAGCCACGATTTGAACGCCTAAATCTCTTACAACTGTCTGATTGTTTAACCATTTACGATCCACTTCAGTTGTCAGCCCTCCTGGACAGTTGCCAATCTCCTCCCTTAATAGGTGCTTACAGCTAGACACATTTCTATTCTGAATTTCTTCTCGGTTGTATAGTTCTACCTAGTGGAATGAATGACAGAATAGTGGAATGGAGCTAATCGACATATGGACAAAATATCAGCGTCATATTACTAGATATTAAGAACTCCAAAATGGTGGTCAATTTTATGTATGGGTGGTTGATACCAACCTGCGAAAAGTAAATCATACACAGCGAAAAATTATCAACAATATCAAACTGTTCAGATAAGTTCTCGATATTTTCACAGTAGCGGAGGAACAATTGCTCCCATGTTAAGTTGTCCTCTGAGACTGTTTTCTCCCACCACGTTAGCTCAGCTGTACTCGATTTTTCTCACTTAAGCCGAATAGACAGATGTTCCAGCTACGGCATGTATCGGGAGAGTTAGAATTTCCACTAATGTCTTCTCAAACCTCCTACTACTTCCTCGCGCTTTTTGTGTGTTGATTCTGTTCGTTAAAACAAAGCTCAGCACTTGTTGCAAGAATTTTGTGGTGCTTACACTTTCAGAGTGAGATATTATGACTTCGACCGACTTTAATTCTGTCTAGACTCATCAGGCAGAGGAAGTCTAAACTGGGTTCGAGCCTGTAACCCCATGTGTAGAGAGTTGGGAATCTTGTCTGCTAGGTTGCCATTACTACGTGTATTGCTCTCGACTGGATCAGACACACAAACACCGGAGTTTCGTGCAAGTTTACGCACTAATCAAAAGCAGTCGAACGGACAAGGGTAAAAGTAACTGTGGTTAGACCACAACTAGTCCGGATATCAAAACTGCTGGTGCCCGCAATCGGGGCAGACGTTTAGAGTCGAATCCCACCGATTATTAAGACAAAAGAATGTGTCCTTTTGTGTTGGGCTGTCGTCGCGGAGAACCTGGAAAAGCAGAGAGGCATTTGTCAGCTAAATGATATTGTGAGTGAAACAAGTGATTGGAGAAAGTACATATAGTTGATCACTTCAGAATAATCGTGGGTTTGAAACGGTTTGCCGCTATGGTTTACGTGCTCAGAAATGGATTTGTTTCGTATGTCATTTACCAATAGTCCGTTAGAAAGCATGGCATTCCGAATTCGCAGCCATTTAATTGAAATAATTACTTGTGTAACAGAAATCATGTGTGTGGTTGCTAGACTAATTCATTCCGAGGAAATTCAATCAGATTTGTTGGTTTTATAATGAACAGGGTTATTTGAATTGAACAGAACAAATTGTGAAAGTGTTGATCTTGGGCTGGTTGAAAGGTGGTGACCGCAAATACCCACTTGTGTACAACATGAACCCTACTTGTTAAACTACGAAACCTTACTTTTGACTTTGAAAGCGTGTATTCGGTTCTGAGTACCCACGCGTCCTCATGAAATTCCACCAATGATCTACGAGATGAACTGTCATGGTGGAATCTCTCAGATAATCAAGTAACAGCCTACCAAGCAAGTAGACGAAAGCTGATTTTTTTAATTAAGTTTGAATGGGTTCGGATATGGTAAGCTGAGGCTTTCGTATACGGGTTTCTAACAACTTGTTTGATCTGACAGGATTACGCAACCACAATTCATCTAAAACAAAAGGGTGATTTTCACCCGTATCGTGGTATAATCATTTGGTCGCTTGTGATGGGTTGTCTAAATTCCTGAGCAACAGAGTGAGAGATACGTGAAGTACACCAGTCGGGACAGGATAATAAGGGCATGTGTTGCCGACGAGGACATTGTAGATAATGGTTACTGGTCGCACCACCTTATGGTATCCCATAAGACCGTAAAGAAATATTCACAGAGTGAACACTTTACACGAAACATCCTCACGAGTTGGTTAATGTTTCATGTCTCACCTGTTAAATCTTCCATACCAGAAGGAATAGCGTGTCACAATACTGCATTGACTAAGTCCATGGCGCGTCAAACGCTAATGATGCCTCGCTGAAGGTTCCATCTAAGACGGGCTCAAACCAAAACCACTATTCTTAACCACTATTTAGAGGCGTTGAGACTGACCTATCTTATTGCTGTCAGAGATTACTAGAAACCAGCTGAGAACAGTAGATATCGATTTGGAGTGCACGGTACTGATTTATACTGGCTGAATGACGAAAAGTGAATGGCTGTCTAATGGACACATTTTATTTTCTATAATTTTCGGATAATGCGCTTGAAGTGTTAGTGGTTTTTGAGAGCTACAGATGACAAACATTTCCATGAGCAGCTCTTGATACATGGTGGAGTAATTCTGTTGGTCTACGTTGTGCAGACAGTCAAGTTTAAGTAACGCCTAAATAGGTTATTAGTCGTTTATTAAACTGGTTCAGTTGCAATGCAGTTTTAAATGCGGGCGAACTGGCAGCAGTTACAGTATTGTATAACAGGCGGTTCCGTTGTGAGTAGTATACTACTCACAAGTAGTGTATTACCCACAGGCGACATTCAGGAACAAAAGAACAAGCCCCGAACACAACGGAAAAGAAGAGACTATCGAAACAGTGTGTAGATGCTGTGTGAGAACTGTCACCAAATATGACTAATAAGAATTATTATTATTCCTGACTACTTACAAGTAATGAGTAAAAAATGTTTTACTTGCCAAGTTGGGCTCTCCAGGAAAAGGTGAACACTTACTTAATTACCGGACCGTAAGCTTTCTGAAGCAGAGCCGTTGCAGCGCATGACCAGACAAAGCCATTTGGATGGCCAGGGTATAGTACTGGTTAGGGTCTTACTAATAAGGCTGATTTAAAATTTGTTTTTGTGAAGTGCGATTGGCCAAAGACCTATTCAAACGGCTGCGATATCTCGTCGACGGATCAGAACATTCCATCAGCAATGCTGTACAATTCTTGAACAAACTAAAACACGTGAGGATAGAAGAAGACGAAACAATGATTTCGTTCGATGTCACAGCACTCTTCACATCCATTGACCTCACCCTAGCCAAAGAGACGTTGCGAAAGCTGTTAGAAGAAAATCCCCGACCGAA
>QNGE01000044.1:5358-77913 GCA_008508345.1 Paragonimus westermani | reverse complement strand
CGGTAAACCCAAACAGAGCAACTTGAACTGATAAGACAAAAAGTCAACCAATGGTGGGTCGGACCAGAGGTCAAATACGACGGAGAGCGACCAACCAGAATCCAGGCTAGTAGGTCAACTGACTCTCCTATATAAGAACAGGCATCGATCAATCTTCACATTTAAAATATACGCTGAAACACTTACGCACTGATGATGTCACCTCGCCTGGTGATGAAACGTTTGCAACCTAAATGCCAAGCTCGGCGAACATATCAATACCATAAACTAGTGTTTTTGAGTGTATATCACAGACAAAAAAGCAGGTCGTCCGGAGTTAACTTCAGGTTTCCAAACCACAGCCGTCTCGAGAGTGAACACCTCAGACGAAGTGAACTTCAATCCAGGGCACATGTTAGGGAGCTTGTCATTTCTTTTTCCTTCAGTGCACGCTATTTTTACACCTGTTAGTTGTTACTGTGTGTACTCACCACCTGTCGCTTCCCAGAATCATTACGTTCTCGTGCGTCTTAAGTCGAAATGTATCAGCATTCATTTTTTCACAATACAGAAACTGGTTTCTCTGTACTGAATACGTTTGGTTCACGAGAACCGCATTCCAACTTGCATCGGAACCTCTGTAGTAAAACCACTGCCACAAAAACATATCTGTATTATTGTGTATGGGTCAACGGCTGTCTACAAGTTTTTTGGCTTCATTGTAAAATTAGTGAGTCAGTGCTCATTCCTCTGTCTAACCGTTATCCCAATTTGTTTTATGGCACACAGTGCCGGTTTCATTTGTATGACTCATTAAAGAACAACATGCAGCCGAAACCAGCAAGCAGGCACGGGCTTTAACAGAGTGGGTAGCTGTGTTGTTGGCGTCGTTTTAGGTTTCTTCTATGTAAGTAGTGTGCATGGCTTACTGGACCTTTGTCTCATGTCCGTTTTTGCTGTTTCCTGCTACGGGACTGCTGTTAGATGCCCTACTTCAGAAGAACACCATCCCTGGGCGTGTCCACGTTGCCCCAAATGTGACCAGCAAGTTCTACTGGCGTCAGAGTAGAAACGATCGGTTTGCGTGTTACAACAGTGACGTGAAGTTACTCCCGGTCTGCCTGGCGCATGATATGCGAAGTTCTTCCCAAAGTCTCCATTCGCACTGTACATCGATAGTCCGATGTTCACCGTGAGCTACAATACCCACTGCACGGCATACATGTAACTCGTCCGCTGTAGTTATAGTATTCGGCTGTTTTAAGAGATTTCGGCGAGTGATACACGGGTTCAAAACATAAACACAAGGTTCCCGGATCCGGCCGGTTTTTTCCTCAGTGTCAGCGGGCGTCTGTTGGTCTAGAAGGCGATAAACGAAAACAAGGTGTAGCAACTCTCTTGAGAATTACAGTGAGTATCAAGAACAGGGTAAGGTTACTTGTTTAATGGGATTTCAGATAAATGAGAATCAAGCAAAACTCTGAAAAGATCAACAGAGGCACTGCTGACGACATCAGAAAGAAAATTGTTCCGATAGCTAATAACTCTGTAAGAAAACAGCTGCTGCTAACAAAGGTCCAAGGACGAGGCTTAATAAGCTTCCTGTTTTTATCCTCGCCGGCCGTCATTATTCGCTACAGGAAAGAACTGTTCTACGAGGCCTACTCTGAAGGAGAAGTGTGCGAGTATCAAATCACCCAGAGGTCGTCGAAATTCAAGCAGACACAAACCGATAATTTCAAGTCAAGACTCCTACGTGACATTTCTCAGGCCCGCGATTGGCTTGGTAGCAGTACGCTGGAGACGCTCAACAGGTAATATGTCTTTCTTCAGGCCGGTACGCATAACCTGATTCGCACGCTCGAGGAGCGATCTTATATAATCCCCGTTAAACGTCTGAAACGTTTTCTTGTCGATACTGCGGAAAATGCGCATAATCATCCTAAGAGCGGCAATCTCTTTTTCGCCGCCATCTAATGATGATACGTAAAGGACAAGTTAGACGCCAACCAGATGATCAGATCTTTCTTTAGATTGATTTTCATGATACCTACCGTGTTGAACGCACAATAAATCATGAATGCATTGTCAGAATCTCCACCGAGTGACATGTACGCGTACTTATTGTCATCCGGTGGAAGACTGCAATCGTCCGACCCATGCGTAATCGCGTCGAGGCCGATCTGTAGTGCACTGGGATCAGTGGCATTTCAGATAATAAAGTCGTCTGTGAATAAGAGGGCGTTGCTGGAGATATTATCCGGAAGGTGGTTGATGTAAATGAGGAATAACAGAGCACCTGGTACTGACCCTTGGAGAACTCCCGTGGAAATGAAGGAGGGGGACAAAGGGTCTGATATGGTTTTAACTCCAGAAGTTCTATTTCGAATAAGAGAGGAAATCCTTCGAAATATCTCCCTTTGGTACCAACTTTATTAAGTGTACGATTAAACTTTCTCATCCATGGTGTCGGAAAATTGGATTCAGGATGGTGGAATCGCCCTTTTTCTCGGGCAGGTCGACAAAATGAATTTCTGGCTCCTACTTCAAAGTAATCCACCAATGCTTTAAAATAATACATCCTTCTGTGCCACTTCGGTTTCAGGAAAAGAGATATTTAAGTTGTAATAACCGAATGAGCCTTGTTCTTCTCTCACATTCCACCGATGTTTTGGAAGGAACGTTGCACCCAAAAGGAAATGCGCGAACTGTTCAAACCCACTGTGGTCACGTTGCGGCGTATGCGCCGACAGAAGTTGGAGATTATCTGTTGTATCTCCATTAGGACACAATCAAAGTTAAGCTAGACAGACAATAACAGCGGTCGAAAGAACACGAGACGCAGCAGAAGTACACACTATACCTCGTCAGTGGACGAAGGCGCAACCAATCAGAACGCAGCTCGAGTCTCAGTGGGAGCGTGGGATTCAGAGGCGCCCTTGATGCGTCTACAAAGCTGCCTCCGTTTCGGCTCAAAAGTCGATCAAAACCGTACCCCAAGGTCTGTGTCTTGTGAATGGCCGATCGAAGTTGCGTTGGCTTGTCAGGGATCACACAGGGTAGAATTGGTAATTTGTGTGCGTCTTTTTGCACCAGTTACATGCAGAGCTGTCTGACATTGACGTTGCGGCCGGTTGTAACTTCGTGAGTTCCAAGCCCACAGGCCCCAGCCACCCTAGTCAGTCTCGACAATGCCGGTTGACCTTAACTCGCTCTCAAATGGACAAATTTCCTAGGCAATACTTCTGGGGTGGTTTTCTGTAGATTCACTAATTGGCGAGCATGACGACGTTCCAACTCACTAGGGACATTAGGTTCTGGGACTGGGTGTGCAGCATTCCGCTTTGTTTGTACTCGCTGAACATGAGCTGTCCCGGCGTTTTGTCAGTTGTTCTGTGATATAAGGTTGTGTAAGTCAATATGGCTTCGATCACGCCTTCTTCCCACGGCAAACCGGAAAACCACACTGCTTTTGTGCTGTCTTTCAATGAACGGTTCAAACGTTCCACCATCTCATTTGAAGTTGGATTATACGATACCGTCCGGGCATGCCTAACGATACACAGCTGGAGAAAACGGTCAAGCTTGTGGCCAGCCTGCTGTGGCCCACTACTTCTCACAAGTTGCCCTACGAGCTCGAAGCGGGCGAACGGGTGTCCAAACCCTCGTATGACACCGGCAGTAGAAACTTCACCACAAAGTCGGACTCTATGATTTTTGCCGTGGCAGCATTTGGCGACCAGGCAGTTTTTCTGACGTTGAGAAGCAGAACTAAATGAGGTCATCGTTGATATTCTTGGTCCCCAGAACAGTTTTTTATCTTGCGTTTCGTTCGAACTATTCCTGGGTGACCCTTATGTGCACATACCATGATCCGAAAAATGAGTTCTTGTCGCACTACAGACATAGACCCTCACCTTAGGCATTCACCTTCAGCTGGTAGTTCATGAAGCAACACATAGAAAGCCCATGCTTCGCCAGTTAGTCCGTTATCAGCAAACCAGCCTTATATGACACAATTACAGATTTCTCTCAGGTTCCCATCGCTAGCATTTGTCATGAGAACTGAATGCGAAAATTGAACGATTTTCGTTCTTTTTGGTCAGCTACATCTACAGGGAGTCTCGAAAGTCAGTCGGCAGCCTAATTCCCGCGGTCTGGACGGAACTGAAACTGGAAGTCGTAATTTGGTGGACTTACGTACCAGCGGTTTATTCTCAACGGTTCAAGTCTATTCGTTCCTCTGCTTAGTAGGGTTGTGAGTGCGGCATGATCCTTGTTATGTGTAAGCCAACGTCCGATTGCAAAAACGCGCCATTTCCCACAAGTCCAAACGCAGGCAAGGGCTTGCTTTTCGTCGGCTAATTATGGCACTTCTGCAGACGAAAGCTTCTTGAAAGCATGTGCGATCACTTTTACCTGACTATTCTGCATCTGTGATGGGAACACCCCCAGGCAGTTATCTGAAGCGTCTGTAGAAACGAACGTAAGGCATCTCTTGTCAAAAATATCCAGAAAAGGAGTGGACAAAATATGTCATTTTATCTCATCAAACACGGACTGTTGCGCCAATTTTTATTCGAAAGGGGTTTCTCCTTCGTCGGAGTACGCATTGTTTTACCAGAGTGGCAGAGTATGATGGATAGCATAGATTATGTAAACACTTACCTAGGAAGTGCCTAACATCCGCTGCATTCCTTGAAACAACATTCTCTCTAACGGCCCAAGTTTCTTCAACGTCTGGTCGGATTCCATCAGCAGTTATGATGTGTCCCAAAAAACAAAATTCGGGAGTATCAATTTTGCAAGTCGCAAGGTTCAATCGAAGATCACGTTTATCCAACCGCCGTCACACCGCATGAATACGAGAGTCGTGTTCTTTACCGGTGAAACTAAAGGCACATATATGGTCCATATAAGCTATTTGATGTGGAAGATCAGCAAGTGAGTGGTTCATGAACTTTTGCCAAGCAGCCGGTGCTGAACTAAGGCTCATCGGCAGAAATTTGCACTGGAAGAGCCCACTGGCCGCAAGGAAGGCTGTGAGGCGCCTGCATTCATACGTTGTTGGCGTATGGAAGAATACTTTCACTAAATCCAACTTTGAGAGCAATCCAGTGCCAACCAGCTTGATCAGCGGTTCCTCGGTCGTTGAGATTATGCTTATCCACCATAGTTTGACTATTCGTTGTCTTCAAGTCACTGTATATCCGCACTGCACCTTCTTTTTCAACACCTTGACTATAGGGTGAGTGGGTTTGGAACCACTGCTATGTTCAATCGAGACATTTGAAACCGATTTCTTTATGGCAACACTCGCTGATTCTCGCTTGGCCAGAGAAATCGGACTTGACAGTGTTACTGAAAATGGTTGTGTTCTTTCTTTCAGGCGTATCCGACGGGATGCAACAAAAGGATCGCCTTGATCAAAACTGGTGATGTTACCTGGCCCGATGCAATTATATTTTGCTAATAAGTGGTTGACTGGATGCCACCTGCAACCAACTCCATGATAAGAAGTGTTGGACAAGTGTCGACAGAGTAGGATGGGGTTGAGGAAATGTGGAAGGTGGAGTTGGCTGGGGAAGTTTTAACGGTATGTGATTCATTAAAAAATGCGAGGTTGGGAGTGAATTAACCGTAGCCCTGTGCAAGTTGCCGGTGTGGTGACCTTGCGTTGCACTCCATTGCTTCTGCAGATTCAAGACGCAATACAGGTGCGCCAAGCGGATCTAGGGATAAAATTAGGCCCTGGGTGAGCACTGCAATTAGCGTTCCTCATGCGGGTAAATGCTATGACTAACCAAGTATATAAAAATTGTGGTGAACATTGAGTGTTTTTTCATTTTCTGACTGCGGTCTTGGGTTTTGTGTTTATCGGTGGGAGAGTTTCACACTTTTAGACACCAGAGAAGAACTCTTGGGCGACTCAGGATTTTCATAGGATGGAGCTGGTTTTCAAAGATCTCCCTTGTTGGTCGTTTATTGGGTTTCCTCGAGACATGTTTAAAGTCAAGGCGCTGTTGTGTATTTGGCTAGTACATGACCTAGTTTGTGCACAAAGAGCTTGGAGGCTTGATGTCCATGTCGGTCCAGTATGAGCAGATTTATTTTCATACACGGGTTTGCTGGTTAATTCATTGACCAAAATTACTGTGTTAGATACGCAATTATTATAGGCCTCTGGTCTCGTGCGAAGTAAGCAATAAGTAACAATCAGAAGCTTTCCTGAAATCCAGGCGATATACAGTGACTCAGACTTATTGATCCAGGCTTCGAGATATTCAATCTAAGAAGAACAACAGATTAGCCAGACAATCCACAGTTAAAATCTTGTGCTCGGTGGCAGATTACGCTAACTTGTCTCCACCAATCAGTTTCACGACTTGAGAAGTCTTGTAGGTCACACTCGGAGGTTAAAATTCCCTTCGACTGAGCCTGTCGTGCCCTTCCTCGTGACCCCATCCAACGGCACTCCTAATATTGTTATTCCCACAGCCCTTGCCTTAAAGTACCGATTCCTCCGGCCTGCCTCCCCCAGCCATCGAATCTCACCCATTGTTAACTGTCAGTCTCACCCTCCCTACCCCCTGTGAATACGGTCTTCCTACAGTCCACCATGACACTGTCACCAGATAATCGGTCTGCCCGAAGGCACATATCAGACCGATCTGATCACATTTGGTTCGTTCGTCATTGCTTGTCGGTCGTTTGTGCCCGTACTTGTCGTTCCCCTTGGAACTTTGATGGCCTATTGCGGCCAAACATTATATCTTACCACACGTTTCCAGCGGCTCAAAACATCGTTCCTCCATGGACTCGGAGCTAGATTTACTCAGCTCACTTTTTTTCAATTAAGTCGTTATATGATACTGGCCGCCTCGCCCAGTCAACGGTTTCGCTTTCAGAGCTAGATCCCCATTATGCACTCGCGCAGTATTAACGTCATCCAACTTTCCATGTCTCCATTACACCATACCTTCGAATTTCGATTTTGTAGGCTCATTATACACTGTCTATGGTTGAGGCAGACCAACTTTAGAACTGAATATTTTGTATAAATCGCATTGACCCGTTCACACGACACACCACACACAAAGTGGCACCAGGTGTCGATATTCCAACACGGAAAATTGGCTTTACTCTTAATATTCCGACTTCCTCCGGAATCCCACCGACAGGTCGCCCTAGTGACCCCAGTCATCACGAATACTGTGGGGCGATATTTTTGAGGATTCGTCTTTTGATGAAAGAAACTTCGATGAGTGCCCGAGTACTAACAGGATGATTACAAGCCAAGAGCTGGACAGTCTGCAGGCCGTCCAGAGACCCGAGGCAAAAAGCAGCACACAGGGCTTATCTAAGATGCTTTTCGTCATTGAACAGAACAAACTCTTCGATTCTTCTTGTTGTGTACGCATCAAGGCCGCCTGTGTGCCCCACACCTGTGCCAAGGCTCAAGGTGCGTCCTGATTGGCCTCGCCTTCAACGACCAGCGGCTCATTTTTCACGCACATGAAAATTACGCTACCGCTCGTAAATATGACAGTACAGTATGTGCTTCTATTGAATCAGCATAGTTCCTCAACGCTCATGTAGCTGTCAGTTAGGTATGTCTCGTGAACTGATTGCTTCGCACCTGACCTCCACGCGCTGGAGACGCCACTATCCCCTGCCCTTCCGAGGGCGCATAAGACCTTGCTTATTCTAATCGTGCTAATGTCTGTTCTCACGGACGGCTCGTGGACATTACTGTCGACAACTCACTACTCTACTTACCACGAACCTGTGTCACACGCATACAGGTCGAGGGCATCCAATAAGCAAATCAGGGTTACCGCCATTGACGCCCCCTCCAACCTTTGTCCACTTGTGGTACGCGTGGTTGGGGGTAGGTACTCTAGATCCAGCCGATGGACAGACGTTGTGAGTGGACTGAGCGTTTCACGAACAACCACAGAAGATGGTGGATTAACACCTACTCCTGCGGCTTCTGTAACCCAAGCTAGTGTACTCCGAGCCATCACAACTAGGAAACGTCAGGTGGACGAATTGTGTTCCTTCGGCCTCGTGTCAAGTTTGAGGCGGTAGCAGTGAATCCAGAATCGACAGATGCCCGAAATTAGTGCAGAAGTGTTCTTTAGCTCTTCAGATGACTTCATCACTGATCGGTTTTTAATCATATTTTACACTTCAGATAATAAGGCGCTTAGCGTATTGCTGTTCACCATATGACTGCCGGTTAGCGGCAGAAGAATACGGCCGATGGAACGCATGACATAGTTACAATCTCTTTCCCTGTGGCTATTTTCAGTGGCGAAAATATCCAGTCACAGCCATGTTTCATCAGTGTGCGAGTATCGCTTCCCTGATTCCACGGTCTAAGAAATTCCCTGATCTCCCGCCTTCCCCCTTGGAATTTGCTTCCGTTATCATTTTCAGATATGTAGATATGTATGAGGCATCCACTTGACAATGCAAACGGGGGGAAGGCACATAAAGAGAAGCTCTTCTCGGTTGTATGAACCACCACGACATCCACTGCACTCCTCACAATACAAGAAAAATGCATCCACACCTCTCCTCCGCGTCACAACCGTGCTTGACCAGTAAGGGGCCGAAGTAGTCCGCACCGATACCCGAAAAGGATTGGTTGTTCGAACGAACTTCCGGCCACAATGAAAGCAAGTCATCAGCAAATGATGGACAGCGGCTTGCCACTGAAGAAGCCAGTAGGGGGTTCAAAGTTCCGAGAGTACTTGAAGTATACCGCCTTGTCCACTCGTCTTACAACGATTATTATCAGGTCTTTAACAAGGTGCTTGTCAGGTAGTATGAGCAGATGCTTAGCTTCAAGGGATATTGACGTTCAGTACAGTCGGCCATGCACTCGGAAAAGCCCATCAATAATAGGTGAGATTAGTGAACTCTGGGGACAAGAATTCGAATTCAATGAACGAATAACTCGCAGCTGGACACTGCAATTAAAAAAGCATGGTTCTATGTAAAAACGCTCCTGCTGAACAAGCCTTAGTGCAAGTACTTCGACGTCCGTAATATCTTTGATACGGTAACCATTGCCTATAGTAGTATGATGATGGTGTCTGATAAAAAAAGGGCTGAGCTAGCAACAGAATTAGAGTAGTCACGCAATTTCACATAGAAACGTATTCCATGGTCACAGGGACAAAGACGGCCCAACCGACTGGCGCCCCTTAGGGTGGCGAGCGCCTGTGTTTGCTGCTTCCGCCTTAGATCTGTTAGT
This sequence comes from Paragonimus westermani, assembly GCA_008508345.1. Taxonomy (NCBI): domain Eukaryota; kingdom Metazoa; phylum Platyhelminthes; class Trematoda; order Plagiorchiida; family Troglotrematidae; genus Paragonimus; species Paragonimus westermani. Next base: position 68,669 of record QNGE01000044.1, on the reverse strand, counting down.
CGATCACAGAAGCCTTTAGATTGTGTCACCCATGCAACCTGATCCTTCCAAGGGAATTCCGAACCGTTGGACCACTTTCTTGCTCTCTGGCCTTTCAGGTGCACAACTCGAGACACTGTCTGCAGGATCTCGCTTGGCGTCCGCATTCTGCTAGTTGTCCAGACTTGATAAGCCGTGGATAGACGGCAACCAACTAGTGACGAACGTTTCAAACACTTTGGATATGCTGCGAACGCGTTGAAGGGCAATCGTCGAGTCCCTCCAGAACGTCACATGTCTGAGTTCACCATTAAATCGTCTTGGACGCGGTTAGTCAGCTTGGCAGCAGGACCGGCCAATGCCAGCTGTGCCTGACATATCCACATAGCACACATGGGAGTTACTATTTGCTTTTTACACCCCAGCGAGTGGTAGACGGATCCAGCTGTATCCAAAGTTCTGGCGTATAGAGCTTCTTCATAGCATTTTTCTGAAGCATCTGAGGATCCGTATAACTCAGTCTGATAGGGCTATCCCGAAGTTCGTGGCCTGATACGACGGGGAATTCGTAGTTCCTTTAACTTGTCAAAGCTGGGCAACCGTCTCTTCTGGGTCTAGTCCCTCGTTTCAACCAGCCCTTCTTCTGCATAATTCCATCAAAAGTTGTTTGGCGGTTGGTAGTGCTAGAACGATCAAGCCTAGAGGGCCCAGTAGTTAAACTATACGAGATAAAGTAGTCAGTCGAGTAGTCTCGCCTTGTTAGCTACTCACTTCAGAGAGTGTCCTCATCCTGTCTATCCCAGAAGACTCCAACGGCCTTCTGTGTCTCAACCTGCTGTCCGTCCACGCTTTCTGTGGAAAAGCTGGGGTCCCTTGTTGGAACATCAAGGAGGGCTCCAACGTCGTTCTCAAGTTTGGTCAAACGAATACAGCCTTTTAGTTAGATTGACTTTAGCCACAGGGCGATCATCAAAAAGTCGCACAGGCAGAAGGCTTTTGTGACACCTGCATTGTAAATTGGCCCCGTTTATCAAGATCGTCACCTACCACCTGCTTCGGAGCCAGACATGGGCAACTTGGTAAAGAAGTATTATCCGTTAGTCTATACTGTCACTCTCTACTGTCTATATTGTCACTCTATACTCACTACGGCCTTGAATTAACTCGACTTCAGACCACCATACAAAACGTAAGCTACATCTAGCTAGATCTTTAGGAGGCATGTTAAATTGGCAGCTGCAGGTGCACATGGGTGTTCACGAAACCGAAGGAACACATTACATAGGTTGTTTATCAAGCCTGGGTCAGTAAGTAGTTAGGAGTCCAAGCGGACATCTGGCATTTGGTAGTGTAAAGGAAAACTACCCTAACCTTCGAAGAGTTTTTGGAGTTTATCATCAGCGAGTCCTGGTTGGCTGTCACGGGCTCTAGGTCTGTAAATATGTACAGTGGATCGTGCGAGAGATACCAAGCAGTCGATCACCCCTTTCGCCTCCGAGCACTGGAACTGGTCCGACTTTTCCAGTGGCGATGTATTTTTCTATCTTCGACACAAAGATGACACAGCATCTCGTCAAGCATAAGGCATCTTTTCAAGCTGTTAGGTCCGTGATAGGCTGGCTCTCTGCTGTTTGGCAAACTTGGCTTGCCATCTCTTTTCAAGGTAGATCTATCTGATGGTGGGTGTCCACGAAGTTCACGAGGGCGGTGTATTCTCCACCAGATAGCAAGCTGGTTGCATTGAGTACCACTGAACTTAGAGGTAACCGTCCTCTCCAGTTCAAGTGACACTGATGCATCACCAGGCAAGTGGCACACGTGGGTTTATGCTGTGTGTGAACGACCTTCCATCTCTGTTGTTTCCAACAACATCCAGCCCAGAGGTCCGCGTACAACACACAGGTCTCCGCATTTGCCGAACCTCTGACCCGGGACCCAGTGAGCCACCGGCACTTCAAGTACACTCAGCACGAAAACCGCTGCTTCTGGAATCACATAGGACAGCACATTACTTAACTATGTTCGTGTTTGCAGCTGCTCGCCTGTGGGTACAAAACGTGGCAACTTAGGTAGCGATTGCACAGACTGGGTTCATTTGTATCCAACCTCCCTATAACAAATGGCACAAGATTGACCTGAACCTTAGTATTATCAGCTAGTGGCTTAAAAGTAGTCTCACGGGCTGAATTCTGATACCAACTGTTCCAAGCCGGACACTCTCAACCAAATTGGCATCCGGTTTATTGCCCAGTTGTCGCTATACCTAAAGGTCTTTTGATTCTAAAAACATGACTCCAAGTGCTATCTTGGGTTTTGATAAGGCTGTTGCATGGTGCTGTCGACAGTGATTAGTCTCAGTCCTATTGGGCTTCGTTTTGCTTGATGTGGTAGGGGGCAATGACGTCAACAGCATCAATTTAGACCCAATACGTGAATTGTCCCACCTTCTTTTCAGTGGCGTTTCGGGTTTAGACACAGAAACCAGCTTCTCTGACAAACTCGTGGTGGTCGTCAAGGAAAGGCGAACTGAACTCTGGGCGTTGGTCAGTATGGCATGGTAATCTCGAAAGTCTGATGATACTTCGAGCTACGCTGAGTCTACCCGCAACGCCTGCCGCCACGTCGGAGGCAGGATAGTGGAGTCTGTGGTGCAGCGAGCGTCTGTAACGTCTAAGCCAACTAAGCAACCGATTCGGGGTAAAACAGAGGACGGTCGTGATATGCGTTTTGCGTTAATAAAGTGCTGAGGTACAAGAAAATACCGGAAAACTAACTGGAAGAAACCAGACTCGATATTGAAGCTACCAAGCCTACAATGGTTTATGTGAAAATGACCAACTACAAGTCACGTAATGGCGAATCGATAGAACACAAGTAAAACAAAGGTGGTTATGAACAGAGGTCCGACAGTTAGAAGTCAGAAGGAGCAAAACTCGGGATGACGACCTTCGACAGCTGACAGATAGCAAGCTCTAGTAATATAACGAGGTTGATGTTTGTTGGAGGGATGACTTGCCGCGCGAGTAATTCGAGCGGTCGTGTTGCAGGGCGCCGGTTAAAGTAACGGTCATGCACTGATTGAATTCGGATTGTGCAACAGAGCGTGCTACCTTGCTGGTGGTGCCATTTCAGACTTCTTTTGTTTAGATTGTTTGTGCATGACTTACTTGGTCCTCAGCTGATGCTTTTGTGTGTTGTCTTCCTACGGGACTGATGTACGAACTCCTACTTCGGAAGATCACCGTCTTTCAGTGTTTCCACTTTGCCCACTTTTGGTCCGCAAACACAACGCGCAACCAGCGTGAAAACGACCGGTTTGTACATTGAAGTATCAGTTTTTGGAAGAGGGGCCCGCAATCAGTCAAGAAGATTTCGTAGATAAGAGGAAAAATTAGCTAGAAGGCAGTAAATGAGGACGGGCAGCGTTTTCACAAAATTTAAATCAAACAGATGACAGTTGTCAAACCTTCAAGAGGGACAGAATGTGCAGCTTTACATTTGGCAAATTGCAATTCGCGGATAATCCCGTGGAAGAAGAGGAACGATCAAGTACGTAGGTATTCACTGCGTATATCCTGAGTTTTCCAGCTTCAGTCTGGATCGTGGAGTTTCGGGTGCTCTGGTAAGGAGAGCTGTTTTAGGGGTTAAGAGCCATGTAGAGAAGCTTCCTGCCTGCATCGTCCGCCTTCTCATCTGCAAACCTGACCAAGTCAGCAAGGGAGGATTCATGTCCGTGGCGCAACATGGTTACTGCTACTTCAAACTACCCAGATCGCACCGGCGTCGGTACTCACCGGACGATATCCCTAACGTACGCCACGAATTAGTGTCGGATTCACAATTGAGCCTTTGGGGGGTGGCAGAGCACATTTGTCATTTAACCAGTCTAGTCCGCTAGATCGTTTGCGTCATCTTTCTTGAAAGTTCGCTCGCCGGTCAGCGCCCCAACATAGCAACGTGTTCTGACGTGTGGCCAGCCGAAGCAGCGTTGAACGATGTTGGTGACCCCGTCGTACCCCGACTCCGATTCTAATGATGTAAATCTGTTAATCGCCTTCGGCGCTTCTGCATCATAGTACTGCAGGGTGTAAGAATGCCTGTTGGCTGAGTCATCGGTATACTGATCAACAATCAACATGAGAATCGGGTGAATCCCCAGTAGTCCGTAGGGTTACCAGTGAACCTTGTTAAATCCCTCCCCGGAAGTCCCATACGAAATATGTGAAATTTTCCGAGTTCACTTGTTATTCTTGAATCTCTCTGATGTTCAGAAAGTATCTTTAGGACTGGAGCCGTAGGCTCAATGTTGGAAGCGCGATCTGGAAGGGCATTCGCATATGACTGGACATCCAGCCGCCTGCTATAATTTCGCCCAACAGTACAGTACAGGGGCTTAGGTGGACTGGCTGAGAGCTAGAAGAGTGAACCTAGGATTGACTTCCCTTCTGAATGGTTTTACATTACATCCTTTGCTTGCTCGTTCGGCTTTCTCTCTTCCTCATGTTCATTTTGTGAATTTTCCGTCTTTTCTTTAAATGCCAGCAGCAATTCTAGCTGCCGAATACGAACTCGAGATAATTTCAGCTCCTATCCATCAGCAGTCGTGCTGATAGACCCGCGTTTACTCCCAACTTTGTCTTGCAATCTGTTTAGAAACATAGTCCGTTGAGATACTGGTTAACTTTCGGATAGTTGAGGATACATGACTATACGCAATCTATTGGGGCAGCTGTAAACCTTTTGATTCGAGCAGAACGAGACAGAACGTTGAAAGTTTACTCGAATAAGATCGGTTCTGCGGGTGGGTAAATAATCGTGGGCAAATTATGCAACTGTTAACGCAGAATTTAACCGCCACGAATATCACGGAATGCAAGGATTATCCGTAGTTAGAAATGCTCACGTCGGCAGAATGTTAGTATGTGAGTTTGTAATAACCCTTGAATGGTGTCGGACGGAATATCCTTCAAATTACGAAATATGCCCATTTTGCTGTGGGAGATAACTTTGTTTTCATGTCAAAATTTTTTATCAAGAACTCTAGGAGATCGCGGTATTTTGATAACGGTGCACTTTGACGAGTTAGCCGAAATAGGTGGTTTGGTAAAGAGAAGGCGTTAGCAACGAGTGAATAATTAAAGTGTATGATATGTTGTATATCACTTGACAATTCGTGAACTAGGTGCTGACAGCTGACAAGTGAGAGGTTTTGTGATCATCGCCACGTGGAACTCCAAACGACCGATATCCGGGGCACCGTTGGTAAGTGGACAAGAATGTAACTGATGATTTCCAGGCACAATATGGATGTGAGTCAGCGTGATCTGTTTGTCGTATTTACTATCCTCTGTAACCAGGCATAAGCTGGTTTAGCGGTTTAGCGATCCAGCGATTGATACACGAGTTTGAGGCAGAGGCCAAAGGTTCCCTATCCCAGTCAGTTTTCCTTGCTCAGTGTCAGCCGGCTTCTGTTGACCTGAAGGGTGATCAGTGGAAACAGGGTGCAGCACCGCTTTTGCGGATTACAGTGAATACCAAAAACAAAGTGAGATTACTCGCATAATGCAATCTTAGGTGAATAAGAATCAATCAAAGCTTTAAAACGATCTCTAGAAGGACTGCTGACGAACTCAGGAGGAAGACTGCTACATTAGTTGATAATCCTATAAGAGAAGAACTGCTTCCTAAGAAAGGTCCGAGGATGAAGCTTGAAAAGCTTCTTATTATATCCTCACCGGCAGTCACCATTCGCTACAATGAAGAACTGTTCTACAAGACCTACTCTAAAGAAGTGTGTGTGTATTAAATCACCGCGGAGTCTTTGAAATTAAAGTGGGTAAAGGTCAAGAATTTCAAGTCAAGATTCGTAAGTAACATTACTCAGGCTCTCGACCATCTTGGTAGCCGCACGCTGGAAACGCTCAACAGATAATGTCTTTCTTCAGGCCGGTATACACGACCTGATTGGCATACTCGAGGAGCGGTCTTGTATAAATCCCGTGAAGCATCTGGAAAGATTTCTTGTCTAAGTGGGAGGAAAGTGCGCTTAATCATCATAAGTGTGGCGAATCCCCTTTATGCCGCCATCTCATGGTGATACGTGAAACACAAGATAAACGGCAACCAGATGATCAGACCTTTCTTCAGATCGATTCTCATGATATCTACTGTGCTAAATGCGCTATGAACCTTGGAGGCATTACCAGAATCTCCACCAAATGACATGTGAGCACATTTACTGTCATTTAGTGGGGGACTCCAATCGTCCGACCAGCGTTTGATTGCGTCAAGATCAATTTGTAGTGCACTGGGATCAATGGCATTCCAGATTTTTAGGTCGTCTGCGTATAAGAGGACGTTGATGGGAATATTGTTTGGAAGGTCGTTGATGTAAATGGGGAATAACAAAGGACCTGGCACTGACCATTGGGAAACTCCCGCGGAAATGGAAGAGGTAGACGAAAGGTCTGATCCGGTCTCGACTCTAAACGTTCTATTATCGAGAATAGAGGCAATCCAGCGAAGAACATCTCCTTGAATGCCGTAGGCCTCCAGTTTGTGCTCCAGGGGGCCGTGTGGGACACGGTCTAAAGCCCTGGCGAAATCAAAGAAGATAGCACCTGAGATGAGGCCATTGACTTTGGCCTCCGCCAGACTTTTTGTGGAAATGAGTATGGTTGTTATTCACGACCGAATAGGGAGGAAGTCACGCTGGGTGGAAGAGAAATGTTGATTTGATCAGAAGTGATTGAGTATGGCGCGCCTTAGTAAGCACTCCATTATTTTGCACGGCATGCCAGTGAGGCTGATTAGCCAATAACTGGCCGGAGAGTGCCGGTCACCCACTTTAAATATGGGTGTGACCGTCTCCTCTTTCTATGCGCTAGGGAAGATGCTAGTCTGGAGTGTTTGCTTAAGCAGCTTATAAAGAGGTTCAGCCAAACTAACAGCTGCTTCCTTGAGTATTCTGAGACGGACCGTGTCAGGACCCATTGCACTGTATGAATCAACCTTGATTAAAAGGTCTTCAACATCTAGCACAGAAAACTCAGCGGTCACGAGTGGTTGCCTGAACGTCTGCAGCGGTAGGACAGGATGCCAGCTCGGGGATGCGACAATGTAGACTGTCGAGTAGTAATCCCTGAATAACTCGGCCACAACTAGGGAGTCAGATGAAGTCTCCCCGTCGAGCAGTCGTAAAGAAATAGCTGAAGGTTTGTTCTTTCTTAGTCGTTGCATATGCTTAAATAAGACGTTTTTGTCTCTGCGGGCTCTGGGGAGGATCTTCTCTTGTACAAGTTTTGTGTTCGTGGATTTTCCGACTACACCTGTTCCGGACAGTGTGGAACGCGCTTAGGTCCTCTGAGTTTCCTGTAAGCTTATGCCTCACAAATAAAGGGGCATGGTTGTCAAGAAGACGACGTATCCTGCGCGGAAGAGATGGCCGATAAGAGAAAATGCACAGTTTGCAGGATATAAGTAAGTCGTCCGCTTTCTGAATTGCGCTTTGAAACGTGTGATATTTCTGGTCCATGGAGGCCAGGTCAAGGAGAAGTGGACCCAGGTAGGTTCTCAGGCAGTCAAAATCTGCCTGATTAGAGTTTCGAACTGTGTACCATTTTGCTGGTTGTTGTAACCAGCAACAGATAAGATCAAAGGCTAACAGAGAGTGGTCACTGTGTGTAAGTGGCGGCTTGATGATCACTCTGTCTACAAGGTGGCTCTCACTAGTGACAACGAAGTCAAGCAGAGAGGGATTCTGACCAAGACAATGCCGCGTCGGGTCGGTGACGTGCTGTGATCACGCTTTGCGACGTATCAGCGTCGACGAGGGAGTCGAGAATCTGCTTTCATAGTCCTGGTGAGAAACTGGTGCCCAGTTTATCTTGGGTGCATCAACGTCACCCATTATAAGCAGATGAGTGAAGCGTCGCAGGCCTAGGAAGTTTTCCAGACTTACCAGAATGGTGTGGTCGTCGGAGACGTCCGATGAAGGAGAACAATAAATAGTCCCACTAAGAGTGAGTCTTGACCACGCAGTGGTAGTGGAAGCTACAGAACGCCATATTTATCAGAGGTCTGGAAGCCATCAATAACCGTGGGTGTCGAAAGACACTGTTGGTGAAAAATCGCAGAACCCCCATTCTCCCTCGGGCAGAGTCAGCCCGGTGAACTGAATACCTCGGGAGACTCGGTTCACTGTCACTGATATCACCTGAAAAGCAGGTTTCCGTGAAGGCGAACATATGGTGTTGGATGTCATGAGTTAACTGTCTGATTTCCAGTAGTTTATCAAACAAGCTCACGCAGTTGGTATACATGCATCTGAAAGCTACTTCCTTGCTGGAATTCGCGAGAAAATAGAAAGGATGGTGTGAGGGAGAGCCTGGGGAAGAAGGCCTAGAATTGAAGAGCGTGGTGGTGTTGGACTCGGTCTGATCTTCCGAGTTGTTCTGACGGCCCTCCTTCGAGGCTGTGGGCGCAATATCACCGCCTGTGCGTAAGTCAGCGACCCTACCGGGAATTTGATCAGCATTCTTGGCGCCGCCATTTGCGCCCCTGTCAAATTCCGCCGTTTGGGAGGGTATTTTGATGTTTTCACCCACGGAAAATTTGACTTCTTAATTTGCTGGGTGCGGGGTTTGAAAGTCGGCAAAGGGCGCTGTGTTATAGGGCCACTGAAAGAAACATTTATAGGGTTGGGTCAAATCGATGCTTTCGGAGTCGCAGGAGGCGGCCCTAGCAGGCTGCTTCCGTTCCGAATTCTTTGGAGGAAGAGTCATCTACTGGACAGTTTGGTGGGTTTCGAGGTGGGCAACGCTGGAGACGCTTTTTGCGCGGTGTCGATACTCTCAATGCTCGTGCCTGTGCCTTGGACGTCGGTCGTTGGAACGACCATGCTGACGGCGCCTCCGCTCTCCACAACAGGCAAAGGCACAGGAATCTGAGGGGATACTTCGGGAGCAGAAACTACGACTTTAGTCTCCAGTTTTAGTTTCCTGTCAGCCATGATTTGTGACCTAGTCTCAGTCCGCTGTTCACATCTCGCTTTCCCTTACCGGGAGCGTTCGAAAGATACGCCTTTCGAATGAGCGTTGGAGGACTTCAAAGCCTCTGTTTTTCCCACCACTACCTCGGGGCTGAGCATGGCTGGCGAAGTCACCAAAAAATTAAGTGCCCTTCTGGTTGTCTTGGCCCGCAGTCTACTCGCAAGTACCAGGTTCGTGGCATATGGGGAGAAGGAAGTCCCTAGGACTGTTTTAGCTAGCTCGGTTGGAGAACAGGTTGTAGGGATGCAGCCCCCTAAAACAACTCTCTTTTCTCTGAGAGCTTTTTAATTCATTTTCACTGCTGCCTCCTCTATGTGTGCAGTTGATAGAGCAACTGCCTTCTTGGTGATTGCAACACCAGGGAGAGCAAGCGCTTTATACTTATTCAGCGAATGTTGTTCCAGTTTAATTTCGGAGAGAGACCGTCGGTAGTCCTCTATCTTACTTTTCATGGAAGAAATGGAAGGAGATACAGAGCTAAGAAGAGCACCGCATTTACAATCGCACGTTTCCTGCGTCACTCCACTTGACGTGGTACGTGTGAGACCAATCAGCTGAGGAACGGTGCCTTGGCTTTCACTGAACATGCAACTCATACGGATGTAAATGAGAGATGGATAAGCTAGCTATTTGAATTGGTGGTCGTTTGGTCCGGTGCACTTGAAGTGATACCACTTCTGACACTGGTGGCACTGCATGTCGCTTTGTACGGACATTTTACATCCATACCGGCCGCAAGCGCCTGCTGCTACAAACTGTCTGCTGAGTCTCAGCACTGCTAGATCTGACACGGGTCATTGTCGACAAGGATGAGTAATATGCAAGGAGGCCAAAAAATAATACGGATACTGTCGAACACGAATAATACAATACGCAATGAGTTATGTTATTCGACAAAGAATAGCAATGGTCGTATATAATTTTTGATGCACTGGGCATCAAGATAGCAAAAATATGAATGGACAATGATAGCGAAAATGTTTAAACTAAATTTCGAGTTACCCGCGAGAACTATGGTAAGAAAGGACTCGGAAAGTTTACGAAGTTACATGAACCCCGTAGTGGGTGGAACTTCATGTGCTTTCTAAAAGGCAAATGATCAATCAGAAAGCGAAGCAGGCTATCTCTGGAAGCCTTTTGGTTTGGAGCACTGATGTCTGTGTTGGACGGTCAGCCTACGTGCACCTTATAGTCACAACGCCACGACCCATAGTGAAAATGGACTGGAAGTGTCCAAATGCAATATTTTATATGTAAATCTTCAGATTGAATAGTCCAACCGGTTCGCCGCAGTCCCTTCGATTTTACTCCTGCTTCATTGGAAGTTCTGTTCTTGGTGCGTGTGTGCGCAGGTCTAAATGTCAGTGTAATGTAACATCGAGGGTGTGGCATATCCTGTCGTGGCCGATGACTTCCATGACCTCGACCTCGCTTGCGTGGACAAACAACACAAAACTCACCTTTAGGCGCAACCGGGTCGTCAGTATTTGATGGTGTTTCACCTACCGCACGAACAGAAGATGCACATCATCATTGAATTTACGCGTGCCATCGCTGATGTTCACCCTGTACTGTGTTTCCTCATGACTCACCCGAAGCTGCCAGCTGATAGTGCTTAAGGTGCGATTGCTTTGAACTCGTTCGGCGGTCTAAAGTGCAGCGGGGGAAACGGCCACCGAAAAACTCCAACACCAGTTGATTGGCGAACGATGCTAGCCGAGCGGGTGTGCTCTTCACGTACACATCGACGCTCACCACGTCACGGCGGTCACAACCGTGAATACACTCCACCTCAAACCCCCTCATTATGCACCCGCTATCGGACCAAATAGTAATGACGGTCGTGGCTGAAAGATCTCTTGGGCGAGTGCGCTTCTTCAGTCGTCTCTATGCATTTTTCAAACGGCTGTTCGTTTGACTTCCGGAGTGAAAAACGTTTGGTTGTGTATGGATGGCCCGCTTGGGATTCTATAAAAAACAATTGCACACAACGCAGTTCATGAAGCTCGGGTATTCTCGTCTGATTATTCCAACATCTCGGCTTAACCCTCAAAATAAACAGACAAAGGCGCTCACTCTTCCAAGTTATCACAAGTAGCCACGTGATGAAACAAATATCAGCTTTTGGTTGATTCAGTCTGAATCGTGATTAAAAGGTTACTTTCACTAGCTTACACGTTTTCTCATGGCATCCCGAACGTAGAATTAGCACAACATTTTGTCGCACCCAAAGACCACTCGCGCTGCTCACATTTGGGCCGCCATTTTATCTGCCGTAAACGTTCTGACATGCATGTGGTCTCCCATCACCTCACGAAACGTTCCGACCAACTGACGTAGGGATGTGTATTTCTCACTTCTAACATAGGCCTAAGTCGTGGGTCGCCCGTGACCCACTTCGTCTGTAACCGAAAAGGGCTAGAGCTCCGGCAAGTGTAAACTGATGGAGGACCTACTTGTGCCGATTGGTTCCATATGTGGCACCGACGTTTACCACATTTAAGCGATTTCAGCGATTTGTACACAGGTTTGAGGATGTGGGCCCAAATTACTCGGATCCAGTCAGTTTGTTCGTCTGCGCCTGGCGATTTTCTTTTGAATTGAAAGGTAGTCATTAAAAACATGGTGTGGCACCGCTCTTTGGGGTTATGGAGGGAGAACAGAGTAAAAAATAATCTAGCGGAACAGAGTAAATTACTGATCTAACGGTTTATAAAGTAGATGGGAATCAAATAACACTTTGAGACGGTCCTTAGAAAAGCAGCTAACAATCTCTAGTGGTAGGTCGTTCCAGTAGTTGATAACTGTATAAGAGAAGAACTGTTGTCTTTGGGAGGTCTGGTGTCAAAGCTTATAAAGCTTCTTGTCGTGAACTCTTCCACTGTTATCACTTACTACGGTGAAGAATCACTGCACGAGCCCTGTTTGAAGAGAAAGTGCGTGAGAATTAAGTCACTGCGAAGTCAAATTAGAAGAACGTCTGAACGACTGCACTTGCGGGTTCCAGGCGAAACACATGTGCGCGTAGCTCTCCTTGTTGTCTTTGATTACACGCAGTATGCTGTCATTCTCTACATGATTCAGACTTTGAGACTGATTCCTCCTGAAATTAATGTATGCAGACCTACTTATTTATTGTCGGAGGTTTCAATCGTTGACGGATGTTGCAAATATCCACTTTCGTTATATACCTACCAGAAACATCCACAACGTGATGCTTCAACAAAACAGCCGGAGCGTTTCGCTAGAATTGATGCGTCGAGTCGTTCACTTCGCTTGCAGTAAGCTGACGATTTGTTGGAAGCGCATCGTACAAGAAAGCAGTTATGTCGTATTTGTGCTCCAGTGCAGAAGAGCTAACAAACAACTTGGTTTTCTTTTAACGACGTTGAAATGTGATTGGCAGCATATATCGCGAGAAATGTGCACTGAGAAGTATGTTACCTCAACTAACTAAACACGTTGCTTGTGTTTTTCACGCCAGTAAGCCAACTTAGCAACAACCACACCCACATTATCATACTTTAAGGATCCATTGCCTGACCTTTTACTTGAACCGAGCAAGTACAAACACTGTAATCCTTCATGCATCTATCTAACCCACTTGTGGACTCGTTGAGGCTTGAAGATTCTCAACGCTCGAATAAATATTTGAAGCCTTGCAAATAGTCCATCACCTAAAATGGGGTTTAGCGTGAAATCGACTTCTTCTGCAATACGCCGACGGAATATGTACTCAAGCATATCCCGTCCAATATGTATGTAATGCATCATCTGCAAGTATGGAACGGCTAATTGTCAATCAAACATGAAAAAGTACTTAGTGGAAAAGACATTTACACTGTCAAAACACCAATTATTGATAAGTTCAATCTCGGTGACAAATGAAGGGCAAACCAATAAACGGTCGGCTAAAACAAAACATCTAAGGTCATGTGATCATTGCTGTCACGGAGCCAATGGCTTTTAAATTCTTGAGCGATAACACCGGAAAATCATCCGATATTCATGGCCGTCTCATTTTGTCACCGTCTAATGACAGATGTTATTACCTACGGATAATTTCCATCTCGCTGTATAATGCGGTAGCGTAAACAATTCAAAAATTCAGCACGAAATAAACAAAAAGGAGGATTCAGGCGAGAGTTTGCAGCTTTAGTGCAGAGTATGTTGTGCGTAACAATATGAAAATTGTTTGGCCGGTACTTAACGTAATCAAAACCTGGGGATATGTATGAATGACCTACAGTCCTAATAATGGAGTGTATGTATAGGGACATTTGAGAATGACACCGCACAGGTCTTCTGTCACGGCCGGGCACGAAGGCATGTTGCTTTGAACCTTCCAGCGGACGTGGTCCCATCGCAGTTTCAATCTAAGTTATGGTGAACTGAACACGATGCTTTTCGTTTCTATCCGCAGTTGACAGATGGCGTATTCTTGAGTGACGAAAACAGCGTTGCTTGTAGGTTGAAAAAAGTCAACTGGAAGGCCAAAAGGACGATCATAGACTAGTGGAGCTGAAGTCCTTCCCTCATGTTTAATGCAGTTGGAAGTATTGTGTTCATCTGACGGTATGTGTTCCGTTCAATTCGCCCGCTCATGAACACGTGAGGAAGCTTTGGACTAGCGGTGAAATGCTGTAGGAGGCCTTTTATTTTTGAGTGATATGCTGTAGCGCGTGCTCCATACACGCCTATCAACTTGGTCAGTTGTGAAAATAAGACCAGTTCAAATTGTGTGCCGCGCCCGGTTGCAATCGTAGATGAACAGCTGGAACATATGACCCAGTGCATAACAAAATCGGGGGCAACGGATGCCGTTGATAGTTTTGACGGCAGCTTTGCTTCTGGCCAGAAAGCAAACCTGTCAGTGTACGTGAGAGTATCAATGACATCTTGGTATGGTGGAAGCGGCCAGACGTCGTCCGAGTGGGCATGTTCGAAGCGGTTGTTGGGAGATGAGGGAGCTCCCAGCGGGCTGTTCCTACGTCGATTGACGTTAGAACGTTAGTATGCGATACACTAACAGCCCCGATGCCGCACCTCTCCATTTGCGTTGGACCAGGTGAATCTTTCCGCAATCACTCCTGGGGGTGCGCATACTTGTGGAAGTGACAAGTTGTGCAACATCTCGAAGAGCGCTCTCTGCAGTGACCGAGGCGCGATTGACTTGTAATTTCCCGTCGTAGTGTCACACAGAGTAGTACCAGCCGAGGATGTCAATGGCACCGACGATGCAGTAGTGAAGGGCGTATTGGCTTCGGGGGGTGGAACATGGTGCACTGATTACCACGGAGTAATTTATTTAGAGCTATATAAACCTGCCATATTTGAGAACAATTCAAAAAATTACTTTCCAGGTCCAATAGAACAGCGGACTTCGGGAGCCTTGTCGAAGAGCGGACATGATGGGACAACCTCGACCTTAGATTCAGGCGATTTAAACCCTCCTGTCCAGATGTTACAGCCTAAACCGTTCAACGAGTTCGGCCTCAGCTCCGTTGATGGTAGGGACGTATGACGCTAGGCATTTCAACATCGTCCGCCGGTGGGTGACGTGCTCTTCTTCAGAATAGTCAGACACGAGGGTGTCATCTTCGTATACGTGGGCGCAATATACTCCTCGGGTGACTTAAGTAATCAGCCGTTGGAATAGTTGTGCACCATAACTGAGACCAGAAGGCATGCTCAAAAGTTGGAACAGGCCGAAAGGAATGGTGATAATTGCTTTGGGTGTCAAGTTTCCTGCCAGCTGGAAGACTAATAGCTTCTGCCTTGAAGTGATGGACCAAATCTGTAACGACAGCAGGTGACCCATCCGGTGGAGCCGCCAAACTGGTTAATTCACGCGGCGCAGTTCTAAATCCGTCATCACCATCTGTTCGGCGGGCAGCGGGCTGAGGACAAAGTTCAAGGAAACGGTGCCTACGACGGATGTATTCGTTAATGGATCTAGGAGATTGTGATAGCGTGCGCCGATAAATACTCCAACGCTCCTGAGTCAGCCCATGCCCAAAATTGTATATGGTACGTCCGCAATCATAGTGAACAAGCGGAAAGCACGCTGCAGGCCTGCATCCATCGTAAATGAGCTGGCGCCAGACGCGCGCTCTGGGATTCCGATGGTGATCTTCTCAGTTGTATGACACTGACTTGAGCGTCCTTGTCTACCAAAAACCCAACCTGAAATTCCTGTCGATCCACAAACGAGCGACCAGGGTTTTGACTGCCGGTTACAGTTGTCGCCAATACCTGCTGACAGTCGTGTCTCTGAGACGGTTGCGTGAGTTCACGGATTAATACATTTCCGTGTCTTAGTCCAGAACTTATTTTGATACCAGCAGTATTCCGTCCTTGAACGCGTCCTACAACGGTTACGTTCAGTGGAAGCAGGAGGAGATCAGAAGCATTTGACAGCTTGAATTTTTTGAGGAACTTCTCTTACTTGCGCTGCCACATCGGCGGTTGTGCTCTTTGTATATGGCTCCACTAAGCGCATTCTGCTGGAGAGGTGCCCAACGGCTGGGCAAGTTCTCAGGCCGTCAAAATCGAACTGTGGACCTTTTTAATGGTTGTTGTAACCACTAACAGGTGAGGTCAAATGTTAACAGAGAATGGGTACTGTGTCCAGATGGTGGCCTGAAGATCACTCTGTCTACCAGGTGGCTCTCGATGAAGATGACTAATTCGAGCAGAGAAGAAATCTGACCAAAACGATGTCGCGTCTGGAGGTGATGTACTGTGTTTACGCTGTCTGTGCTTTCGGCATCGACAAGGAAGGCAACAATCTGCTTTCTCCTGGTGAGAACCTGATGTCCACTTCATTTGGGGTGTGTTAAATCCGCCAGTGATAACCATATGATTAAAAGGTTGCAGTCCCAAGATTTTGCCTATGTTTATGGGAATAATATCACCTTCCGAGACATCGGATGAGGGAGAACGATAAAGAACCCCTTTAATAGTGGGTCTTGACCACACAGTGGTAGGCGAAGCCACAGAGCGTCACCTCCATCACAGAACTGAAAGCCACCGATAACCGTGAGTGTCGACAGATACTATTAAAGGCTAACACAGAACCCTCACTCCCCGTCGACCGGAAGCAACCCAGAAGACTGAATACACAGGGGCACTCAGTTCACCGTCACGAATGTCACCTGTAAGGCAGGTCTCTGCGATAGCAAACATATGGGGTTGGGTGTCAGGAATCAACTGTCTGATTTCCGGTAAGTTATTGGACAGACTCAGACAGTCCGTGAATATGCACTCAAAAGCTCCCTCCTCGTTGGATTTCGCAAACAGTGGAGAAGCAAATTTTGAAGAGAATGAACCTCTTGTGAACCTGAAGTCTATTGTAAGTCTTATTAACGGGTAAAAACGCGAATACGGAGCATCCCTGCAACTCTCCACCGTTTAGTTAAAATAAACGAGTTATGTGAAATACGTTGCGGTTGGACACGGTCTGTTCTTTAGACTTGTTCTGACGACCCTTCTTCGAGGCTACGGGCGCGACATTACAAGCTCTGCCTGCATCAGTGACATTACCGGACGCGTGATTTGCGTTCTTTATCCCGTAAACTTCGGCCACTTTGCCCCTGTTGAATTCCACTTTTTGGAAGGCTGGTTGGATGTGTTCAGCCAGGGAATAGTTAGCTTCGTTTTTTGTGTGCATGTTCAGAAAGAGGATAATGCGCGCGGTGTTGTGAGACCACTGAGAGGAATACCTGATTCGGCGGGCCATAGAAGTGTTTCTTGATTCATAGGAGGCAGCCCCAGCCGGCTACATCCGTTCCGAATTTTTGGGAGGAATTAATTCCACCGGGGCCGTTTGATGGGTTTTGGGGTAGGTACATCTGGCGGCGGTTTTTGTGCCTTTCGATCGCTCCAAGTACTCGTGCCCGTGGATGAGTGTTTATCGTTAGGACGACCATGCAGACGGTGTCTCCACTCTCTACAACAGGCACAGAGGTCTGATGGGATACTTCGAGAGCAGAAACGACGACCTCAGTCTCCGTCTGTGGCTTCCGGTCTGCAATGGTTCGTTTCCCAGTCTAAGTCCACTGCACGCGTATCATCCGCTTTTGCTGAGAGCGGTCAAAAGATACGCCTTTCAGTTGGGTGTTTGCGGACTTTGAAGCCACTTCTTTCCCCACCACGTCCTGGGGGCTGAGCAATGCTGGCAATGTTACCAAAAGGTCAAACGACTTTTTGGTTGTCTTGGCGCGAAGCCGAAAAGAATGAGGATGATAAGGGTGAGTTGGCTAGCTCGACTTGAGATTTTTAGGGGGAGTGGTCCCATGTAAACAACCCTCCCTCCTCTGCGGGATTTCTACTTCATTTTCATTGCCTCCTCCTTCATGTGTGCAGTAGACTGGGCAACCGTCTTCTTTGCGATTGCAATACCAGGGAAGACAAGCGCTATACACTCATTCAGAGAATACACTCACAACTTCGTGAAAGGAAAAAAGGATGATATAGAGCTGAGAAGCGCGCCAAGTTTGCACCCACAGGTATTCTGCGTCAACACATTTGTCGTGGTGCGTGTGTGACCAGTCAGCGAAGGAGCGGCGCCTTGCCTTCAGTCAAAACTGCGGCGCATGCAGACAACACTGAAATATGAAGAGACTGACTGCCTGCGCTGGTGTTCGTTGGGGCCAGTACATTTGAAGTGACATCACTTTTTACACTTTTACACTACATACCTCTTTGAACGGACATTTCGCACCCCTCCAGGTCGCAAACGCTTGCTGCCACAGACAGTATCTGCAGAGTTTCAACACTGCTAGATCTACCACGAGTCGCTGTCAATGGGAGCAAGCAATATACAACAGAAACCAGTGGGTTTTCAGTAATTCAGAAAAACCGGACTCGATAAAGCGAAAAAAACGGATTCGACAAAGCGAAAAAACTGGATGTTATGTAAACCAGATAATTCAATACATAACAAGTTAATATGTTATTCGATAACGAATAACAGTAATCGTAAGCAATTTTTGATGTGGAAACGCCAGTGGAACAGAAGTATGAGTACACAATGACAGCCAAAATATTTGAACCAAATTTTCAATTACCCGTGCGTCGTGATCATCTTTACTAGAGTAATGGCGTTAACTCAGGCAGTTGCACAAGCGTACGTAACACTAAATATCATACGATGATAGTTAACTGGAAACACCACCTGATAAATCTCGAAAAGCGTTTTTCATGTGGCTTTAGATACGTTATGCGAAATAAAGAGCGGGCTGCTTGATTTCATCGCGTGTTTTTGAAAGATGGCAAAGAGCAAGAACCACACCAGCCACAATCAGAGTAACCGATGCTCTCAATAATAACCATTACCTCGCAGACCGCAAACAACACAGAAATGGTATTGTAAGGCCGAAGAAGCAGCGGTATCCCTCGCTGAAGGGAGTGGGTTTTCAGTTGTTTTTTTTACCGTTTCAAAGGTTGATCCCAAGTTCCTACGAAATATGAGGTTTGCGAAGAAACACAACAAACGTGGGAAGAACCAAACAGTACAAAACCAAGAGAAGTCTGTCAAAGTGTGAACTGTAAAATAAATGTTCGACGAGGTCTTGAACCAAGTTTGCTCATTTTCTTCGTTGACGTTGGATGCTATATTTGATGTAGCGTTGGCTGGTTAAACAGTTTTTTGCGTGAAGTTGCGCATGTGTTCTCAGCGAAACTAATGGGGTCCTTATGTTGTGTGTGTAATAAATTGAACGGGGCGCATCAAATTTCAGATCTATGGACCTGACTAATAGTCCAAGCCATTTCCATCGGTTATATTTTTCATGCTCTTCCGTTATATTCAGCCTCAGCTCAGTCCTGTGCATTCGTTTCCGACACTGAGGGGTGCATTTACAATGTGTTTCGTACACGTGAAGTATTCCGTTTTTAGCCTCTCGAATTTCACTTGACCATCGACTAATGCGTTGGCTCATATCACATGGTCCATGATAGTGTTTGCCGGGCGTTCGGTGGGTTTACTTGGGGAATATGTGTATTGCTGGGACGGTTAAAATTTACTACCAAGTCATACGTTGCCCTCTGCGATGACCTTTACGAGGTTCCTTAATAATATGGAATATGAGTAGGATTTTTGAAAAGGCATTCGCTGGCTTGCAAAATATACGAGATTACAGAAGTTAAAACCTATCTGAGAACAAGCTATAGTGCACAGTGTATACACTGTAGATGTATAGGCCTGTTACAGGCCATACACTCATTTTATACCCGTAGACGTGGTATCATACGCTCCATGTATTTATTCTTGGGTATACACCTTTATTCTGTGTTCAAAGCATTGTATGCATTTCAGGATCTGTCTTATCGAAAATTTGTATATCACCGGCATATCACACCCACATCATTTGGAAAACAAGAGAAGTACAACTCTGTTCATACCTACCGCCCACGGTTTGCGTGCATTGCGGTTTTTACGTTTCTTTTTTCGGTTTAGTAATAGGCTGTCGCCTTTTCATACTTCATGGTTGACCTGACTTGAGCTATGGGAGTTCTGGGTACGAACCTGTTGATGAGTATTTTGTTTGTTCCCAGTACTCCGGCATTCCGTGATCCTGATATTTATGACGTGCTGAGTACTACTGTTGCATCGCCCAAACCGCGCCCTTACCCCAGCTGTTACAGCTACCTTCTACCCAAGTGATGGGTTTCTACTCCATTCGTGTTCCTAGTATACGTGTACCTACATATTCGGGAGTTCACTGACGTGGCCCGTTTTAGAGTTCACCGCATTAGATGACTAAATGGGTCTGTGTAGCGTTCCGATTGTCTACCGATTTGGTAACGCCAGAATCTGAGGTCGTCCGTATACTAAGCTAACTACCAAAGAGACAGTGGGATCAGGGCTGATGTACTCCGCTGGACACCGTACGAGGAAGAGTAAATCCCTTCCACTAACTAACCGCTGTTGCAGGAGAAATCACCCATCCATTTTAAGTTTGCGCTGATGAGACCGTATGTTTCCAGCTTGTCCTGGAGACTTTGGTATGACGCCTTGCCAAATGTTTTACTAACGTCCACAATGAGGAACGCTATACCACTATTTGCGTTGACTTCGACTTAATGCTGCCACGTTAACGGTGTTGGAGAATGATCCATACGGCCAGTGTCCCACTCTGTCAGAGTGAATGCCACATACAGTAAGGATGTTTGCTCGTCGGTGCATATAGTATGTATTCGTTCTCAAGAATGATTGGCTAGGATGTCCTCTCAACGTGCATGAATATCCACCTTCGTCACTCGTACGCTGTTTGCCAGAACGGAACAGGTTGCGCCGAGGAACAACCACTTTAATGTTCGATACCGGTCTGTCTCTCTGGATGTTCAGTAGTGACAACCTAATGCTCGGACTCTTCCTGTATGTTTAGTCAACTGGAGGTGTGTGGCACACGTTCACGAACAAGCAATCGCAGTTCCTTGACAGCAACCGAACCCCATCACTAGTCTTTGTGTAATGTGATTGCGCGCAGCAGTCAAGTCGGGAATAGCTGCGATGAGATATCAGACGGGCTTTGAAGTATTTGACTTGTGTTACATGTTTTCAATTGTATTGAACGTCCGCCCACTGACACGGCTGTTACAAGCGAAGATTATCCGGGCGTTTAACTGAATCCTGAGCGGGGACAGCGTCTCTTTTTACTATGATTGTCCGTCTATTACGTTAGCAGCACTCTCGCGGTAATTTTTTAAACGACGAGACCCTGATTTGAGCGATGGAATAAGTCTCTACGCAGATACCGCAATCTGCCAAATTGAGCTGACGGTAACTCAATATCAGCGGCGCCCGCCTACAAAAGTGCGGTTCTGGGTTCTATCTCGATTACTGCAGCTGATCTCGTTTGTGCTCAGGCAACCTCATCGTGTCCAGCGCACACGCAGGCGTGCACCACAACAGCAAACACCGTGTGACAAGAATCGGAGCGTTATATTGACTGACTTCATGGTAATCGTTCGGTCGAGTTGCATAAAAAATACCGGTCAAGATTTCCAACCACACTACTGTCCTATGAGACTTAAACCTAATCTCGGACATGGTGGACATACAAACTGAAGCTCCGATGGTAAGGTCTCGAGCGGATTCTTGTTTACGTCTGTTGGTACTTTTTATTTAATTTAGTCTAGAGAGGTGCACGTGAGTGACTATCGTTTTCGAGCAGTTGTGAACAAAGTACGAGTGATGTAGGGGTGTTGACTTGAGAACAGGTATACTGTTGCGCCGACAACCAATATTTTCCGAATGAACATGCCGAGTGAGAGCTGACTGGAAAGTACCCGCACAATTGTTGGTGCTTACACAAATTGTCCTTAGCCTCACTACATCTCCCCACCGTCGCTCGCCGAAATCCTGTTTAGCTCCTAGGCGGAATAGGTCGTTGACCATTTCATGACGGTCTGACTGAGCTTGGCGGATGTTGCACGTTTTCGGTGTACACATGGGAGTAATGACCCACTGCAACCGACCACCGAAACGACCGGACGGCGTTCACCCGATTCAGTCAGTCTTTCGTGAATTAGAGCCAGAGTGAGTCGACCCATCTGCTTGTGGAATTGAATAGGAACTTCTTGAACTATTTTGAGGTGTAGTGGTGGCGCTGTGTTTCAAGCCGCCGTTTAACATAAGTGACGAGGAATCATCTGCAAAGATTTTACCGAATAAAAGAGGCAAACGGAAAAGAAGGGAGGTGGATGGCCACCACTTTGCTTCTACCGCCTCAGCCTCAAGCGTGTGCTGTCGCGCCTTAGAACAAACCACACTAAAACCGAGGTATACAGTGAGATTTTGACCTCCAAATATCATGAAGCCGCCGACGCAGATATCTGTATCGCCACTTTCAAAAACATTAAACTCGAGTAACTACTTCGAATCTGTTGTTCCGACTGATGTGAACCACCGCGAAAACCTTTCTGTGCTGGGGCAATTAACTAGTGGTTTCCATAATCGAGGGTGCAGTTATGAGCTACCATGGAAACCATAGAAGAATTAGCTTGACTGTGGATTTAGCTAGCAATATCGCATCCACTATACTCTATCTTCTTACTGTGGTACAAGAGACAGGTTCTGCAGAAGAACACGCAGGGTTTCGTCTTGAATTGTAATGTATTGTTCACATATTTACACTTAAATCCTGGAGCATCGTCGTACGCTCAGAGTTTCTGCTCTCATCCACCGCAAGCGTGAGTTCGGTTCGGTAGATCGAAATTTCGTTTGGACATGAGTGTGCTGAACGCATGCGCGGGAATACCTCCGGTGCTCTGTTCTCATACTCAAACTTGGGCTGTGGTCTACGCCGAAGTGTCCAGCGAATTCAGCACTAAGAGTGACGTACGTCAAGTCTGTTCATCCTCGATGCCTGCTCAGTTTGTCATCGACGAACTGATTGAAGGCTGTCTGTGACACTCATAATGATGGTGTAAACATCCTTTCAAAGGTAGGGCTGATTGACCTTGACTTCTCAAGACAGTTTCTATTCGACGACTGAGACATTATTTGATTAGGCTTTATACCCTTGAACTGTAGAAGCGATACTCATGTTTTTATTTTAGTTCATTCCTGGGCCATGAATATAGGAGGGATTTCTGCCGAATGATTTACCTAAAATCCTGCATCGACAATATTGAGGGGACAGTAGCGATGACAAATAACGCGTAGCAAACAAGCTTGTTTTCAGTGCTTCATCATCAGGCTAAATAAAACACATTTATATGGGTTCGCTGGGGTAGTATGTCAGCGGGGTGAGGGATGGTGATCATTAATGTTTAGTTAGCCAAACTCATGAAATATAGTTATGTAACGCCAGTGAATTGGGTTGTAAACGTTTTCGGAAAATCGGTACTGCTAGGTAACAGATCAATCCGGGCTATCAATACAGGACCAAGGGGGGTTCAGTGTTTTGACCAGACATTTCCGTGAACATAACGGGGGCGAATGTAAGCGGATTGCGATGGCCAGTAGACGACCTTTGACCCACTTTGATTGCGCCCCGCCGACTCGATAAATAGGCTTGAACGAATCGGCCGGGTTGATCAGATGATTCGATCCCACCAAGTGAGTAGCGACCACTGATGAGCAAACCTTTATCGACCCTCGAGCTGGCCACGCCGGATGATGCTCCCGCGTGTGTTCAGATAGTCGCCTTGTTGTGCGGCCTATGTAGCTTGTTCCACAGGACCAAACGGAACGGTAAACACAAAAAGAGGCAGCATGTACAGGCAATACATCTTTCAGCTGGGGACGCAAAACTGGTGTGGATGTAAACCGAATACGTAATTGAGCAGCGAAATAGGTTTCGTTAAGTGCTACGTCAAGTTTCCTGGTTATATTTTCAGCACTACTATCGCCTTTGAAAAGCAAATTAATATAGACAGGTTTTTTGTCTACAGTTTACGGCACACCCACCTTTGTGCTATCATGTGCTTACAAATAAACTGTTCTGGGTAGCCATCTTCAAGGAGTGTGTTAAATATGAACTGTTCTTCTTCCTCTATGGTGTCATCTGAGCAAATTTCCACGGCCCTATCTAACAAACACCGGACTAGGTTCTTTTTTTGTCTCAAAGGTACGGAGCTGCTAAAATTTGTATACTGTCCTGTTCAGGTTGCTTTACGATATACCTTACGTTGTATTGTGCCGTCCTTACGACGTGACATGAGCACGTCTAAAAACGCCATCTCTGCTGGCTATTCGGGTTCCAGAGTGAAACGGATGTTCTTATGAGCACAGTTGAATTGCATCAGTGTTTTACTGAGACATTCATATACGTCTGTCATGCGGATAATGTCATCTGCATAACGTTTATAAAGAGCCAATGACTTAATGTGGTCTGCTAGTGAACTACATTCAAGCGTTGTCATGAAAGTATCGGTTAGTAAGGGACCTAACGGTGACCCCATTGCTACTCCGTCGTTTTGGAGATATAGCTTACCCGAAAACCTGAACTGAACGTTGTAGGTGCAGCGACACAAAAGCTGCGTTAGTTCATCTACTGGTATCCCCACGTTTATGCCACTGCTCTCTACATACCGATCGAGAAACTCGATTCTCATTTAGTGAGATATTTGTGAAGAGAGACGTGACATCAAGCGAGAATGAACGCATTCCGTTTGCACTCAGTTGTTTTACCGTTTCGACACATTCAAAAGAATCTCTAAGATTATGAATCGCTAGTTCCTTCTTGACCGGCTCTAACAATTCGGCTAGCTATTTTGCCGTTGTATGATACGGCGAATTACACATGTCTAAAATTGGCCGTAGCGGCACTCCGTTTTTATGCACTTTAGGTAGCCCATAAAGCCTGGGAATTACACTACCTACTGGTCTAAGTCTTTCGAACGTAGTTGATTCAATCAATCCTCGTCGTTTCATACATCTAAGTGTTTTCGTTAATGACTTCTCAATGGCCACTGTTTTCTCCTTTTCAGTCTGTTTACAAACGAATTTGGTTTTGTCTGCCAGTAGTGCATTCATTTTAGCTAAATAGTCAGCTTTATCCAGGATGACGATTCCAGCACGTTTGCCAGGTCTGGATATTATTGTATCCTCATCTTGCCTTAGTGACACCAGTGAGGTTAGGTGCTGTCGAGTGAGCAGGCTTTTACTTATGGTTTTCCGGCTCAGGTACTGATAGCATGAATGGACTAGGATTGCTTTGAGCATCTCAACATTCATAGGTGATGAGGGTTTCAGATCGATCAATTGGTCATAAAGGTTCTCAAATTGACTTTCCAAATCCAGCTGTCTAAGTTTACTACTAGGACAGCAAAATTTCGGTCCCAATGATAAAACTTCAAGAGCAAATTTGTCTAACACCAAAGAGGAAACATTTTGCACGTACCGTTCTGGATTTTTCGGAAATTCGCCCTTAGGTTTGGTCGGGGTGAATTGATTTCTTAGCCTTGCTGACTTCTTTTCGCGTCTTTTGGCCACAATCTGTTGAACGTAACTCTCAAACTCGTTTGCCTCATTCGGTGACAACTCTATTAATATCCTCGCGGAAACAGTCTGCTTGTAGTCCAAGTCACATGCCATGCTCGCCCATGTGTCCTTCTGATTTGGTGCTAGTCGCTGTAGTGAAATACGATGATGTTAATGCGATTTCATCTGAGGATGGTCCAGTATCGCCTCGGAAATTCGGATCGTTCGATACATTGTTCGAAAAACTCGACAGCCGCGTTTGCTTCCGCCATTTGTATGCTGACGTTAATATACTTATTAAGTTCTTTCAGTACAGTGGGGTCTTTAGTTTGTTTGAGTACTGTGAATACGCCTAATTTAGTCATGAGAAAAAACGCGTAGCAAACAAGCTTGTTTTCAGTGCTTCATCATCAGGCTAAATACTTGGTGGAATCGAATCATCTGATCAACCCGGCCGATTCGTTCAAGCCTATTTATCGAGTCGGCGGGGCGCAATCAAAGTGGGTCAAAGGTCGTCTACTGGCCATCGCAATCCGCTTACATTCGCCCCCGTTATGTTCACGGAAATGTCTGGTCAAAACACTGAACCCCCCTTGGTCCTGTATTGATAGCCCGGATTGATCTGTTACCTAGCAGTACCGATTTTCCGAAAACGTTTACAACCCAATTCACTGGCGTTACATAACTATATTTCATGAGTTTGGCTAACTAAACATTAATGATCACCATCCCTCACCCCGCTGACATACTACCCCAGCGAACCCATATAAATGTGTTTTATTTAGCCTGATGATGAAGCACTGAAAACAAGCTTGTTTGCTACGCGTTTTTTTCTTTCATGACTAATCTGGGCATATTCGGGGTACTCAACGATACTTCAGCGATATTTCTCATCTGGGGCAGCTCTGACTTCCATCACACATCCCTCTTGGTCGCATGTAAACGACCGCAAGTGCGCTAGTGTTTCTCAACTTTGAAACCTGTTCTCTGTGATGCAGGCTGTCTTCAGATATTCAACAATCTGTGTCTGCGTTTGATGACTGGCACCGATTTATCCAGCTTGTTCGTTGTTTCGAGGCTTTACTTTGATGCGGCATTGCTATCCAGATGCGAACTTCTACAGCATCGTTGAATGCCGTATTGGAACTGGTCTTTCAGAAGTCTGCATCTTGCAAATGTGGATTGACATTAACTGTCATACTCTACTACTTTATGGTGTTTTTGTTTGTGCACTGCATATGTAAGCTAGACTATGCGGCTTGGGATCTCGGTCCAACCAGCAAACCAAGCCTAAAATCAGTTGCGCATAGAGTTGTATCTCGCACTGCTGCTTACGTAGAGATGTCTAAATAATGAGACATGGTCCACACCACTAGTTGGAAACCCTCTGACGTGGCGCTGCATCATAGTCAGCGGAAAGCTTGTGTCCGCAATCTCGAAAAAATTATGGCTCCAATTTTATTCGATCTAGCGGCGGGAGCGGTGTACTAAAATGCCACAAGCGCCCTACCAGCTGAGCTATGAAGCCAGCCGCTGGCTTCGTAGCTCAACTGGTAGAGCGCTTGTCGCACTTGGGCACGCTGTTCTTGTTGCTGGTTTAAATTCAACGGAAACCTCGATTCTTCACACCGGGATTTTTCCTGACCTATCAAATCTGTAAAACTATACAGTAACCACGTTCTTGTTTGGTTGTGTTCGCTCATTTTCCCCTCACACTGCATTTGTACTTATCACCCTGCAATTTCGTGTACCACTGTCAGGACCAACCGCAGCCCGAACCACGAATACGCTTTAAAGCTGAAACTGATTGCTTGATAGAGAATATGTACCCCGTGATTGTTCATCGCTTGAATATGTTTGCCGACCTGATATTCAACACAATGGGAAAGCCTGATATAACTTCATACATGTACACCGCGCCTCATTTTCTGTTTCCCCTGTTTCGCACTTGCACTGTCTACAGTGGACAAGTGGGCATGCGCTTGAACCTCGTTTCTCAACAGTGTATTACGCCTTTCCTGAAAAGCAATCGAAACTTGGTCTCAACAAGCACCGAGGTAAAAGAACGCGGGAGGGTTTGGAAGCAATCTCTATATTTCGAGCAATGTTTAAAAATACGGTGAGTAGTTAGCTCTAGTTTAATCTGGGATCAACGGCGGCAACCAGGAGAAAAAGGCAAAGTGGGCCCCAGCCCACTTGGCGGCACTCAAAAGCGCGCCGAGTAAAAAGTGCGTAGAACGTTCAATTGCGATAAACAACGCTTGAAAACTTACAGGCTGAACGACCTTGAAGGATGGAGTGATAGAAGAGTTATCAGGAAAATAGTGAGCACTCGCTGCCGTGCAACTAACTGCAAAGCTGAAGAAAGTGACACCGAGTTTGCATCAAGCCTCCTCATCAGACGTACACGGAATCACACATACAAAACGGAAACAATAAAACACGGTTGCAGCCAGGATCGTCAGAGAAGCTGCACGATCGCTGGTCACTCTGTGCTGGTTACATGGATTGAGTGAAGCTATAGGTGGAAATGGCAGATTTCGAATTTACAATTTGTCTCAGAGAATTGACGAGCGTCTGTGCATTCCGAGGAACCGTCAGACTGACTTCAGCAAGCTCATTCACCAGTTGAAACTGAGTCTGTTGTGGTTAATTGTGACAATCCCGAAGATTCCCCGTCGGAATTTGAAGTGGATTTGGAGCCCAAATTACTAAGTCACAATGAAGCTCCAATTTCGTATGTTTTTCGTACGGCTCGTTTCAAAGGTAATAGTGAGGTTATTAAGTAAACTAGCCACGATGCTTCGATCCATATGGGAGCCTGAAAAGGTATCTCATGCTTGGTGCTCGTAAACAGTCGTTCTCATTTAAAGAGGTGCCAGAACGCCGTGTGTTATTCTTGCTTCTTTCGCACTTGAATTTCCTGCTAGTATCGTAGTACAGAAACTTCCATAACACAAAGGTTCAGACACAAAAAACATACTGGCTCCCGAAATGGTCCAAGTAGTGAGGCCTTAGCACTCCTTTTCTCTCCCAACGGTCGTATTTTTGGACCTAGAGGCTGCTTTTGGTCCAGTTGCCCATCGTGCTCCCTTGGGTGACTCCTACCTTACTGTAGTCCCATCGAGCTATCATTTCGTTGCATGCTCGCTCTGACTACGGAACACGCACTTATGGGTAGTTGTCTTGAGCGTTTCCGCTTCAAGTGGTGTTCGACCGGGGTGTCCAATCTCTCCTTTACCCTTTGACTAGGTTGATGTTCCAGGGGCTCCGAAGATCTTGAGGTAGAGTTTATGACAAGTAGTAATTTGATTGGTACCGAGTGTTGTGAACAGAGGAGGCGGATGGCACAGAAGTTTATTTGTGGAAACCAATACACGACTTACGTGTCTCAACGGGACTACGAACAGAAACGCCCATTTGCACACCACACTCATCTGAGGATGCTTCAGTCACTTTGGACACCATGTCTCAGTTCCTTCATGTGGCGAAAGCCATTCCACATGATGCTGCCCTACAAGGATCCTTCCCGTATTTGTCCCGCGATCATTTCGATCCATGCTGCTACTGAATAGTGGTGTAAGTAGTATGGTGCAACCGTCTATCTTCACTACACGAGTATGTGGACATTTCCCTGTTGATAGGGCCAGATGACATGCCTCCACTATATAGTGTACACTTCTCGCCTTCTAGACGTAGCGTCGTTACATGATTGAGTACGCCCTGATTACATCTTTGTCGACATCTTTCGAAAGTGTGTAGATTGCCTCGTCTACCTGGACAGTGTCAATTTATTGGCTTGTACTATCCATGAGGACAGTGAAGGCGCATAGTGCGCTTGTTGACCTTCGCCGTTTGTGCGTTTATACTCTCAGATCTGCTCTGCAGATTAGAGAACTGGTTCACTCATGTGTAAGATGCATATGGACTGTTGGCATTCGACCACTACTGCCTCCTCCAGATAGCCCGCAGCAGTATTGGTGGACAAATTTTTAATACAGTGGAGACCAAGTGGAATATGTTGGAGTCAGTACGGTCCCTCGGAAATTCTACGCTAGATTTGCAAGTATCCGGAGCCAACCTCTACTCGACTGTCCTATGTATTCACATTGCAAATAGACTAACAAGGTTCGGTCGCCATTTGTTTGATGTGCGGGACCGCGTTTGTTTGCTCGTAAATACACGCTACACACTTCCACCTTGCTCGCACTTCGGATGTCTGATACAAACCTCCTTAGCCGATTTTTGCCATCCGGAGTCGTTCGGTCCTGTACGAGATAAATCGAAATTTTTGCTCAGTACACGCTTGTTCTCTTACTTACTCGCATCTTTACTTACAGCTGTTTCTAATCTGCGTACACATGGAGCTATCGTCTTCGTGTACGCACTAAGATATTACATCCTTCGAATGGAAACCTCAAGATATCCATTTTAAAGGACATCTTCAAAGTCCGGTGACTTGAGGACGATTGTTAGTTTTTTTGGGAGCAAAATGTTTGGATATCCTCCGGAATCCTGAGGTTGGCTGTCTGTGGATCTTCTCAACCTTGATGGTTTACTAAAGATCGAAGGAACCGCACAGTTATCATGCACCGATTATGAAGCTCTGCAAGCTGTCTCCGCACCGCTGCCACACTAAGATGTCTAAGCACTGGCATGCAATTAAAAATGGTCTCAATTCGCTTGTTTTTGACGTTCTCTGGGTTTGTCTCCGTCGTGAAGAAGCTCAAAAGGAATTCATGAATCTGTTGAAATCTAAATGCTCACCCTGCATGCAGACTGAGGGTTTACGGGAAATTGATTCGGGTGGTTATCATCTCTTCTGGTTCCGAGCTGGACGCCGTTCGTATTTGATCTCAGCCTTCGCATTCAGACAGGTTTTCCGGTCAGACTCTTTCGAAAAGAAGCACCAGACTAGAGTCGCTCTTGCAATTGACTAAGTCTTCCACCATTTGTCGGTAATACCTTGACCAGTATTCACCAGATGTTTCCGACTTCTTCCTTATTTACTTCTGTAAGGTGCGCCTAAAGACCAGTGAGCTTGGCGTTGAAGCACAAATTGGACGGGCACTTAGTATACAGATGACATTGTCTTATCCAACTCCTCTGTCGAGATCGTCGTAAACAAGACGAACGAAGAAGGTGGTCTGTTTGAAATGCGCTTAGCGCCAAGGTATCTCCACACCGTATACAACAGACAATTCGCTTGAGAAATTCGACAATTTCACACTCTTGAATTACATTTTTTCTTTATTTCAAAAACTCCAGTTGAGTCATAGAACACGAATCGTAGCAAACATGATTTCGATAAAATCTCATCAGACTCTTATGATTATGAAGGAAACTAATCAGGCTTGCTGAGGCAAACATTGAAGCCGAGTTTTTGAATGGTTGTGTACGAAATAATACGCTGTTGGATAACATTATGTAGGAGCCGTATTCATCCTGACGAGGTGTCACTGAAACGTCACGCTTGGAATCAGGTGGGCACCGGAATATTGTCCAACGAACACGTGCTTGATGATTCGTAAGAGGAAGAGTGTTTGTTGTTTGATAATCTGTCGAGCACAGTCGTTGATAAATGGACAGGGAGGAGACGTCAGGAACTTACCTGCGCACTGGAAAACAAGAAACCGCATACTTCAATCCCGAACCAAGCTGAACAGTATGTTTCCTTGGAAGATACTTAACTGAAGGTTCTATCATTAGGACCAAAGTTTTGCATTCCACGTCGTCATTATGATCAATTAGAGCAGGAAGTTAAATCCAAGAATTTCTGTCGCTATACTAGTCAGCTAGTTACCACTTCAAAGGACACACTAGAACAGTTCAGGGCTGAGCTGAGGCGTAGTCCCACGTACTGTGAAGGGCCAGTAACTGGTAGACATCATAAAGCGCTGCATGCTCCGCGGGATCGGCAGGATGTATTAGTAACAGGATCGGACAAAGGAGCTGGAATAGTGTTGCTGGACAAATCAGCCTACGTAAACAAGAAGCAAGTGATTCTTGCGAAGACTATTAAGTTTAACAAAATGACTGAAAAAAATAATAGAACGATTGCAGTAGAGACGCAGATAACTAGTAATCTGAAACGATTTAAAGACCAGGAAGTCAAAAACTTTCCAACTTGAACTTATAAGACCCACAGACACTAGTATTCTTCGCCCTTACGGGCCACGGAAGGTTCACAGACCCAATTGTTCAATTCGCCCTGTTTTGGACATGTAGAATTCATCGTGCACAATGACTCGCTGAGGCCTCGGGGCCAGTTTAGAGGAAACTTCATGTTCACAAGCCGACAGCCACATTTGGACTTATGAATACAATTTGTGACGTTCGCGTCGACAATAGTATCATGTGTTCTTTCGGAGTAACCTCTGTGTTTACTAACGTACCACTGGCGGAAACAATAGGCTACTTATGCGACTTCATTGAGAAGGACAATATTTCGGTCGGCTTGCTAACAACGTATTCGAAAGAAGTGCTTCTAAAATGCACCCATAACGTGCAGTTTATTTTCAATGGTGGCATCTGTAGACAAACTGACGGAGTTGTAGTGAGGTCACCCTTAGGACCACTACTGACAGATACTGTTATGGGCAAATTGGAACAAACCATGCTCAGCACTGACATTGCTCAAATGGTTTTCTACCGGCGTTATTTTGATGATATATTCACTATCGCAGATTCATTTATCAACATGGCTACTATTTTAAAGGACTTCAGTTGCGCAAATCCACCGATAACTTTCGCCTCAGGACTGGAGTCAGATGAGTCTTTCCATTTCCTGGGCTTCTGAGTAGAAGGACTGATGGGACTTTGAAGCTCTTCATTTGTCGTAACACTACTTGGTTAGGCCGGTTCAACAACTTTCATAGTTTTATTAACTTAAAAGCCAGAAAATTCTGCTCAGCAGGTGCTTCAGAACACGGGCTGCAGTTTGTAACCCGTACTCTACAAAAGAATGGCTACCGTAACAACTTTGTGACCAAACGTTTGAAAGCAGTTCAACCACTAGTTAAGATTCAAGGGGTTGATAGAAAGCCCATTTTCATGTGATTGGGGATACGTTGACTGACCAGTAGGCTTACTAGTTCCCTTAACAGAACGTTCAGTGCAACCAGACCGATTGTTTCATCCATCTGTTCACCGCTGTTCTGAAAGATAACGTGCAGGTCCACAACTCATCTGTAGTGATCTAATCGTCAGTTTGCGACCGTTCAGCAAACCACATGGGTTGTAGGATACTCCATTTGTCTAGAAGAATCAGAGAGCACCATTCACCATGGATCGGAACAAGTGAGAGAAAACCGATCACGAATGCCGTTGTAGGTCACCTGGCTGAAGGCGGTCATCAGGTCAGCATAGGTCTATCGCTCACCGTTATCCACAGGGCCTCACCAAATCGGTCAGACCTCGTTTTTTTAGCGGATTTCGGCCAATTTAGAGGTCTCGCATTCCATGACGTAACTCAACCTTGTGTGGGCAGAGAAACTCCACCCAATCGCTCCAACTGCCTTGGCCGTTATCCGAATCACCTGATCGATACGTAGACAGTTAACACTCAGTTGGCGACCACAGACAAAAGTGAGATAGTGTGAATTTTGGCCAACATGGAGCTTCGTAAGTGACCGTTTTTCTTTAATTTTCTTTAACATTTGTAACAGCCTGACGAAATTTTACAAAAAGAACTTTGGATACACTTTCCGTTTTTCCTTCAGCTTGCAATGTTGCTGATTAGATATAAGCTAGAAAGGCAAGAGCACGTGCAACTTTTGTTCGATCATTGTTGTATTTGCCAATTAGCACACGTTAATTGGGAGTAATCGTGTGAGAAAGGGGAAAGCTCAGCTGAGATACGTAACTAATTTGTCAGCCGATCGGATTGCACAGTCTTTGGTGGTTAAATCACGTACTCCTCCTGTTAGCTGAGTATTTTTCGCATCAAGCTTTAGCTATTGAAAAGGGTCGTTAAACTGCTCGGTAGCCAAACAGCGACGTGGTCACCAAATCAGAAGGCCTTGACTGTTTCCTTAAGTAAACTGTGCGTATCGCCTACATTGTCAGGACGTTACGACCGATCATATTGTGGTGGATTGTCAGGTCGGAGGTGCGAGTTTTCGAACGCACGGTCGAATACCTCAACGCGGGGATGTACGTTCAAAAGCCTGCTGCGATCGGATCAAGAACAACGTGCGCGAC
Source organism: Paragonimus westermani (assembly GCA_008508345.1). NCBI lineage: Eukaryota > Metazoa > Platyhelminthes > Trematoda > Plagiorchiida > Troglotrematidae > Paragonimus > Paragonimus westermani. The sequence continues at coordinate 35,501 of QNGE01000044.1, read as the reverse complement.
CGGATGAGTCACCGCTCGACTGGATCGGACCAACGGGCGAGGCAGGGCAGGCGAAATACGACAGACGGCCAGATCGGAGGCGTGGTTTTTCCAATATTTAGAGGGACATCTCGATACGATGTTGGAATATGGTCAAGGCCAACATTGGGTGGATGGCGGACAGCACGAGCAGCCGGACGAGCCATCGCGCAACGAAATCGGACAAACGGACGAGGAATGACAAGCAGAAAACCCCCCCGATAGAAGGCGCCGATCACACACTTAAACCGGTCAGAAGTGCACACGACGTGTGAACGGAAACCGGGCGGTGTTGCGGGTTGGAATTATGACTCATTAACGAGAGAGCACGCGTTGCATATGACTGGCGATTTGGACAATAAAGATTGTGCTTTATTGGACGCCTTCTCGCTACGATATTGCTGGTTAGGTGCGCGATCCGAGATAGTAGTTTATCATAGTCAACAGTGTGCTTTCATTCACAGCGTTGCTAGTTCTTCCTCATGTAGTTTAGTCCGTTTTTTCTTTCCGTTTATCAGTTTTTCTTTCACAGTATTCTACTTTCGTTGTTGAGATGAACAGCAAGTCCAGCTGCGGTACCGTTTGATAAAATTATTGGTCGATATGAATGAATGAACAATAAGGCTGTGGAGCGAATGTTGTAAGCCCGACCTAGGCGGATTCATAAATTCGATTGTTAAGGATTTAGACTGAAATAGATGAACCTATTACTAAAAATACCAACTGGTCTTCTGCCACACCGAGCACTTTTCTGACGTTGCAGCCAGCTGGTGCGAATTGCGAGGTGATTAAGTGACTTGGCTTAGAGGAATGAAGTCAAGCATCAAAAGGTTAGCCGTTGTTTATCAAGCTCACCTCCAGAACTGGGACTCATGTAACTAGGAGTCAGTGACTAATGGTTTTAGAAGGAATAGCAGCTAATCGGGTTCAGAGGTTTGGACAATGATGTTTGGCTAGGTTGTATGGAGTACATATCGAGAGCTGAAGTCCGCTATCGGCAGCGCCATTCCGTTAAAGGTTGTAGTTTATTTTGGATTGATCACCTCGACTTAGGTCCCACTGTTTTTCGTGCCCGCTTTATTTTATCTTTTGCTGAAAAGCCGTCCGCTTGCAAAGAATTTGGTTGGAAATTGAGTGACGAAAGTGTGCGAAATGCCTGTCAAACAACCTTTATAGTTAAACTGCCCGGGTCGCAACGGTTGTGTGATCCAAACAAGCACTAAGCAGACATCTCAACGGCTATGTGAACGTCTTGCAAAAAAGGTATCTTCCAAAGCGGCACTGAACATACGGCAGAGGTGGGTTTCTGCTGGCTCAGTGACGTCGACTGATGCCCCCTGACTTCGAATACGACGAAGACCTGTGAACTGAGGTGCAAACCTACGGCGAATTTATAAGGGCCTTGATGCTTACTTGTGCGAGCGGGTCAGAGATAGAGAAAACCTGAGGAATGTTTTCGCAGATTCCTACTCCCATTAGCCGTCGAAAAGATGTTACTGAGACTACATGCTAAGAAATGGCTCAGGGATTTACGGTTTGTCACGGCGACTTAACAGATGAGCTGAACACTGAAGAACAGTTCAACCGGTCTGAGCCAGCTGGTTTGGCTGCGGGTAATGGAGGTTTCACGGTCAGCTAAGACGATCCTCCATCAGAAACCGGCGGTACTGGGGCTTAATCTATGGAAACATTGTATAACTCCAGGTCCGAACTTTCTTCCTCTTACACATTTTCAAAAGTGATGTTGAGAAGCTGTTATCTGAACTACCCACACTCCTCTGCTCAATATGAACTGATGACGGTGCTTATCAACAGTTATTTCTATTCTCAAAAAGGTGTCAGAACACTGCATGCACTCAGAGATGTTGGCCCTGCCTCTATCGCTTCCAAGATACTTACTGATCTCGTAATGTAGCGAACAGTACCAAACACAAAACGAGTAGGTAGTTGTTGCGCCTGGTTGAGGGTGTATTGGTCGTATCCTTACCTCACGACAGACACCGGGGTGTTGACACCCGTTCTCAAACCGAGAGCCACAGGGTTTTGGACCTGAGGACTGTTTCTGACTCGGTTGCTCGACTTGCGTTCTGAGGTTGTCTCCATCGCAGAGACTTTCTTGTGAAATGTGTCAATTTATTGGCATCGTGTGCCGGTTGTTAATGCGGAATGCGCATTTATAGATAATTATCCCAAATTCTTCATTTCATGTGTCTTTCGACACAAGTGTCCAGTATCCTTGTTCAGTTTCGACTACGTGATGGACTGTTCGTGAGGGAACACTTGGAGCGGCGTTTCTGCTAAGTGGCAGACTGACTGATGTTGAGTATGCGGAAGACTTTGTCTTATTCAGGTCTTGTTATAGGCCATGTTGAACCAATTAGATGTTCTGGCTAGCCTGTTGTTACAAGAATGGGTTAACATTGACCGTATTTTGGTTCTCAGGTGGGCCGTTCAAGATAGTCGATCGCTCCACCTACGTAGATAATGTCAGTTTATCAGGTGTCTACAAAGGTAGGGAAAGCACGCAGTGCCTTCGCCAACCTTCATCACTTGTAGCTTCCCAAGGAATTCCATTCCCCGATTGAATACAGGGTTCTCAATGGGTGTACGCGCTCAGGTGTGTTCTGTTGACCAGATAATTAGCCAGTTCGTGCGTAAGACGCATGTAGACCTTTGGTAGTCGAGCACTGTTGTCTCCCCAGTTGGTCTGGTAACGGGTTATGAAAGCCCTGACCACCCATTCGGGCAAGGCTAACGAGTGCTCCTTATTCGGTCGGAGATTTCTTGATCGTCCGCATCACCGGTTGCAAAAAACCTCACATGACGGTGTGCTGCAGTGAACGACAAGCATGTACCTTCATGGTCTTTGGTTCTCCTTTTTATTTCCTTTCATGAGGCTTTGGCATGTTTTGTTGTTGTTTCTTAGTAATTAAGTTTAATCTCCTTCATTTCTACTTTTTCGTCGCGGTTTGCTGCTTTCTCAACAATCGGCAGTTAACGATCGATATAGACCACTGATGTATTGTTTATGAAGTTACTGTAATATGAATGTCACTCATTTGACCAGAGCTATCGCATTCAAGTAGACTTTCCAGCAGACCCCTTTCGAAAAGTTGGTCCAGATCCGTAGGGCGAAATGGATTGCACACAGGAATTGTGTGCTCTTCTCTCCAGTGACTACCAGGTCTTTTGCCAACACCACACGATCTTTGACGAAAACAACATGTGTCTGGTATTATCACGGACACCTGCCTAGCTGTTGATGAGATAATACTGCCCAAATGAGTAGGGTAGAGAAAATAAGGACGCAGACACCCATATTGGTGTAGCACGTTGTAAATTGTGAAGCAAATTCCATATGGACTAGACTGACTGTTAATCTTACTTCACATAGTCGACTTGGTTCTGAGAAGCTAGGTAAAACGTTACAATTCGTGTCGATCAGTCTACTGTCGGAAAGTAATTTTACGACAAGATCATTCGATACCTCAGACACACCAAATTGGGTAGTAAAGAGCCTGGACACCCATAGGCAAACAATACTCAAACTAATGAATATCCTGGGCAGTTGTTCACATGCTCATCCTGGTTACAAATTGTGCGCCTGATGAGTTCGTCAGGTTCACATATTTCTCTGAGATTCTAAGGAGACAGCTACGATGAGCGTTACAAGTAGGCGGTTTCCAGGTGCGAAGGCACTGGACGCTGTAATACCCGTTGAGGTAGAAATATCATCAGCACGCACGCGACCGGACCGGAACCCTGCCTGACCCTCATCACTCCTCTTTATATTAGGCTTAGTGAGCCAATGTAGAATAAGACCAGTGAGCAACTTAGACACAATAAGTACAAAGGTGATATATGTGAAGTCATCACGTGGATTTCAGGCCTCTTTTCCAAAGCAATAGCTTTTGATAAACATCAGTCAAACTGTTCAGTCGTTGGCTTCTGATAGTGTTCTTTAAGGAAACACTGTACCACCTTGCCTCGCACATTAGACTTCTGAACCAGAAGTTCCGGGCAGAGTCTCTTGAGGCAACCTCCATCCGCGGTATGGAAGGCCATGAAGTATCCGTGAGCGTTGTTGTGTCAATAGACCATTCCATTCGTTTTTTCTCCTTCCCAGTGTCTCCAATTTTAACGCCATAACAGGTGGTAAGCAGTAGTAAGTGTAGTGTTGACACACTGACCTGGTGATAACCATTCCTCCTGAAACACGCGTCTACAGTTCTTACACCACTCTATTCGGACTCGCCTGCCGCTCACTCTTAGGGTCCTTGGTGATATCGAATCCTAATCTCGTGCTCAAGCTGGAGTGGGAGTCGCATCCAATTTCAAGGCAGATTGAAGCTTGCACAATGGGATCTCAGTGAGTGAACGCCTGCGCGTTGCCTGACCTAGTACTCCAACCAATCACAAGAGTTGATTATTTATCGACCATGCGTCACTAGCATTTGATTGCAGTATTATCGCCCAGATGGACCTCTCAGCAGACCTCTCTCGAAAAGAAATGTTGGATTCGAGATTTTCTCTTGAAGGATCACTCCAATAGTGCACATTTTTACCGAGACCAGGATTTAAATTTCGACCTACGCTTTCATGGGCAATTGTGTTGACCATTAGGCCAGTGACGACATTAGGCCCCACCGAACGCTCACCTAAGTTTGTTTGCAAGCAATATCATACTTGCACATGTCTTACAGACAATAGTTCAGATGCTGTCAAGAACGTCCTCTATGCTGCATTTTGACCCCCACAGACGTGTTAAACACTTGGATAAAGTCACGCACACTGGTGATGTTGACGTGTGGATTGGTTATCCCACTCAGAAGAGAAGCGGCCGAAAGCTGTGTTGGATATTTGGTCGCAATATACCGACAGTGGCGGTTGAGTGGAAAGAATGCGCATCTAGTGGATCCCACACATCATGTTTCACATTTCGGGGGGAAAATGTCACATGGGGAGCGTCCTGTGTAACCCAAACACAGATGCGAATTGCCCCTGTCGTTCTTAGTTGTCGGTGGCGTAGACGATCGAGGCATTCCGAAGTAACCACCTTGACCCAAGACATGTTTCTGTTCGGTTCGTTTTACCATCTATTCAAAGACCATCAGCCCCTTAACGCACTGACCTATATGAACCATATTTTGGAACAACGTTGGACTCATTCCTTCAAGAATTCATGAAAATCTTCGGGCTTAGATGGCTAAAAAACGAGTTGGTCTCCCTTTGGAAAAGTAGTGAAGATTACCATTTCGCCATTCCAGTGGTAAATAGAAGTTTTAACTGATGAAAAACGCCGATTTAGTTTTGGTCGAAAATTGATCACAACTGAGTTGTGAACGTTTTGTTGATGGCAAATATTTCCGGGACTGTTCACAAGTTCTGAACATTTCTCTGGACCAAGTACGCTTGCGATCCTAACCAATCGTTACCGTTGTTGTGTCTGTAAAAGACGCTTGGCCAGTGAGTTGGTCTACTGCGCAAACTTCCGTACAGGTCATGTCAAAAACTAAACCACAAACGCGTGGACTCATTTGCACGACAGACATGCACTCACATACACTGGGTGACATTACGTTGTCATTCGCCTTGGTGAAAGTTCTCAAACAGCACGTATACATTGTTCCGATAGTCTCTTCTTGTCCGTCGTGTTCGGGACTTGTTCTTTTGTTCCTGAATGTCGCCTGTGGGTAATATACCACTTGTGAGTAGTATACTACCCGCAACGAAACTGCCTGTTACACAACACCATGGCAATAGGAATTTGGTTTAAAACATGAGAGCGACTGGAAAACGTATACGTCTAGAATGGTCAAGCATTTCGTCTCATTATTTTCTCTCTGGTCGTCTTGCTTGTGCTCGTAATGCAAAGACCTGCCATAGGTCGTATTATTGGGGCAGTGCTTGCCCAAAGTAGACTTAGTCATTAGTTGTTATTGTACCAGTCATTGTGGTGGAAATTTACATGGGTGTTTGGCAAATATATACGAGAAACCACTTAACTGGAATATTCCTGCCGAAAATGTGTAAATACACCTATAGATTTCCATTCGAGCCCCAGATAAGTTGATATCATTGGGATGTAAACATTTGTTGCAACAGAACCTGGAAATCGCGGATTGCGTGATTTGCTTTATTTAAAACATTATGGCGACTGGAAAATTTACAGTCCTAGAGCATTCAAGCATGTCCATATTTTTCATTCTGAAGACTTCACTTGTCTCTGTAACGGATTAGCCGTTCATCAGCTAAATGATATTCGAACACGTTATCAGCTCAAATTGAAATTAGCTGATGCATGAAAGTTGTGTAGTTGTGAATAATCAAACTGGTATTGGGCAAAATCATGCAGAGCGATTTTACCAAGATCAAGGTGGCTATACGAAGATTGCCAACAGATTTCGTCTGTGGGTTGGCCAACAAAATCCTTGAGATTAACTCACATTCATTGTATGGTAGTACGCTAACCACCCTAGTACAATTCAATCTCACGTCAATAACGTTGTTTATCTTTCAATACTGTGTATCATGCAGCCTATGGTGAGCAATCAGATATCCTGAAGAAAAGCATAATGGCTAGAACAAAGAATTAATCGGTTTCGGCATAATTCGCTTAAGCTATAAACAGTATGATGTTAATAGAAGCGCTAGGTCACACAATTTCCTAAGCAGTCTGCATGAATGGTGGGTTTATGGATGCCAACAAAGCACGTTTAGTTGTGCTGAATTCCTCTGTGGTAATCCAGGAAGGCCCCTACAACCAGCGTACAAATATCCCTATCGTATTTTACCCATTTTGGGCATTATAACGTCACGCAACAATGCACCAGGCGATCGTCTCATTTCAATACGACTCCATGGAGGACCCAACAACAAGGAGCAGGGTCAAAGGCACTTCACGGGATTTCGAGTAAGAGGATTCACCCTGACTAAGCCGAGCCCACGTATCAGGTTTGCACACCAAATGTCGCACTGCTCGAGAACTGCGTCGTAGGAATGTAGATTGATGTTGCAAAATTTCTAGCTCGCGTGTTGTTTTATTTTTGTGGTGTTGTTACTGAGCCATCTCATTCTACTTTAACAAATGCTGTGATGTGACGCTGGGTTCATGTCAGTTTTATCATAGCCTTCGCCGGCTGCTGTGACGGATGCCATCCCCAACGCTAGTGTTTGGTCTACCCAACACTAGATGTATACCATGGACTTCCACTTTCCACTGGTGTAAGCTTTAATGGCCTGTGTGCTGATGTGTTCTGCTACCGGTTTGTGCACGTCCCGTTACCAAACTTACACAGTCGGCGAGATTCCGTATAGTGGAACAGACACAATCTGGTCACAGAGCCACGATCTAAGGCAAACAACGCGCATATCCAAGAACACTGGACTTGCGTTGGTCCATTACGGTTGACTATCGATCGGGCGGTTCTTATCAGCTTATCACACCCGGGGTGGGAGGGAACGAATGACTCAGGTTACTGGTCTTGCTCAGTGGGCCAGTCTACCATACGGAACCAGCCCATAGGCACTGAATGCTCACGTAGGTACACTACTGCATCCGAAACGTCCAGGTAAACACCAGGACATTGAAAATGACATTCAATAACACCAGTACCGTTCGAATCAGTGATGCGGGTGTCAGAAACCACCGTCTGCCTAGGTGTCCTGGAACGCTTCGATAGAGAATCGAACAAGTAAACATCGGAAAAAGAACGGCTTGACAAACGAGACAGTTTAGCACGATAAAAGAAATCTCATTGTTCTCGATAACAGGGAATCTAGTAAATCTGATGACGAGTAGGATAAAACACATCGGATTGGACGGTGAGCAGCAGGCAATCTCAAACGTTTGGAAGAACATTACGAAATATACAGGCAGCTTTTGACTATCTACCATCTTGGTAATCACTGTTTATGTCGGTTTAAGCAACACAGAAGCTAGCTAAGGTAAACCATAGTGGACAGAGGTATATACATGTCGCATTCGTCTCGCGATTGCAGAACAAGTTGAAATTTGGATTACTAAAAATAGACATAACGTCCGAATTTCGTTAAGTGATATAATGAATTGAACGAGTGAATAAAGGAACAGTCTTGGCTTTCTCTGTCAACCCCAACATTCATTGTCTCCGAGATTAAATCCAATTGGACGGATAGCGTATGTTCCGAACAGTGAGAAATCGCGTTTCCACTATAAGCCCTAGCATAAGCATGCATGCATTTAATTTCGGCATTACAGGACAATGTAAATTAAACAGCACTCAACCGATCGCAGCTCTCGTACGCCTTCATGCAGCAACCTTTTTGACTACACCAACGAGGCCAAATTGAGCACTATCCAAATGCCATATCTTAACGCCTAACCGCTATCGCTGAGTACCAATCAGTTTGCCCGGTAGTTTGGTTAGGAGAGTTACTGCCCAATAACTTCCATCAACACCCGCCACTAAATGGGAAAAAAAGCAAATTTAAACAGTCGAATTGACAGATTTAATCAACTAGTGCAGCTCTTAATAGGGCTGTCATACACCCACATGAAGTCAACTGATCAACAGTAACAATGCGTGCCTGAAGTTGTACGCACCAACGTCTACGCATCTGCGCACTACTCACGAGTAGTGTAATGTGACCGCTCGTCCCCACCACAACAGTAGGCTAAACGTTTCTCTAAGTCACTTTCTTGAGGCGTAACTCTGTGAAAAACCTCAGTGGGTGGAAGCCAGGACACTTTAGCACTCGTCGACTTATCACGAATTGTTCGGTGTCGAAATCTGAACGTTTCTGTTGGTAGCCTTTCTATTCAATGCTTCCACGGTGATATCTGCGAGTAGCTTATTGATTCGTTTTCATCACGTAACTTTTCCCAAGGAAATCATCCTTTACCCTTTGCACCAGCGATATGCAAGTTTATATTTTCCATGGATATCACCGTCCAAACCCCTTGCATGTTTCTCGTAAATGATAAATTCAGGTAAACCAATTTAGTTTCAACCCCATCTTCTAATCCCATTGTTCACTGATGAAAACAATCAACCTTTGGCTCGTTTTATTAGCCACCTATTGCAATGCTGTTAGTCTGACCAACAATGAGAGAATTATCGTGAGATAACACGTCGGTAAATTTGCGTACTGATTAAAATTGGCTAAGGTAAAGGCACAGCATGCTTTCTGTGATGCTAATGTTGATTCATCAGACCTCCAAGAATACACTAATAAAAGGCGTCGTTACCTTCCATGTTAGCTAAGAGTCGGTACTTTCATTTCAGTGAGGGCAGGTCAGACTTCGTAAGTGTCCGGGTGAGGAGTGTTTTCTGTGTGCGCGCCTAGCTGTAGTCCTCGAGTGGGCTGACGCACAGTGAGTGTTGGCATGATGGACTTGTACCACCCTGTAGTATGCTAAGGAAACAGCTAATTAGCGTGCGTGAGACGGTGGCATCTCAACGTCAAACCATTTGATCGGACGAGGTTAGTTCACACACGCTCGGCAGTCAGGCCAAGTACTACTTATCGCAACAGATGCGGCATAGCAACAGTGTACGTGTCAAAGGGAAAAGCTACTTTTTGAGCTGCTACACATCATATCTGCAAAATGCGGATAATTGTATAGAATGGAATTGATGTAGGCGAAATGTGGGAACACTCTGAAAGGTACGTAGTTTGATGGATGTGACATGCGAGGGGGTTGGGTGTATATAGCTGCATGCGCTTCTGATGTAAAACTGAACTGAACCTAATTTGTAGAACTTATTGCAGTATTATGCGAGTTGCCAAATGCCAACTAACTGACCTCTCCAAGGTTGCCGTACCTCACACTGCTTCGAGCAAATAAGATATCGAATCTAAACCTTTCGCAACAAAACTCAGCAACGCTTGCCGCATAGCTGAAAAGTACGAGTTGCGTTATCCAAGAATCATGATGACGCACACATGCAATCATCATTCTATGCTCCTCTGTTCGCTTTCTCCAAACAAAACAAAACGGCACAAACCAATTAAATCAGTCACTTTTAGGGCTCAAGTAAAAACCATAGGCTGATGAATCGTGGTTCACAAGACGCGGCAGGAGCGAACACCTTGGACATTAATGAGGAGGCTCAGTTGTTAATGTCGAGAAGGGAGGGTAAAATAAAGGCGATGGACCAAACGTTTTTATTTGGAACGATTCAGGCCTTTTGGGTTCGTAGTGGTGAGAAAACACGTCCGTAGACGCCGTTCACTGATCCCTATTTGATGCGATTTTTCCTGTTCTTGTGCTTCAGTTTAGTCTAAAGCAGCTCGCCTAGGTAACAAACAGGTCACTTGGTAATATTAGTTCAAACGAAACACCTAATTTCAAAACAAATTCGACAAAATTCTAACAAGAATTGATTGAATTTAACGCCTTGCCGTCACGCCGCCTTTCGATTCGCGCGGAATAAATCCACAAGAATACCGATATGATACGAACTATTTATTCAGGAGATGTCTCAGAACACCGAGATAAGACCGGAGTTCAGCCTGCGCGGGGTCAGTGGACAATGCAATTTTATCGTCTTCAAGTTTGAGCCATGTTTTGAATGTGGTTAGAAGTTCTCCACCGATTAACGATCGGGTGCGTTTAAGCGTTGCCTCGGGTATGTTCTCCACGTCAATAGCCATATCAATCGAAGAAGAGTCAGTAAGCAATAAAATGAGACTAGCCAATAGGTGCTCCTGCGCGTCTGAAACTAGCATAGCAATTTTCACCAGTTTGCTTGCCAAGCTTTTTTCAATTCTCTCATCTGGTAAAGCAAATGGAGAAGGGAGACTAGTACAAACAGTTGAAAAAATAGGTTTCCATAACTTGCGATGATTTCTTTACACATCATAAATACGAAAAACTTGAAATTAAAAACAAGCCATGGAATTCCGACTTAAGCTTGAAATAACAATGGTACTGAGGCTTTGCTGTAGACTGCCAGTTACCTCCGCGGATGAGCATGTGTATTGTAACGATTTGCCGTCAAAATTTGATCGACGCCTGGGTCGAATCAGATCGGTTCCTACGGAACTACTAAATTAACACGTCATATACAAAATATTCATACATTAACAATGGTAACCAGAACAAGACAGTCCGAATGTACTCATGCACGGTTGTGCCTCCTCCAAACATTGGATACGACTAACGATGTGCGTGCCGTCAGGACAAGACTAAGCTACAATGGAGCAGGCGCCACATGATAGCACAAACAAACTGTGTGGACAGGGGCATTCCTGATAGCTCAGGATTAACACACAAGTCAATATACTCAAGAAAAACCCATACTGTCTCCTAGAAGAACTTTACTCAAGAAATTAGTGTCGATTGTCCTACGTCACTTGCCAAAAAATTCAACGACGGACGACAATCTTCATGGTCTACTGTCAGTCCCGGCTACCCCTAACGCCTCATCAAATCGACCCATATAAATCGTTTAGTTCGGGGAAGTTCAGTGGTTCAAAAATGCGAGATAACCTTGAACTGACATCAGTATGTCCATTAAGACCATGTTCGGCAACTTACACACACACGGTACACATACCTCCAGAAGACGTGCTGCGCTCAACGAAACTAGACTCCATGCTACGACTGTGGTGGGTACTGAACTGTCTTCAGGTAGTTGACTACCGATGTCTGCGTTCAGTCGCTCTTAGTGGGTGACAGCAGCGAGTAAGCAATGAAGAAGTTAAGAAGCGGGTGTTTGACACTGTCAAACCAGTGCACAGACTTAAACGGTTAGGTCATGTACTAAGGGTGCCAATGGGTCGCCTGCCACAGCCAGCAGTCTTTGTCGACGCTGTAGCTGACTGGTGCAAGGTGCAACGTGGACAGACGTCGACCTGGCGTAGACAATTGAAGTCGTTCACCAAGAAATTGGCCATTACAGGTCCGGCAGAATTAGGATAATCAGTTAAATGGTAAGTTAAAGTGAACCCTCTGTATCTCGAAAACAAAAGTGTCCCATTCATCAACGGTACGGCCCGACCATACCTAATCACGATATGTTACGTAAAAGTACGGTTCGTGCAACACACCTGTGGGGTAAATCTACTCGATTCACCGCTTATCCAAACCCGGACGCAATAGAACTAACAAGGGATCAATCCAAACGTCGCGTTAAGATATCACATCAAGATTAAACAAAAAGCCTCGATGTAACACTTCCCGTTATTTGCCAAGTTCTTTATTCTGTATTGCACCAATCAGCCTACAGTGCCATTATGATAAGCCAATGACAGGCGGTGGTTTCTTTAACACTACTGTACATCTATGAGTGCGGCCTCTTGTTTCGAACAAAAACTGTTTACTGCAACCAGTACGAGGTCCTCTTTATACTTGCGCGAAAGGTTTCAATTCGAACACAACTTCCAGGGTTATTTGAAGTACTAATTCCCAGTATTACAATGTCCTCTCCGTTTAAATGTGACAAAAGGTCGACAATGGCACTTCACATTCCCTTCTTTATAGGCAGTCATGCTGATTAATATTTTGCCCTCAACTATAACCCTGGAACCTTAACATGACAGTTCAGCGTAACGTACAATCGGTGAACCAATTGACCAATTGCTTTAGCGATCGGCTAACATGTTCTGGGTGGATGAACTGAGACACTAGTTCACCGAATCGTTGAAGACTTCACACACCAAAATGAAGCGCTGAACGATGAAGATGCGAGAAATAAACGATAAGTAAAAGATCATCACGGACAGAAGCGAGCGATACTCACTGTGGTTAACAGGGAAAAACCAGTTTGCAACAGCCCCTCAACCCATGCAGACTTAGCTTAGTTCCGAGATTGACTCTTCCTTCTCGTGAAACTTAATTGTTTTTGTTTGTTCGTTTTCCCGCATTTCATTTTCCTCGCTGTGTTTGTAATTATTGTCACTCTGCTAGTTCGTGGTCACTGTCAGGACCAACGGCAGGTCGACTCATTGTAATCACCGGTACGACTCAAGGGTGAAAATAAGGATTGTGACCTAGAAACAACTGAATGTCCTCCATTTGATGATGTGCGTATATAAAAAAAGCCGAAGATTCACCTCTCGGGATGCATAAAGCATCTTATTGACTCGATCTGAGTTGAGGTCGACACACGTTCGTGTCTGTCAAGCATACGCAACGAAGATTAGCGTAAACTAAGCAACACTAGTATTAACACCATTAGAAGTGAGACAGAGTGGGAGACGGTGAATACACGAGATGGTCATGTCTAACTAGAGGTGATTATGCAGTTCAACTGGCTCTGGATTCGTCTATGATTTTGAGTGCTGGTATGACCTATCATTTGCACCAATGCAAGAAACAGCTGACAATCTTCATAAACACAGTGAATGCAGAGGTGAATTAAAAAATGTGTCAAAACACACTTATTACCTGTCGTCCACAGCGTAGACGGTTGGATTTCGCAGAGACAGTGCACAGTCACAAACGTACCACGGAGCACGCATAACGCTCTGGTTACCGTTATCCTCGGGGTTTAACCATAATGAAGCTATCTGGTTAGCCAACCAACACCGTGACATTGGAAACTCCTCCCAGCTAGCGCACGCACGCGAGTACACGTGTAGCAAAATAACATGTCTTACGCATGCCAATCAAGCGCTTACCATACCGCACCCTGTATTGCTCTCTTTCAATATGGCAGGAAAGACAGCATAGTGGACAGCCTAAGAATTGGTTTGGGGGCATGTGGAAATTAACTGTATCCGGTTTCTCCGTTGTTGTCTGAAGAGGCTGAGTCGCCGGCTGGAAACATAGCAGGATATAATCGTAAACCGTAGCCACAGACGGTAACGCTGTCATGCTTGCTACAGTGGTCACCTTGAGTTGTCATTGTAGCCACTCCTGTTCAAGATAAAAAGTTCAACGAATTACAACTAAACTCCCCTTTTCCAGTTGTGCATTTTGCTCCACTTTCTCCTGCTCTCTCATTACTCTTAACAAGTGTTTTGTTTCATGGTCCCGATGTACCTCGTGTGGTCGTTTGTACGCCAACATTACATACAGAAACAGAAAAGCATGACCAAATACTGCCTTACTATCAATTATACATATGAGTGATAGAAAATCCCAATACTGCACAATGAATGTAAGAGTGCACCTCTTCGCGGACCTAACACAGTGATCAGAATAGCTGTTTGCAAAAACATAAGCGGGTAATGCCAGCAACGGCAGTTCATACACGTAAGCTAGGTGTTTTCAGACTGAATAAACCCAAATAGGCGTAGACTAGCCCTGGCTATTTGGACAACCCATCAGCACGTAATACTTCGCAGAGTGATGCGGCACCTCGACTAGTAAGAGATCCCACGTCTTCTGAGGAATTTCTATTCATGGGTGGTGTGTGACAGCTGACAGGTCAGTAATTGCATACTCACCTACGAGACGACCTATCACGAGCAATGAATTGTTCAGACCAAATAAGATCAGCCTAGCAGTTGTCAGCATGTTCAATTCACAAGCACAGCGACGGTTTCCAGATCCTAGGCCGGAGGTCAAACGCCAACATTGATGAGCTATAACAAGGAGTCCAACAATTCTTACTGAAATGATCCACCTGAAAAATATACCGATACGCGACGAAGCATAGGGTGATGTACATACTGCAATAACATAACATAGAGGACAATATCGGTTCGGAACTCACCGATTTTGGAAGGTAAAACCTCTTGTAAAAGACAATAGATGAGGAATGCGCCTTTTGCACAAACCCTTTCTACATCCATCATTTCATCTCTGCTAGCTTGTGAAACCAGGTGGTCTAATAAATCCAACACATTTTCAAATCCATCCGCCTGCTGAAATGCGGAAACTCCAGGAGGATAGCCTCGCGTGAGACCTACGACGAAATGAGCACATCATGGACAGAATAGAGAAATTAAAAAACGCGCGACAAGAGACCTAACAATCAATAGTCAAACTTGCCGCACGACAAGCAAGTCAGCAGAAAAAACGTTGTGCCACTCAGCTGGATGATACTTTTAAACGAGAAAAGATAGCATTATAATTTGGGAACCGAGTTGTATTCTGCTCTCACCCCCCTCCCCCGCATGTATAGAAAGTCCGCCTTTCGTCAGATTTCGAAACGTTCGGATGTGCATGCACTGAAAATTGGGTCACGAGTATGAGTAGTAGGGAGAGTTACAGTTTAGAAGAGTGAAAACACACAAGGGGCTATCAACAGTTGCGATATGGCATAGCATTTCACAGCGTTTCCAGCCAGCATTGTGAATGACTGTGTTATCCACAGCTTGACGGACGACATAACCTAACACTACACAGTGGAGTAGTCAAGCCTTTTACATTCCGTGACTATATCACCACATGACCTTTTGATCGTAAGCGGCTACAAAGGGCGTGTAGTGCGTGAGGTGCTTAGCTGGCATAATGGGTACGCAATCCAGCTAACACAAACGATAGTTACACATGGTTAACTCGTCACAGAGTAGCTGGCGCAAATACCTCAATATATAACTACCATACAATCATGGTGATTGGTACACACTACGAACAGACTAGGAGACCCTCTGACTGTGTAATACGCTCGTGAAGTTTCAACTCACGAAGTTCACCGTCAACAGAAATAGGTAAAAAGCAAAATTATAAGAGTCCAGCCTTAGCGAAACCAAATCAGTGGCTAGCGTTGAATCCGCAGCGGTAGATTCCGATTTGTCACTCCAGTGGCACACTCTGACGATCCAGTATTTAACTAAACTGGGCTAGAATGTTAAACAGTACGGAAAAAAGGGTTGCTAGAAGTGCAAGATGTCATCTAAACGTATAACACTCGACCCCAAATAAAGTCTACAACTAATGGGTAAGAGTAGGGTAACGGTAAAAAGAATACACAAACAAGACAACTGTGGTTGTTATAACACGAGTAGATAGGGTCAATTAACATCGTCTTACTTAGCCCTCTCTGTCAAAGGTAAGTAGAACATGCAGAACAAGGTGAATGATGAAGCTGGTCCGTATAAAATGCGCTTCAAGCCTCCAAAGTGCAAAATGTTGTCTCAGGGTTGGAGCACTCCCACATCTACCCTGCAAGTTAACATACTTGAGTTGCGTCGTTTCCTCAGCTTAGTGTTGCTTATGTCAGTAAGAACAACAAGAGCACGTGCGGTCTCTTTTGAAGTGCGTCGTCTATGGCATCGAATGGATGTCAAGTTACCGCTGAAAGCGAGAATGTATGACGTATGTGTTCTGTTTTGCTCTGTTTCGGTGAATGGTCTGCTCACTCGATGTGTGATAAGTGGCGAAGATAACGATGGTCATGCACAGAAAGTCTTTGATATCTTCGTTATAAAAAGGCCACATTTGTAAACGGGGCGAAAGAGAACGCGCAATCATTGTCTACTCTTTCTTTTGGCGATAACCGACAGTGTAAATGACGCAGGTTGGCAAAGGCAACTTATTATTATATTATAGGCTGACGACTTAGTGCTACTCAAGTAAACGAGGCTGGCTCAGGCGGACTATCTGCAGTGAAGAAAGCAAGGGCGGAAATGTTGCAATCTTGAAGCGGCATTCTGTGTTCAGTGAAGGCAAAACGCATTCAACAGTTAGGTCCCTTCCCGTCCCCTCCTTTATTCGTTCTCTCTTCCCATATAGGGTTTGCTTTTTCTTCATGGTTGTGTGGCAGTTAAGCATTAGTGTGAACCACTGATGTATTGCTGTCTATGATGATGATGTTCTTATGTCTTCGGCAGAGAGACTAGACAACATAATGTCATCCATATACTCCACGTCAGTTAACCTAGCATCAGGAAGAAACCCAATACCAAATCCACTGGATTTCTCGAGTGCATCATCCAGAACGTTATCTATGACTTTATGTGTAATATATAATGTCAAATAACTACACAGAGTGGAAAAGATGTCAAAAATGTAAGAGAAAAGACATTGTAGAATTTAAAGAAAGGGAAGTATGTGGAGAAAGAATAAATTTCATCGATGCACGACTCACAACGAGTGTTACAGACTTCCATAATTCGCTATATCAGACAGCGTCCACAGTCGAAGATGTTCACTGTGTCTCGATGGTGAATGTCTGGGAGCAGTTCTACATCGTCATAATCGTAGTCTATCAAGGCAAATTCTAGGATCTCGCCTACTGCAAAGTTGAATAGAAAAGAGAGAACAACCTCATGACGCCCCACTTGAGATGCTGAAGGTCAATGATATGCTGTCATGTGCTCCAACCCGGCGCGAGGTTTGACGATGAATTGCTTTCAGGGTGTTTACGTACTTCTCGTGCAGTACTTCTCGAGAAGCAGTCTCAGAGTGAAGCTGTTAACTGAATTAAAGGACCCTCTGATTTCCAAAAAGACAACCGTCAGCCACCTATGGACTGCGAAGTTCAAGCATCTGGCGGAGTCTGAAGATATGACTCGGACAGCCACGATCAGAGTAAAATAGCTTGCTATTCATGGAAATGCTGTATGCATGTTCTGGTTAGTCTACGAAACACAAGGACTGCTGCTTCAACGCAAAAGAAACCAAGCTAATCCCTGTGATTTGCATACGAAGTGCTTGAGCCCTTTAAAAAAAAAGGGGATGATATTAGTCAAAACCCGGTCACCTGGAGCAACCTCAATGATCCAATGTTTTTGGAGCTCAGACATCAGTTCTTTAAGGTTAGACCTCCATCTGTAAAACGGGCAGCAGGGAGTTAACCTGGGCCGGATGCCTTGTAAAATTTCAGAAACTTCGTCTCAAATGAGACTTCTGTTTCAGAGGACGGAGAAACGTCAACAGACCAATGAGCACAGGTAGAGCCCGAGGGTATAATCCATGACCCGAGTGGTCGGTTGGATTGCTGTTGAAAATGCTCTGCCCAGCGTCCCAAGCGTTGTAGCGTTGTTATGAACAGGCTCACCATTGTCATCGCAGAACACCCCGCTCACATCCGGCTTCCTGTTACCGGTTGCTCGGACGGGGTGGAGTGGAATTCAACAGTTCATGGTAGTAGCGGCTTGTTCCAATTCAATAGTGCGTTTTGCCCACCACGCCTCACGAAACTCTCGCAGTTGCTTCCGGAATTTAACGTGACCTTGCGAACTAGATTGTACTCGCAGCCGGATAGAACATTTTGGCGAGCATCAAGAAGTTCTAACGACCACAAGCAGACTCAGTGATTGGCAGCTGAACGAAAAGTAGTACCACACTTATGCACTGTATGCCATATATATGCCTAGTGTGTTGAAAGTTGTCCGGTGGGTGTATAGCGTTTACGCCCCTGCTAGTTAAGATAAGTCATCCTGCGATTGACGACGAGGTAGCCTCTCACCAAAGCGCACAAGGAACGTAGCACACAGTAGTGTCACAATGGAAGCCACCTAGATATTCCAGATTGACACATTCTTATAAAGTCACACTACCGAGAGCTGACGGCAGTGCGGTCAATCTGTATCCACGATACATTTGGCGACGGAGTTCGTTAGGTAGTTCACTGACGACTAGAACACCAAAGATATGTACTTGTTAGAGGCAGACAGTTATCAGCAAGAAGGTGTAATGAACTTTCGACGTCCAGTTCAATGAGTATCGTCACGCTTACCACCACTTAGTCTACCTGCTTAAGCCTCCGAGTCTCTCGTCAGTACTAGTACCCGTAGGCAGCGTGGTGTGTAGGAAGTTAGTGACTTGGTAACAATTAATTTTTGACTGCATCTAGACAACAGCCAGTGGCAGCATGTGCCAAAACAACAGACAGCGTTTGCGATAGAGACCTCTCGGTGCTTTAACTGCGTATCCGTGCAGTGCAGAAAAGGCTATTGACGAGCATCCAGTCAAGCAGCGCCTTCACTGCACACACTCCTACGGCAGTTTAAGCGCCAGCTTGCTGGCGAGAGTCTGCAAAGTACGTGCAAGGGCTGCCAGTTAGCTCTTCTGCATAAGTGTTAAGACATCGGAGGCTGCAAGCTTAAATGGTGTCCGGCGGAAAGTAGGGAGCTGTGTCCATTAGGCAAAGAAACCATTTTGGTGCTTGGTACGCTATCCTTCTGGCTGAATTCCGTCGAGAGCAGCAAAACAGGTCAATTCTGATGTGTGCACAGAAACGAGGTTGAGGGGGGTGAGGTTACCCAATGAATGATTACCTAACAAAAAAGGGAAAATGAGCCTAATCGGCTTGATGTGGCAGAATGAGACATGACAGCAGAGCAGTGAGAGGAATAGTTAAGACAGGAACATGAAAGCGAATTCACAATTAATATGGGTTCATAATTGTGAAGGCCCAACTCGGAGCTTCTGGCTTAGGACAAACCTAACCCACAAGACAGTGAGACGAAGCACGGAGTTCACAGTCCACTGGGGGCCGATAATCTGTGGTGGTCCAGCTCATACGCCCTTGGGATAGGGCCCATCTGTCCAGGATGCTCAACGCACCCAGCATGAGGTTGCAATGGAAGCAACAGAGTAGCCGGAAGATTCACCAAGGAAAGTGGATCTGGTGTAGTAGATCTGTTCAGCCAGGGAATACAAGACCAAACAGGGCTGTAGCAACGCCTACCTTCTGTTACCTGGATCTGGTAACTAAACTGGTTCACACATGCTTTCAGTGGGATCCAGTCATTCGCTGCATCCGGTACAACTTTCGCATCCGTTGGTGCCGGTGATCAGTAAGGTGATTCGCACACCTTCCTCCAGATTTGTCCGCAGTTGGCACAGATTGGGGATATCCATATATCATATAGACAGCACACCAGGCAGACGGCTTGCTGTCCAGACAAAAATGGCAAAACTGAAGAGGAAGGGGAAATCGGACACCCCCGACCAACACCAGTAGAAATGAAGAAGGCCCCGGACGGCCACCCATAAACCCTCATCTTGCTCACGGTGTCCAAGGCTATGATACACAAGGCGGTCCCCATGTGACTCAAGGCCTCTTTCCGTGTTGAGATGCCGTGCTTGAAATATGGAGGCCGTGAAGTATGCGAATTTACGGCAGTCTTCTACCTTTGCCAGTGCGTTGTGTACGGACACCGAAATTACCACCCAACCACTTCTCATCAGAAGAGACTATCAAGTTTAGCATCGGAATCGCCGGGTAGTATGATCTCTAGTAGCATATAATGGGGGACGAACACATGGGGACCAGATGGGGACTGTGTCTGAGTGTCCCCACTTTGTTCATTAGTGAATAGTTTGTAATAATAAACGCACAGTCAACCTTGTTCATATAGGACGTATATAGTGGGGAGATATTTCAAGGCATGGCCCGTTAATTCGGAAACAGAAACTGGCCTTTTTATTTTGTTAAACTAATGTTGCAACTTTTGGTAGTCAATATACTTTGCGTTCGATCAAGCTCGTGGTACGTCCCTGCCTCTCTTTCCTTCCGTTGTTACGAGCAACCGCTGATCAAAGGCCTGCGTCGTAATGATCAGTAAGAAATTTCTGTTTCCATAACTGCTTAACACAATCATGGTTAAAGGATAAAGAATCATCGAGTTCATAAACTTATGAGAGAAACCTTAGGACTGAATGTTAGCTTCGCCCGCATTGTTGGCACCTCAGTGGTTGATCATGTTGGTGAGGCCGCCAACTATGACCATAAGAGTACGTTTTTTTCACATTCGCATAGTGTGTGCGCTTTTTTATTACGACCAGCTGCATTACACGGTTCTCAGAAGGTTACTTCTTGGACATCTCAATATCAATTCGCATTTTACACCAACTTGGTCTACGTGAAACTCATTTACAATTTGTATCCCCTGTTAACAGTTTTTTGCATTACTCCGCACTTTACGGCTCGGAGGAGCTGGTGTACAATATGCACAGTTTACGGAATCTGCCGAGCGACTGCGAGTGATATGAGCAGTTGGGTAATTTCTCGTTCTTCTCATATGAATCACACCCATACCAGTTGAAGAGATTGGTAAACGGACCGTCCAGCATCCTATCTCAACTCGATCGTAGGTTGCAAGGGATGAGTAATGGCAGGAAGGTTGTATGAGTGACATTGGTACTTCAGTTTGCACTCGTAGAGCAGTCACCAGCAAATCGTTCATTCTTAACAACACTGTTCACCAATACAATACTCAACTGCGTTATGACTCTCAAAAGAACACTCGCTATTAGTAGTGATGTCCATGAATTGGCGAACGGTTTGCCACATGTGTACTGCAAACCATTTACTGATGCATACGACTTTCTCTACCATTCGATTTGGTCTTCACAAGGGTACATTTCTCAAGTTCGCCAACCTAAAGGGAAACAATTAAGCAGCGTATACGGCGTCCCTCCATCAAAATCAGTCAGCTTGATTAGTACGGTGCAATGCAGTTGTGGTACATTGGTCTCGGAGGTAGTCAAATTATCCGACTTGATGATCAAGCAACCAGATGATTTTGTATTATTTTTTCCCTCATGACAAATAAAGAAAATCTCACATTTACCCATGCTCCTCACCTAACAGACTGCAGGAGGCACATGCTACCCCTAACTGCAATATAGCAGAATGCCTTAACGTAGCCTTGCATCGCAGGCGATTCTATCACGGAGATTGCCCTTGCGTTATGTCTCATGGAATAAGTGAAGTAATTGGAAGATGACCTCAAGAGGGGAAATTCTTTCAAATTGAGGGTAGTGAACGTTCATTAGCATTGGCTTATGCAATATGTGGTATAACATTAAAACACCCAGCTTGTGTTTTACGAAGGACGGAGCTTCAAAGGCGGCATCCCTATGGCACTGAAGGAGCTGTTCGACAGAAAGCTAGCAACACAGAAAAGCTTTTCTAGTAGGGACAAGTCATTTTCATTCAGGGCCTCCATCTTGTTTCAGTGGCTCAAAGTTATGGAAATGAGATGCAATGTTGACTGAGCATTCGAAGGACGGTGAGAAAGAATTCATCTCTTCTGTCAAGCTGTCGCTGTACGGAGAGAGGGACCGCAGTGGTGCCCGGAAACGGCCGAAATAAGCAAAACCACTGGAAATGACAGCGGACGTAGGTTAATGTTTACACTCTTCATGATGTACTTATTCCCTAAATGGATGAATTCGATAGAGACACGGAAGAATTCCCTGGTGTGTAGTGTGCCGTACGACACGAACGCGTGCGGTGGGTAAGTTATCTATTTTATCTTCTGATATTACGCAATGCGATATGCGATCAATTTTATTGACGTTAGGTTCCTAAATTGCACTTTTGATCATCAGAAGTGTCGCGTGTATACACCTATTCAACACTATGCAGTATTAAATATAAGCATGTATAGTCATCCTTCCCACGTCTGCAAAGAAATGCTTGTGATCGGTTTTCTGAGATCCTAAGTAGCATTGATGATTAACTCTGCTTTTTTCACACCGCCAAGAATGATGCTTTACGCAGTTGACGTTCACCATTCGTTTGCATCGCAGATACCACTGAATTTGATGCCCAGCAGTTACACAGAAATCAATCCCACAAGGAGGGTGTTCATTATTCCTTCACAAACGCCAAATTATCACAACTTTCCCTGTAAATAGCGTATAATAAGTCCGCGCTCTCATATCGTTGTGATCGTTCTGAAACGTGCTCACTAATGTAAACTTCCCCTTGTATGTTGAGATGGACAGTTCCCAGCATTGCCAACCGGCGATTTCTTAGGATGTGTGTGCCGCGTGAATGTATTACCGCAACCATTATTGCCAGTTGCACGAGGATCCTAAATTCTATGCGTGAGATCCAAGATGGAATGTCAAGTCTGACATTACGGCTTCGTAGTTTTCGTACGTCTATTAGGTAATTGTGGTACGTATTGTACAGTAATATTGCAGCCGCATGAAAAATACCCGGTGGGGACCACGTCCGCGTTCCTATCCAGTCCCCACAAATTCGAGCACGTTCGCAGGGACCAGGCAGGGACGTGTTGCTAGGGATGGAATCAGTGTTCAAACTGCCCCAGAAGGTCGACGGCGACATCGTAGAACACATTCTTGGTAGTATTCGAATGATTATTCGTTGAGGCGCACGCTAGTATAATGAACGCATCACACTTTTCTGGTTTGTACTGGTAGACCTTAACCGATGTGCTGAGTTCGACAGGAATGAACTGCGGTTCACTGAGATCTAATCGATCAGATATTCTACTTTGGAACTCACTGTGATTCTACTTCCAGCTTGGCTACAACGTTTACCTGCAGCGCCACCAGATACCAAGAAAGAGAAGCGCCCGGGCTGGCAGCAATCTAGAAGTGAGTTCAGGTGAATAAAGGTGTCATAATCGTAGATCCGCGCCTCCGACACACTGCACACATGAAGATTCGGACGCAACATAGCACTTACCAACGCAGTTTGGTGGCCAAATTGACGGAGAATGAGCAGTAAAAGTACCGATGTTTAACAGTTGTCTTGGCACTAGAAAACAATCATCACTTGAGGGCAGATGGGAAACAGAAAAAATGGGGGGTTAAAAATGAAGGCGGTAATGGATGAACAGTGTAACTGTCCGGAGAACGTCTGGTACTTTCCTGTTTGACTTACGGAACCGCGCCCACAGTCTCTAGTTCAAAAGTCTAGCCTGCGAAATAACAGCAGCCAGGATTTTCTTAGACCTTCCATTGAGCCATTGATTCAAAAGTCCGACTTACCTGGCAGAGAGACTTGTCTAGCCTGGTGAAGCAATAATGTGGTGGATTGTCAGGTCGAAGGTGCGAGTTTTCGAACGCACGGCCGAATACCTCAACGCGGGGAGGTACGTTCAAAAGCCTGCTGTGATCGGATCAAGAACGACGTGCGCGACCGGATGAGTCATCGCTCGACTGGATCGGACCAACGGGCGAGGCAGGGCAGGCGAAATACGACAGTTGGTTATTCCAACATTTAGAAGAACATCTCGACAGGATGTTGGAATAAGGTCAAGGCCAACATTGGGTGGATGGCATACTGCACGAGCAGCCGGACAAGCCATCGCGCAACGAAATCGGACAAACGGACGAGGAATGACAAGCAGAAAACCCCCCCGATAGAAGGCGCCAATCACACACGTAAACCGGTCAGAAGTGCACACGACGTGTGAACGGAAACCGGGGGGCGTTGCGGGTTGGAATTATGACTCATAAACGAGAGAGCACGCGTTGTATGTGACTGGCGATTTGGACAATAAAGATTGTGCTCTATTGGACGCCTTCTCGCTACAATAAGACTTTGATGTCCGACTTTGTGTGCAGAGGATGTATTCGAAGTTACATCAGATCTTTGGACGATACCAAAGGTATTTTGATCGTACTGAGCAAGACACCGGCGGACTCGGTCAATCGTTGGATGAACAGAGCGTCTTTTTAACCCCTTCTTTATGCGGAAGACAACAGTGCTGCAACTACAAAAATAGTTCTGCTGTATGCTCACAGGAACATGCCTCACTACTTGAGCACTGCTACAAAGTCAGTAGTGCAACGCAAAATCTTGAATTCTTCTGCCTTTCGTCTGACTACTCTTTGTTGGTCTGTACGACAAAAATGCATCTTGTGGATCCGAAGTCCTGGTTAGCATAACCCGCTGGATCGATGCAATGCACAAGCCCGATAACTACGTCAAGGTGGCAGACTGCTCCATTGAGTAAAATGTGTGGACATTTCCTGTTCGATTGGAGACCTCGTGTCAGATGAAAACGTTGGTTAGAAACGCTGTCCGAGATGGCAACTCGCTTTAGTCGGTGGTGAGCTTGTATGCACATCACTTCTGTCTAACCTTAGTCATGACTTGTCTTTCTTTACATTAAAGTGTGATATCTAACAACAGTGTTGCGGTGTGCGAAGACTCGAACCACAATATCTTCTGGGTACAACACAGCCGTCAGCGGCTGGTGCACCTAGCCACGAAATTTTTGGGCAAAGTTGGCTGTGTGCATATTTGTTGAGGCTGTTGTATGTTCGTTCTGCATATAGTGTGAGGAGTCGTGGTCAACTGTCTAAGGCGGTGGGTACTTCGAGTAGTGTGCAACAAACGTGCTCAGCACCCATCTTCGTCACATTCGCGATAAGCGCCATTCTAGACAAAATGCCTTAAAAAAATATAGCCCGGCTCACTACCACCCACGTAAGTACACTGCTTACAGGTTAAACATCCAAACGCATACGACGCTTGGAAAGCTAACAGTCAGCACCACGGTTGTCAAGGGTCAGTGTCCGAATAAACGTGAAGGAATGCCGAAGAGTAGCCAGGGATTTGGTTAGTCCTGAGTCGAACATTACTCAAATTTGATCGTAACCTTTGCATATAGATAAACTTTCTAGCCAGTCTCTGTCGAAAAGAGGCATTCCACTCGAGCTTCATTCTTGCTAGAGCTCGTCAGTAGCGCATATATTTACCACGGTCTGGATCACAACTCCGGCACCGCTCTCACGATGCAACCGTTTTGATCACCGCGCCACAGACCCCACATTAGGCACGACTACATTCTGATATGCAAGTGCTCAACCATTTTCGTCTGTGAGTGACGATCAGGTTACCGGATCGTTGCTCATGAACGAAACTGAATGAGGGTTTAGACATGCTAACTCGATATGCACTACTGGCGAGCTCCAACAAGAATAAAACTTGACTCGAGTGTTTTTTTGAAAGAGGCTGGCTGAAAAGTTCACCTGGATGCGAAGGCTGCGATCAAATGAGTGATATTCAACCTGAGAAATAAAAGGCTTTGTAAGCCTATAGGAAAGTGGTGCACGTTCTTCGATATCAGGACAATGACGGGTAGATATGCAAAAGAAAATGTCTATGGAATTCAGCAGCAAATAGCCCGGAAACGATTAAAATCTAAAACAATCCTCAAGAAGATAACAAAAATACTTCTTAAGATCAACAGACTAGTACTCTTGAAATCAGAGGAAATGAATTGTGGGTAAGATACAGTTGAGTATGAATACTGATACTCGTTATACGATTGTATATGTTACATCAACTTGAATGTCCATCAAAATTGTAGTTATAGAAATAAAACTGAGCCATGTTGAATTTGACTTAACTTTTGTAGAACTCCATTCATCCCAACGACCATTACATAATACCTAAAACAGGTTACATAGTCCATGGTGACGACTTGAGGATAACCCCGATCTGCCTGCTGTAGGTGTGGAATTCTTCCCAAAATCACGGTTTACACTGTACATAGGATCGTACAGACCTTTGTCTGCTTGCTGCATGCGGTCGCATCTGTTTGTTAGCATGCTTATCGGCTTTTGCGCGCCAGTGGCACCATATACAGTTCCGGCTTGCTCGACGGTAGGATTCTTAACCTTCTTAGCTGCTTTCGTGTATCGGTGTTGTTTAGTACTGATCGAGACCTACTTCAATTATCGTATAATATACGTTCGGTCTGCCTCAATTATTAGTACCCTGACTTCGTGTCTGGTATTCGTTGCATATATCTGGGAGGCATTAAGTTAGCGCACGTACGCACTGAACCATAATAAAACTTGCTATAGTAAGTGAACAAACCTGATAGAAGTTGATGAAGTACGACCTTCAAACATTTAAATGAAATAATAGACATTTTGGTTCACTCACAAGAAATTCCCAACAGGAGCTTTTTCAAACAATCGCGATCACTTTCTTTGTGGAGTTGTAAAATAAGCTTCTCGAGGATTTTTTCTCCTAAACAAATTTCTTGTGCTTTAGGGTTGTTCTGGGTGACATTGGCTAAGAGTTGATATGCATCGGCCTTCAAATCCTGCGGTCCATTAACTAACAGTTCTGTCATTATCCGGGCTCCACCCATCTTTAAGAAATCGTTGGCAAGGTCGATATCTTCGGTCAATGAGAGCATATCTTCCAGAATGATATGTGCGTCTGACGCTGCAAACTCCTGGGAAGATAAGACATGAGACAACATTTCGATGTCTTCCTTTAGTTGTTGTACTAGATCGACAGATGAGTCCGTGAGGACCTTTTTCAGCCATTTAGCATTCTGCAAGAGGTTAGAGGACGTGTGCGAATACCTCCGGATCTATTTTTGCCTCTTGCGTTCCATCAGAGTTCTCCATTGCAAATCGTATCAATCCTTTCAAGTCGCGTGACATTTTTACTGAAAAATATTAAACAGGATGCGCGTTTTAACAGGTGAATTCATCAGAGATCTTAGAAACGCAGAGGAAAACGTAAAAAATACCGAAAAAATTCGAACCACTAGGTTGTGAGCGGCTGTGTAACCTACTGGATAAAAGATTTTTGGGGATTAGAGCAGGCCTATGCAAACGGCGCAACCGCCCTGGGAAAAATGTGAAGGGGTCGGTACACTGTTGCTTTCGAGTCAATAGTCATTAGTACGTCCACTACACATATTCCGGGCTTAACAGGGATGAAGCGAGAACGAAAAAGCCGAAAGCTGAAGACTATATAGCCGAAATCCGCGGCAGTATACAGCGCGGGCAGCTGATCTGTTTACGTCAGAAGACTCGATACTAAGAGGATGTATGGGGCGATATCAGCCAAGGTCATGCAGAAAATAATCAGTGAAGGAGGAAACGTAATGAACTTGGAGGCAGAGCAGCTCAACAAAAGAAATGTGGGATTAAACCAAGATCTAATCCAGTCCAATTTATATCGATTGGCTTATCCTCTACCCCGTTCGGTACCATACGCGACTAAACAGAATAGATGCTCAAAGGTTGGGTGCAGGGACTGGGCATCAAAAGCTTGTGGAAGTGGGTTAGATATAGGTTTTTTGAAGTCAGATTCGGATTAGAGCTAACAGATTAAAAAACAATACCATCCAGTGACAAAAAGTTGTAGCACCACTCTTGATTGAAGTGACCCGCCACAAAGACCAAAGCCGAAAAGGCATTTGTGTTAATATGCCACTAAAAGCAGTTTGCGATGTATCTGGTGTAAGCTAGGAAGAATAAGACGTAAAGGCGTAAGTGAATATTAACAAGCGTACATCCTGGTCTACTGGTTCATTCACATTCAGATAACAGAATGATTGAGAATAAGAAAGCAGACTGCACATAAATGTACACATAAACGGTGTTGGTAGGAGGCGATAACAACACTCTTCACGTGAAAAATAACGATGCTGTGGCGTACATGTTTATACTATACACATGTATTATAAAAATCAAAATGCATACTGAATAGTTCCGACTGACAAAGAATTCGGTGAGCTGTGGAAATAGTCGGGGTCTAAGTGGAACACGAAAATGTAAGTACTACCAGTTTTTGAGTTCGCGTTGACTAGTGTATAAGAAGGACTGGCGGGATGTACCAACAGACTGTGGCGCGAAATATTAACCTAACGGCACTGATGCAGCAAAGGGGTACGAGACTAGCATAAATCCAGTTAAGTATAACTCTCAACAGTCTAAATTGTAGACTTCTAACTAACATTTGTTTGGATTAACTATAAGTGTGCGTCTCGTTAAATGCAACCAATTAGTCCGTATTCAACCAATTTAAAAAAGAAACAGATCTCTCCCAAAGCTTATGTACTCCAACAGAGATTTCACACTGCGAATATTTGAAAGCGTGTCATAAACACCAGGCAGGTCAATAGGTAGAAGTCCGATAGACTATATCCTCCTGGTCCTCCAGGTTGAGAGTTACAAGGGGTTTACCTTCTACCAGAAAGTGATTTTAGCTCCAGTACATTGTCACCCACCTGTTGCCTTGCGGTAAAGGCTCTCGGACTGAACAGTTTGGTCGAGGGTCGTAATCGTTCTCCTACTTAGGTCTGGGCATTCTGGCAACGACTTCTATGGCTAGTTCCTCCTAGCTCTCAGGCAACATGTTTTCAGGTGCCGATCAGAGTTTGGGTAGATCACATCGTGTCCAAATCAGGAACATTAACCACAATAATATGGTTTTCCACACTTTTTCTCCTCTCCAACTCATAATTCTCACGTTTTCTTCTTATACATTGTGACATGCTTGCCAACTCATGTGATCCTAATTACGTCGTACATAAATAAAAGTTCCCTTGACGGGAACTTGTGCGCTGAAATCGTCTTGAATTTTCAGCCGCGGCCACATCAATTGTGAAAATTGGCCGTTAAGAGCAGACGTGAACCGTCTTCAAGTAAGTGGTCATCGATGTATGTTTGACTGCCGCACCGAGTGGCACCAACGAGTAAGCAACGAAGAGGTTGCGAAGCGGGTATTTGGTAGTGACTGCTAAGCGAGCTCCGTTGTTCAACTCTTAGGTTTGCATAGACTAGGCCACGTACTAAGGATGTCACCTAGTCGCCTTCCACACCGAACACTCTTTACCGATGCTGCGATCGAATGGCGTATGGTTTGATGTGGACAGATAACTTTTCGTGGAAAAATGAAATCGTTCACTAAGAGGTTCGCCTCCCGGGCTGGAAATTTCGCGACTCATAGAGTCCGCGGCTAAGATGGCGGCTAACTAAGCTCAACGGCGTGAGTGTTGTGGATGTCTGCCAATTTGTCTATGAAGTAAGCATAGTTAATGACGCAACGCAGAGGGTCGTAAAAAAGCTATTTTTCTTATGACACCCTCCCAACCCTTGCTCACACTTCGTGTTTGTAATTTGTAGAAACCTTAATGCTGACCTTCGAATATAGACGTAGATATTTAGAGTAATTATGTCCTCTCCCAATCCTTTTTTCCTTCTAGCCAAGGTTTACTTTCTTCTTCATGATTGTATGGTAGTTGAGCATAAATGAGGATCACTGATGTGTTGCTGTCTACGATGGTGATGGTGACTTAAGCGGGGCTGGCGTGGATCCGATCGACTTGTAGGGTGGTACAGAATTCGGATGGTTGTGTACTAAGCATAACATGCGTACCTCACTTTAAGGAGTACGTGTACGATTGAAGTGAGAAGCCTCTTCTATAACTAGTGGTTGGATCATCTCAATGTATTCTCAAAGTTATCGGCAGTGGTGCGGTATTCGTAGTATCATACGCGGAATTTCACATGGTGACATGGTGAGACTGGACCCCGTCACGGTGAGACTGGACCTTCACGTGGTGTGACGGCTTGCGCATCTCGATGACCTTTTGGACTAAACTGGACAGAGTTACTCATACCAGGCAGGCCAACAGGTAGAGGTCTGACAAACCACAGTCTCCTGGTCCTCCAGGTTGGGGGTTGGAAGATGGTTGGCATCTCTTCCTGAAAAACGTACCATTTCTGGTACACCGCCACCCACCCGCTGCCTTGCGGTACAGGCTTTTGA